>CM076577.1:610797286-611256698 GCA_034641835.2 Pinus albicaulis | reverse complement strand
AACAAGAGAAGGTAATCGAGGTAGAAGACTCATATGAAGAATTTAGATGCTAAAAAAATAAACTTTTAACTTTATTTCTATAACATACCTTAAATGCACCAATGAATTTCCATCACAACTAATTTGATGTCAAACTTGGGATGACAACGGATAAATTGAGAATTAAAAAAGCCTGCATTTCACATAAATTGAGTTAAAGGTAGTTAACGAATCGGAAAAATAATAAAATAAATTAACAAACATTTTCATGAATAAATATTAATTATAAAGACTTGAGTGCATGAATATTTGTGTGAAATCCTTTTATTTTCGAGAATAATTTATCGTAGTTTAATCTTGGAACAAGTGTCCCTCGATTTGATGGAGCAATGACAAAGAAAAAATTGAATTTGTTGTTGCTATGTTGGATTGAGGGGGTTTTTCTTCATGGTTATCCAAATAATAATGTATTCTCTACTGAACAAGACCAACCACATGAAGGTGAAAGCTCTTATAACTCCTTCCCCTCTCACATCACACTCAATTCCCTAGTACTAAATCTATCTACTAGAAAATAGTTGAAATCAACACATTAGGATCCATTCATATACATTAGCAAAACAAAAAATTCATAAATAAACATATGTGGTTTTGTACATAAAGAAACATATAACAATAATTCATTAACCTATAACATTCATTCATTCATTCATTAATCATATACACAAAACACTTATCTCAATCAATTTTATCATCAAAAATACATTTTCATAATATGGTATGTGATGTTTCTAATGATATAACTATTATAATCATTTATTTTTATTTTTCTTCACTTCTGAAAATAATTCAAAAATGGATTCATCAATTTCTTCTTCCCCTTCTATTCTTATGGCCTCTGTAACTCTCATTGATGACCTGGTCATGTAATTATGATGTCTTCAACGTTGATACAAGATGGGTAGATCATCAGCTGCAACAAGAAATAAAAGTTAAATTGATATATTTTGTTATTGTTATTACAAGTATTTCAGTAATAAAAAGAGCATTAGAGTGTTATTTACCTGCTCCAATAGCGGGGGAAAGAAGAGTAGTTTCAGATGTGGCCATATGTTCCTATTATTATGTAGTTACATCATATACATGCTCTGGAGTTGAAACAAGAAAGGGTATAATTAATACACCATTTTCAATTGAATATTTTTAATTGTAATACATCCTACATTTTTCTTAGCACATGAAATACATCCATTATCCAACTGCAAATGACCTTCATTGGGTGCCACTCCATTGACACTATGTTGTGTCTCTTCATTGCTTTCTTGCTTAAAATTCTTGAAGAAATTACGTTATGCCCAAAAATAATAATCAATAGATTATCCAATTAATAAATTATAGGTATTTTTTGTTGATTTTATTTACATATGTGTCTACAGGAGTGTCATAAGTTTGTGTTTTCCCAAAAATAGAGTGGATACCATGTGTATATTAACAATTGGTAGATATATTGGCTACTTTTATCACAAAGAAAGTCATACCCCAATAAAGTTGGCGTGAACAAATTATTTTCTGTCTTTGTAAAAATTCTATAGATGGCATAACTAGAAAAAATATCAATGGAACTATGCACAAAAAAATATTGAGCATTTATGGGAAGTGTTAAAAACATTTCTTCTATATTGATTAAACCCTCCTAGAGGGTTTGATATTATGATAACCTCATCTCAAAGTGTATTTCAAATTAAAATGACTAGAAAAAACAATATTACAAAGAAAAAAGAGATACAACGCCTAACACTAGGAATTGAACCTTCAATTACATGATGCATCTATCCTTCTTTCATATTTGAACCAATCTTTGAGACATACAAACCTGTGCACAAAGAAATATTTAGTTGCATGGATTCAATGCTTTCTAATATTGAGATGTATTATTACTCAAAGGATTCCAAAAGAATTTTCAAGCAAAATATATCCTTTATAATATGAAACGTTTAGAATCCCCCATATAGTATATCCTTTACGCAAAAAGAATATATAACAAGGCATAAAATTACAAATAGGAAACAAGAAAATTATGAATATTCATAAACCAAATAACGTAAAATCTTAAGTGTATAAAATAGAGAAATATGAAATTCTAGTATGAAATAGAAGCTAGGTGTAAAGGGAGGAAACAATTAACAATCACTTTCCAGCAAATCATATGAATATGATTGAGATGGAAAATTATTTTTTCTTTCTTTCCATGGAAAAATATATGGATATACATGTAGCACCATAGTGCATTTTTGAAAATACTCTCAAGGTTTCATGCCTTTATCTTTTCTCCCAGAAAAAGACTATAAAAATAATAAAATCCATAAAAAAACATCTTCACTCGTACATTCACCCAAGAAAACATTAATTTGGACCAAAACCTCAACCTTAATTTAAATTGATCAGTTAACATATTATCTTAAATCAACATTGTGAATAAGAAAAAGAAACATAAATAATAAATTAAAAAGAAAATGGTATTTCATGGCTTCCCTCTCTTAACCATACAAAATCTCATAAAACCTAAAAGATCCAAGATGTAGCTCCAATGCCTTCTTGCAAAACTCATAATATTTTTAGTTCAACTACCTATAGACGTGATTAAAGGGTTACATTTGAATAAAAGTAAGAATTTTTTTTTTTTTTTTTTTTTTAAATTTCCTTCGAGAAAGGACCCGAAGAAACAACTTCAACTATTGATATTAAGGAATAACTTCTTTGGAATCCCCTAAAAACTAGATTTTACTTACTCCATGTTTATGAAGAAAATGAATAAGATTCCACAGAGCTATGAAGTCATAATTTGAACCACTAACTATAGCATACTGAACATGAAAGTGATGATTTTTATTTAAAATTTAAAAACTCCTCCCCCATAATGAGGTGGTGTACCCTAGTTGGTGCAATAAAAAGACCATAAATTTTCTTGATCCAATGAAAATATTACTAGGAACCTATGCTTCTAGTGTTAAGGCTCTATTCTCTTCTCTTTATATAATTTCTTTATGAGACATACTATTAGTTCCTATGGGATTTATTTTTCGCAATGATTCTTGGCTATAATGCCTTCGTTATATATACACTTAATTCTTCACCATTCAACGAAGATAAATTAGGAAGAAAATGGATAAAAACAATTCTTCATTCAGTGGGGCCTCTAAGGTTGAAACTGTGAAAATTATCCTAAGGTAGTCTAGTGGTGACCCCCTTGCAATAGTCTAAGGTTTTCTGAGAATGAACATATGTCCTTCAAGCAAAATGAAGCCCTCCATAAGGCTAGTCAAAGGTTTGGTTAGTGTTTGTGGAAAACCCAAAATTCCATGAGGAAATATTCTACCCTTGAGATCAATTTGGATAGGGTACAATAATTCGCTAATGAATTGTAGCTCAAGTCATTTGGATAGGGTATAATTGTTCATTAATCAAGTCATGTTTAATTTGGTACTTATACTGAATTATTGCAAAACATTTGGATCATTTTATGGCATTATGTTGAATGGAATACATTGAGAAGTGCTACTTATTCTAGATTTTTTGTTTATTCATAATTGTATTATTGAATAAATTATTGGTCACATCACTAAGAAATTAAGATAAATTTGTTGAAGAAAACCCTAGTTATCTAAGTTGGAACCCTAGGGAAAACATTCCCTAGGATATTACATAGTTCATGGGAAGGGGTTTTAAAATAGGAAGAGGAATATGAAATTACCATAGATCTCGTGTTCTCGTGCTCTCATGCTCTAGAAATCTCTTGTTATTTTTTTCTGGTGCTTTGGTGCTCTCATGCTTTTTCGCTCTCGTGTTATGTTATGTTTCTCTATTTCTTTTTCACTCTCGTGCTTTGTCAGTGGTGTTTCGAATGGACTCATGGACTCGACCTCTAGTGGCTTTGTTAGTGGTGTTTCCAATGGACTCATAGACTCAACCTCTAGTGGATTTTCTAGTGGTGTTGAAGGTATTTACAGGATCGACCTCTAGTGTCTCTACACCTCATGGACTGGAACTCTATTGGTTTCAAATGGACTCACGGACTCGACCTCTAGTGGCTCTATTAGTGGTGCTAAATGGACTGGACCTTTGGTGGTTTCGAATGGACTGGACCTTTAGTGGTTTTGAATGGACTCACATAATGACATAATGGATTTTCATGCAAACTATTATATATTAATATTTGTAATTTAATATATATATATATATATATATATATATATAATTTGAAATAAATTATAAAATAAAACAAAAAATTATTTAAAATAAAAATAAAACTTTTATTTAAATTTAAAATACTAATATATAATATATTATATGTTATATTTGTATTTTTAGGTAGTCAAAATGTTAAACCTTACAACATTTCCTTGGTGATTTGTATTGACACACTATCCAAGTCAAGCTTAGATCCCATTGGGATATATCAATAGGTTATATCACTTATATGCACCTTACATGTGATCCTAGATGGGCTTAAAGGCAATCCCCTCTAGTTTTGTATTTGAATAGGTATAATGAGATTTTAACTTGGATGAGCAAAGGAAATGTCCTCTCCTTTTATTGTAACACCCTATTATCATGTGCAAAAAATGTCTAAAACATGTCATATTTGGTCAACCATGTTTAAACATTATCCAAGTTAAAATTTGGTGCTATGGTTATAAATTGTGAGTTATACCCTTTTGTATACCTTGTTACCCCCTCACATCTAGGAGTAACTAGAATATATCTTTTCTTTGACATTCTACATGATCACAAACAATGGTCCCAATTATGACATTTAGGATTTTCCTAAACAATTTCCTACATATGCCTCTCATATCATGCTTAACTTGACACACATGAGACAAATTTATCCATTTCTTCATATTAAATGTTAACACTCAATGTATTTCACATGAAACTAGTGACCATGACTTGGATTAGATAATGAAATATGATTCTTGGAAGTTATGC
This sequence comes from Pinus albicaulis, assembly GCA_034641835.2. Taxonomy (NCBI): domain Eukaryota; kingdom Viridiplantae; phylum Streptophyta; class Pinopsida; order Pinales; family Pinaceae; genus Pinus; species Pinus albicaulis. The sequence continues at coordinate 611,251,730 of CM076577.1, read as the reverse complement.
CCTTTAAAGTTTTTTGCCTTGGTGGACATCATTAATATGCTAGTCAAGTGTTCCAATTATTTGGTAGAAGGGGTACTACTAGGGTACATTGATAGGGGTAACATTCCCATGTCTCTTAAAATTTTGGTCCCATTCACAACCCCCTCTGTGTGGGGTCAATCAATTATTGCATAATTTCCACTGATTATTAAAGTTTAAGTGAATTGAACATTACCTAACCCTGAGGGAATTGAAATAATTGATCCTGTGACCTCTCAATAGAAAATTAAGGTGCTTTGACGATGCGTACTCAACCAATTGAGCTAACCCTTGGGGTTAAATAGATATCATGATAAGGATAGTAAAAAATACCAAATAATTTCATCTCCTTGACATTTATGTTATAATTTTGTCATTTGATTATCAAATTCTTTGTGTGAGTCTTATTTTAGTGAAAAAACCCTACGATACCATAAATGAATGAATCTACTATAACAATGTCAAATTTTAGAGCATACAAACAAACTGAAAAAAAATCAACATTGGCCAATTCACAACCCCCTTTGTGCTGGGCCAATTAATTAAAGCATAATTTACACTGATTACTAAATGTTAAGTGAATTGAACATTTACCTGACCACAAGAGCATTGATATAATTTAACATGTGACCTCTCAATATAAAATTAAGGTGTTTTTATGATAGGTACTCGACGAATTGAGCTAACCCTCAGGGCTAAATACACACCATGATAAGGACAATACAAAATAATAAAGAATTTCATTTCATTGAAAGTTATGCTATAATTTTGTTGTTTGATTATCTAATTCTTTATGTTAGTGATATTTGAGTCTTTAAACCTTCCCATACCTTCAACACATGCATCTAATATAACCATGCCAAATTTCAGTGCATATAAGCACAAAAAAACAAAAAATCAGTGTTGGCCCCATTCACAGCCCCCTGTATGCGGGGTCAATTAATTAAAGTGTAATTTATAGTTATTGCTAAATGTTAAGTGAATTGAAAATTTACCTGATCCTGAATGCGTCAAGAGAATTGAATCAATGACCTCTCAATGGAAAATTAAGGTGTTTTGGCAACGAGTACTCGAATAAATGAGCTAACCCTTGAGGCTAAATACATGCCATAACAGGGACGGTAAAAATAGTAAATAATTTCATCTCCTTGACATTTATGTTATAATTTTGTCATTTTATTGTCGAATCCTTTGTTTGAATGCTATTTGAGTCTTGAAACCCTTCCAAATTGTCAACTCATGCATCTACTATAACCATGTCAAATTTCAATGCATACAAGCACAAACTGAAAAAATTCAACATTGGCCCCATTCACAACCCCCTTTGTGTGGGTCAATTAATAAAAGCATAATTTAATCTAATTTCTAAATGTTAAGTTAATTGAACATTTCCCTAACACAAAGAGACTCGAGATGATTGAACCTTTGACCTCTCAATATCAAATTAAGGTATTTTGACAACGGGTACTCAACCAAATGGGGTTGATGGTATAAACCTAAATGAGATTCTCTTGGCTTCAAAAATAATATATTCTCAACTGAACAATGCGAAACATGTGAAGGTGGAAGCCCATATACCCCCCCCCCCCCCCACCCACTCCACATCACTCTCAATTACCAAATTTATCTACTATAAAAGATTTGAAAGCGGCTTAGTAAGAATCAAGCATAGCTACAAACTAAGAAAGCTAACAACCAAAAAAAACAACCTATTCTTATTTCATCTTCATCAATATGTCATTTTCTTTCTTGATTTCACTTGGAGACCGTAATTTTGGTGTGAAGGGTAACTTTTCTCGGCACAACTAATTGGAGACCATGGTTTAATTTATAATGATTCAGAGCTAAGGGATTATGGGTTAACATATCAGAATTTAAGAGGTTGTTGGCATCCAAGAGTTATGGGTAATTAGAAGTTGGTAGTATAGATGGAACAATCAAAATAGGTGAGAGAGAAATAAAAAAAACAAATCAATGATGAAGATTTTGAAATTTATCAAGATGATTATGGAATATGTTAAAAATATTTAGGAAAAATGTTAATTTTCTTAACATGTAAAAATGGAGACATTTTGTGAGCTATATAGTTACAACTAGAAATAATTCATCATTATGTCATATTCTTAATTAATTTCGCTTGGTAACCACACATGATTTTAAGTCAATGGAAATTTTCCCTCTAATCCCTAGTTGTTAACCCACCCCTAACCTCTAAACCATTAACTAGCCCTAACCCTTTACTGGCCTAACCCCTAAACCCTTAGACCCTATCCAACTAATTTTTAAAACCTTAATCCCATTCCCCCTATTTAATCCCTTAAACCCCTAACCCCTAAGACCTTAACCCTGAACACCTAAACCATTCAACCCTAAACCCTAAACCAGTAACCCCATACCCCCTAAGCCCCTAAATTATTAACCCTAAGATGGACTAACACCTTAATCCCTAACCCTAAAATGCTTAAACCATAAACTCCTAATCCATGCTCTTTAAAACCCCATTAACATATAAATCCCTTAGGCCATAAACCACTTAAACCTAACTTATTAACCCCTAACCCATTAACCTATTAACCACTAACCCTAACTTGTAATTTGAGGATGAAATTTTTATAATTTGAAAATTTTAAGATTTTTAAAGACATAATTTTATGATACATTTTAGGTAAATTTTTTGGTTGATATGGTTTCAAATTTAATACTTATTAGTAGAAAATTATAAATAAAAAAAAATGCACACACACATACGTGTGTGTGGAAAAAAATGAAAAAAAAATAATAATATACATATATATTAACTTTGAAAAGGAAGATTAAAAGAAAAACAATTATTACAAATAATATTCTATTATTTTTTAAGAAAATGTGTACTATAATGTAACTTTTATTAAATTTAAAAAATTAAAAATTAAAGCGTTACAGGTGCTTAGGATTTGGGAGTCTATATGGAGCAATCAACTTAGAAAAGGGCAAGAAACAAAAACAAATCAATGGTGAATCTTCTGCATTTTATTAAGATGTTTATGGAATATGTTATTATTATTTAAGAAAATGTGGACTATAATGTAACTTTTATTAAATAAATTTATTAAATTTTAAAAATTAAAAATTAAAGTGTTATGGGTAGTTAAGATTTGGGAGTCTATGTGGAGCAATCAACTTAGAAAAGGGCAAGAAACAAAAACAAATCAATGGTGAATCTTGTGCATTTTATTAAGATGATTATGGAATATGTCGTACAAATTTAGGAAAAATGTTACTTTTCTTGACATGTACAAAGAGAGACACTTTGTGTGATATATATCCAGAACTAGAAATAATAATCTATTCCTATTTCACCTCAATATGTCACTCAAAAGATAACTCATACCATATGACCAGAAAAAAATTTGACAAAAATATCAATTAAACTCCCACTTAAAAATATTTAAAGTTCAAATATATATACCAATAACCGACCCCTAGGTAACCTCTAAACCATTAACACCTAACCCTTTAACCCCTAACCCCTTAGATCATATCCCCCTAATTCTTAACACCTTAGCCCCATTCCTCCTAATTAAGCCCTAAAACCCCTAACCCTTAAGCCTTGAAGCCCTAACCCTTAAACCCTTAACCAATAACCCCTTACCCCATAAGCTCCTAAATTATTAACCCCTAAGCCATCCTAATTACTTAATCCCTAACCCTAAACTCATTAAACCATAAACCCCTAGTTTATAAAAAAAAAATTATGTAATATATAGACATATAATGAATAACGATATTCATACCTACCATCAAGGTGTCCAAATTTTCTACAATATTGTTTAGTTGTTCTTATTAAAAATCTCTTATTGTTGTATCCACTTCATTTGGTGCAATGGAAATAACATTTTCCATCACCCATGTTTTATTACTAAACTTTTCATATTGATTATTTTCAAAAATCAATCACAACTTAAATTTTGTGACGCAATTTGTAATGCCCTTATATATAATTTGTTTGTTGGATTTCCACCATCCAAAGATTACGGAGAGATTTTGTATAATGGAAAAAAAAAATCGACCTACTCAACTGCTTGTATTCTGAAATTTCTATGATTAACCTAGTCATATATTGCGAATCTAATGCATGTAGCATATACATTGGATATCTAACATGTATAAATATGAGTCGGATATCTAGTGATCCCATCAGATATCCAACATTGTTGAGGTTTTTCTTATTTTTTTAAATACAAAAAATAAAAATAAAATATGATAGTACAACCAATTTTATCAGTATTTGTTGAGGAGGTAAATCCCTTTGCGGACAGAGGCGATCCCACTAGCCCAGATTGGGTCTAGCAACAATTAAGTCATGCAATGATGCTGGTCCCTAGTTACAAAAAGACAAAGATCGCGATGAGTAGCCTACCTCAAATCCCACGCAGTTGTCGTTGATGAAGAAGTGGTGCTCCTCGTCCCTTGCTCGAAAGATCACAGTCCTTTTGTTTGCTTCGCCAGGACACCTGTACACATGTAGAGATACGACGACATACAATGTAACACTTAAAGCACGTATCTATATACCAGTCAAAGAGGATATAATTCATTACATTTCATAAAATAGATGAACACATGAATGGAACCAAAATCAGAGTCGCTTATATTAATGATGACAAAAAGGGATATTACAACCAAATGATTTGACACTATGATCTTCCTTCGGTGGGGCTTGCAATAGAGCATGTCTCAACGAAGCCCGTCGAGAATTTGGACAAAGCCCTCTCTTACAGGGGGTCTTCTTGGCTCTGCTTCCAATAGTTGCCCGGCTATAGTTTTCCTCCTACAAGTTCAGCTAACTTGATAATGGAGAGGGAAAGCTTTTATAGATGGAGGAAGGGAAGTTAGGATCCCTATAATCATGGGATAGGCCCTATATCTTAGGAAGCTTCCATGAAAGGTGGAAAACCACTTCCTATACATGGAGATCTGGAGCCAAACCACTCAACTTCTTTTGATGATTCATTCTGAAGTTTTTTAGAACCAAAATTCCGCCATTTATTTTTAAAAAACATTCCTTAATGGGCTTGGCGCGAGTGAGACACAGGGACAGTGCGTCGATTGGCGCGCCCTCTAGTGTGGATTTCTCCCATTGGCGTGAGGGATCAACTGACTAGTCGTGCCAAGGCTAAAACACCTGTTTTAAGGGTTTTCTAGAGAAAATGTTCTTCAGGAGAATGTTTATCCTTAGGCAGGAGGATATTATGAAGGTGTTTTCAGGACATGCTACTACTCACAAGTCACGGGAATAGCCCTCCAATGTGCAGGACGAGGGATTGTAGGGACGGTGACAAAATACTGTGTAACAGATGCCCCCTAAAGCATGAGGTCGGAGAGAGAGGGAGGGGTGAAATGCTTTATGAGAACGCACCCAACTGAAAACACTGCCGTCGGAAAACCTGCGAAGACAAATACAACTGATATCTCAGATACATGATATGTGGTATGGGCGCAGCCATCCATAATAGAGTGTACAAAAACCGGGATCCAAGGTATGGACGAAGCCATACATTAAATAAGGATCAACAAGTCGAATCAGGTATGGTCGCAGTCATCCAATCGAATGATTCATGTAATATATGATAATAATCCACTAATAATCCATAGCCTGGATGTATATCAGACAAAATCCAGGGCCTTGCGCTACATCTCGACCCGAACAGAGTACAAGTTCAAGTATGCAAATATGTGAGCTGAAGTCGAACATGCAAGAACATCGTCTGATTACCAGCAAATAATGAAAGCCATTAATAGACACAAGAGAAACCACCAATAATGACGATGGCCCTCAAGTTTCATAAGGTACAATCCATAGAATATGAATAGTGAGCTGGCGTCGAACATCCACAGAATCATCCGATCGAAGGTCAATAATGAAAACCTTGCGTCGAATGCGAAGAACTTGCCATTGAGGCATGTCGGCTCCAAGGTACCTGTAGGGAGTCTCTAGACCAACCTCCTAGATAATGAGCTGAAGTCGACAGGAAGTGACCTTGATCAAAGGTGGGCCATAATGTTTCCCACATCATCGACATGAGACAGAGGGACATAATGTTTGTGAATCAAGATCGACAGAGAATCAGAGGGAGGCTGAAAACTGCAGAGGCCAACTTCTCTTGAACATATCGGCAGCATGACACTGGATTTGGAAGTATTTGACATCAAAGGATCTAAGGTCATGGTGACGTGGCAAAGAGCAGATGAGCGGTCAAAAGAGATTACCCAAACCCATGGAGGCAAGAAGATAACGAGATGATATGTCCCCAACTCGACATAAATGCAGACAAGTGCCATTTTCAAGAGCAACATACTACCAACACGATGATGATACTGGTTCCATTTTCCCCCACCATTTCTAGCGAGTACCCCAATTATTTTTGAAAAAAATCTTGAAGGGGATAGCATATGTTTGTGATATAAGTTTGTCCTTCGAAAAAATCCATCCTGGTACATTTAATGAGCCCTAGGAAGGAGGAACTCGAATAACTTCATTACAACGGAATTCGATGTCATCAGTTTTTAAAGAGTATGACAAAGGAAGAACTCGACATCTTTTCATGTTTAGAGAGTTTGAAAAGACAACGGAAAAGAAAACTCCAGCAGTCCCTTTTCATAGATAGTCCCACAGATCCGAAAAGGTAGAAAACTATATCCGAGAGAACCTCCTAGTCGCGATAGGCTAGGGTATTCCTTTTTTGTAAATAATCTATCCCAGCCTGAAAAAGGGGTAAACGTATATTGGGTAGATATTGTTTCGCAGCCAATTTAACGAGCTCAAAACAACAAGTGACTCAGTGATCTTTTCAATTTTAGAGAGTCAGAAAAGAGCTGAAAGTTGACTCCTCCTGGAGGAACGAGTGGTATAAAGGGTAGCTACTAGTTCTGGTAATGGTGGAACTGCTCTGAACAAATAAAGTTCAAGAGGCTAGCTAACAAGACCACTCATTGCAGCGATTCCTCAGGAATGGGTAAAACAACCAAGTGAAGGCATCTGATCGGCCAAGCATATGGGGACGACGGAATGAGAAAACCAAGGTTCATCTGGAAAAACAGACTGATAAAATGGAAATCACAAGAGGTAAAATAGGAATGGTTTCATTTTTACACAAGCTTGAAATCAGAAAAATCTGCTTGAAGTTGGTTTCATTTTTACACAAGCTTGAAACGGAGAAAAACTATGCTTGAAAATTTTTTCATGCCCCCAACATGGTGACTCAATTCGAGGTACATTCCCCCCAAGCTTCAATCCATATGAAAGGCAGATGGAGTGAAGGTTCAAGTTACGAGATTAAGGGAAAGACTTGAGTGGGATTTTACAAGATCTAAACAAAGACTAGAATTGAGGAAGAAAGTGTTTCATTGTTTTAACGAGGTTGACACATTAAAAGAACTATCCTCAGATGACCTTGTTCCATTTTTAAGGAGCTTGACACAAGAAATGAACCATGCTCCGACAGACCTTGTTTCATGGTTTAAGGAGCTTGACACAAGTAGATGAACCATGCTTCGACCAGCTTGCTTCATTTTCTAGGGAGCTTGACACAAGAAAATGAACTCTGCTCTGACGACCTCATCATAATTAATAAGAAGTCATAGCTTCCAAGGGTTGCCTTTCCGATGGAAGGAAAACATCATGGAAGTCTAGACCCAATGCCCCCAGCACCTGATGCACAACGGCATTATCGTTGAATGCAGGCACGGGATAGGTAGCCACATAATTGACATGCAGTGGGGATGACACAACCAGCGGATAAAGATCCAGCAGGGATGATGGTGGACTAGCTACCATATTCGGACCAAATAACGCAAGTTGATCGATGGTCACGATCCGACCTTGGTGCAGAAAACACATCACATGAAAGAGGGAGGAGACAAGCGCTCCCATGGCATAAGTATAATCGCGGCCCAAGAGTAAATTAAAGTCCAAGGGGCCAGAAACAACCATCACTTCCATATGGATAGTTTTCCCTCCCAAAGTAACAGGAAACTTTGGAAGGATCCCTAACGGTTGACTAGTTCCTTTGTTAAACGACAACAGATTCTGTGTAACAGGCACAAGTGGCGGTGAACCGAAAGCTTGCCAAGTAGTTGAGGATAAAATACTAACAGACACGCCTTCATCTATAATGGTGCTGGGTACGACCAAATGGGAGGCCCATACCATGATGTCAAAGGGCACATAAGAAGGAAGGCGATAACCTGCGAATCGACCCTAATCGAAGGAAGCAACCAAACTACTTGGAGGGGCGACCATCGAACCGAGATGGTCTTCCCTAGTGTTATAGTAGAAGAAGGAGCATCCTCCATGACCTCCATCATAGAGGCAGAAGGAGTATCCTCCGGGACCTCTATCATGGAAGGCGGAGGAGTAGCTTCCAAAGGTACAAGGATGGGAGAATATTTCTCCAAGTATGAGGAATCTGAAGAAACAAGAAGAACACGAGGGATGTGAGATCCACTCTCAATGGAAAAGACCTGGTGCACCGCAGATGGGGCCAGCTCAACCGATCCCACGACCAATGGTTGGTTAGGCGTGGATTCATGATTTGGAATTTCTGGGGGAGCGGGATCAACCAAGGGTGACTCTTGATTGATCATTGAATCAAATAGTGAAGGACTCAAAGAAAGTTGTTTGTAACCAGCTAAAAGGCAAGGTGCAGAAACAGTCGATTTTTCCAGATCTCTCTTGGCTTCATCCATATACGAAAAAAGGTGAATGGCATGGCGCCCTTCACACAACCTACAGGGATTGGCAAGCTTACCCTGCTTCTTAGGAGCTTTACTAGTACTAGCTGAAGATGTGCCCCCAACCTGACTCCGAGAAGCCAAAGGTAATGGCGGATGACCGTTGGACCATACTTCGAGCACCTTGGTAATACCAGGGAAATCTCGAAGAAGATGGTTTCCCTGGCACAACATGCAAGGGAACTTAACTTTCCGTGGAGGGTTGGAAGGTTTATCATGAGAAGACGTTTTAGAAACAGTAGCTGCAACCTTATCCTCTCGCTTATCTAACTTCTTCTTCTTCTTAGCCACCTGGGTAATAGAATCCAAACTTTCACCAGGCGAAGTAGAAGAGGAGGATGCAGAAACAGGCGAAGAAGGGGAGAGGTCCACCTTGGAATCAACATGGCATTCTTCAGGCGGAGGTACTGATTGAATAGTAGCTGGGACATTCGGGACCACAGAGGTTGAAAACAACCAAACAGGCAACCCAACAGTTAACCCAGGAAGGGACAATGTTGCCATATAAGGAGCACCAACATTTCCAAAAGGAGGAAAAGGACTAGGATTCCCATCGGAGGGGATTCCTTAGTTAGTGAACTCCGAAAAATTTTCCATCAGAAATGACCTGAAAATACACTAAGGACAAAAATTCTAACTAGGAATATTTCGCGGGCGATTAATTTTATGACATTGAAACTATAAAATCTTACTGTTTCATGTTTTAAGAGTCTAGAAACGAGTAAAAGGTGACTCTATCACTTTTAGTTTGGAAAAAAGTGTGAAAGGATAAGCGCTTGATGATATTTTCAAATTTAATGAGTCAGTAAAGATCAAAATTACTGCTTTGGTAATCTAGGTAAATGGGTGTACCAAATATCCGTGAACTGCCATATACACCTTGGTAAAAATGAAAGAGAAATCAACTAAGTACTTGACGTACATGCAGGTAATCTCCCCAAATGCTGTGTCCGGTGTATCAAGGGTAAAAGGCGGCAAACTCGGCTTCCTACAGATAAAGGATTGCAACCTAATGGGGTCTCCCTTTATATACGCGATGGTACAGGGAGCACAAGTCCATACTAGCGTTGTCTGTAACTAGATGGTGAGGGACAATTGCTAGGCTTAAAGACGTCGGAACATGTCTCTACCTTAGACTACTAGATATTTTCATTAATGTTTCAATGTTGCCTTAGGTTAATTCAGTAAATTTTAAAGTTGACCTTAAATTTACGTTTCAATTTCAAGCCCTATCAAATGTTGGATCTCATAAAACCTCTAAATGCACACTGCATGCCACAAAATATCACTTTGTTCAATGAAGAGCTATCTACGGGAGAGTTGAGAGCTTTTCAAATAACAACAAAATGATCAGAAAAACATCCACTACTGTCTTTAATGCAAGCTAATGAAACTGAAAAAATTCTCTCTAGAGTTATATAACACTAATAATGCGAAAGAGCTTTCAATTTTCACGATGCCAAACCAAACGCAAAAGATCTTTTTTTTGTATTTTTCAACATATAAGAGAAAATGCAGTAAATGAATGAAAAAATAATGAAAACATCAATTCGAGGAATCACAAGGAGAGAGCTAAAACAAACAATTTCACTCCATGAAAATGCATACAAGCAAGACTCAAACTGATGACGAAATCCTTCAGAGCAAAGAAGAATCTCGAAAAAGACTCACACAAACCGTGTAATCTAGGCTTGGAGCGACAAAAAGAGAAACTGAATAAAAGAGAGAAAAATCACTCAACTAACATAATGATGCAATGGAATCCAGCAAAACGAATGCAAATAAGTGAAAATGAAGTCGACCGGGAATGCAAGGACCTAAAACTCCCACGGGAGACTCAGCACACTGAAGCACCTAGAAGCCCTAGGGCTAGAATTCAAAACTCATAGTAAAGGGAAAACAACTGGAGGACAAGGGCCAAACACAGTCAACAATGACTTCAAGGCACTCAATCAATCAGAAAAATGATACCAAGACCAAAACTAAAGCTCAGAGATCCCAAAAGCGAGCAAAACCTAACACCAAATAGAGTTGGCACGCTTGTTTGGCTGTAATCTGCGCCAAAACAACATTGGCGTGGGGGCCTAACTAGAAACAAGCTCCAGTTGGCGTGACTGTCAGGAGCTAAACCATGCCAATCGATTTTACTATGGGAAAAATATGAAAAAGGATGAACAGAGACTGGATCTGGTCTTCTGGGGGCTGAACAGGGGTTTGACACCAAGGGAGGTGAACCAGAAGAGCAAATAAATCAATCAAAAGCCAAAAAGAAAACCCAAACGGAAGGAGGACTAACTACCATTGATCCCCAGTGGAGTCGACAAATTGTTGAGGAGGTAAATCCCCTCTGTGGACAGAGGCGATCCCACAAGGCCAGATCAGGTCTAGCAATAATCAAGTCATGCAATGACGTTGGTCCCTAGTTACAAAAAGACAAAGATTGCAATGAGTAGCCTACCTCAAATCCCACGCAGTTGTCATCGATGAAGAAGTGGTGCTCCTCGTCCCTTGCTCGATAGATCACAGTCCTTTTGTTTGCTTCATCTGGACACCTGTACATATGCAGAGATACGATGGCATACAACGTAATACTTAAAGCACGTAACTATATATCACTCAGAGAGGGTATAGTTCATTGCATTTCATAAAAGAGATGAACACATGAATGGAACCAAAAGTAGAGTCGCTTATATTAATGATGAAAAAAAGGGATATTACAACCAAATGCTCTGATGCTATGATATTCCTTCGGTGGGGCTTGCAGTGGAGCACGTCTCAATGAAGCCTGTCGACAATTTGGACAAAGCTCTCTCTTACGGGGGTCTTCTTTTCTCTGCTTCCAATAGTTGCCTGGCTATAGTTTTCTCCTTCAAGTTCAACTAGCTTGCTAATGGAGAGGGAACGCTTTTATAGATGGAGGAAGGGAAGTTGGGATCCCTATAATCATTGGATAGGCCCTATCTCTTAGGAAGCTTCCATGAAAGGTGGAAAACTACTTCCTATACATGGAGATATGGAGCCAAACCACTCAACTTCTTTTGATGATTCATTCTAGAGTTTGTTAGAACCAAACTTCTGCCATTTATTTTTTAAAAACATTCCTTAATGGGCTTGGCGCGAGTGATACACAGGGATAGTGCGCTGTTTGGCGTGCCCTCTACTGTGGATTTACCCCATTGGCATGGGGGATCAACTGACGAGTCGCGCCAAGGATAAAACACCTGTTTTAAGGGTTTTCCAGAGAAATTGTTCTTCAGGAGAATGTTTATCCTTAGGCAGGAGGATATTATGAAGGTGTTTTCAGGACATGTTACTGCTCACAGGTCATGGGAATAGCCCTCCAATGTGTGGGACGAGGGATTGCAGGGATGGTGACAAAATACTGTGTAACAGTATTTTTGGAGTAAAGCATTAGTTTTTTCACCCATTTGTAGTAGTGAAGGCATGCATAGAACTAAAACAATAGTTACCAATGTGGCCAAAGGAATTATTTTATCCAAATTCCTATGTTTTACCTTTTCACCACCTTGTTGTTATTACCAGCATTACAACTGTTATTTTATACTACTGTTGTTTACATTCAATTTTCATCCTACATATCTTCTCTTATTCATGCTCCTTTTCACACCTGGAAGCAACACTCCAACATATTCCAGTGATGGCATTTTTCCGGCCCATATGCTCAAATCCAACCTTCCTCATTTTTTTCACTGTTATTTATTTATATGCAAGGCCTTACCCAATTTGCACAATTATGTTGGGTTCCACTTAACCCTTCCCCTAGAGCTCCATTATTTTTCTTCAACACCCAAAAAACCTTTCCTAAGACCCAAAAATGCAAAACATTAAAGGAAAAATTCAAAAGAACGAGGGGAAACAATAAGAGTTCATGAAAAAAATCATAAAATAATAAAAAAAAGGTAGCACAGTCATGCGTATAGTCCACAATAAATAAAAAACAAAATATAAATTCAATTTTTAAAGCACATGAAAAATACAGCAAGACGAAAGTCAACTAAATTCCCATGGGTTCAATGTTCATTGCAAATTTCACGATCATATAAAAATACATATGTGTTCAAAATTCAAGCTAAGTGATTTCCCAGATTTTGTGGTGCTTACAAATTTCAACACCCACCCAAACGGTCCATGGAGGGTCCATTTTTATTTATACATATATATTCATGCAATTCATAGGTTGTGAGGGTGTGCCCCATCCACTCCTATGGTGTTACTTATTGTTGGATCTTATGGATATGGCTCAAGTAATTCATTCCTCTTCTTCCTTTTTTGCATGTTGGTGAAATAATTTTTCATATTTTCCTTCCCATAGAGCCAACATAAGATGGGATTCCTCTCCTTATAAAACTTACAAGGCCTCTTCCTAGCCCTGTGTTGGCAAGAAAAGAGGTCTCTGGGCCAAGACCCAGGTTCAGGATGGAGGCCAACAAGTTTTTTCACAGTAGTCTAGCACAACGCTGGCATTTTCAACCTATATCGAGGAGTAGAGAGTCTCACCCGAGGCGTGTCGGGACCTTACTAAGGCTGGGATCAGATCATGTATCAATCAAGCATGACAGATGCATAACCCAGACAGAACTAAGTACTCTGAGTAAGTGTAAATACTTCACAGATAATAATACTTATGAACATATTCAGAACGATAACCAAAAATTTAAAATAACCTGCACATCTAACTAAACCAGAATGCAATATATAACTGAGAACAACAGCCTCAGATCAGGTTGAATTTCATTAATAAAAAAAGACAGTTACAATGCTCCTCAAATCGTTCCTGGTAGGACTGATTATAATGGTGTCACATAAGACAGAGCAGAATGAATCAGAGAGAGAGAGAGAACAGAATAAACTACACGAAAAGAGCTCTCCTATGGCTCCTATTCCCTGATCTCTACTATGCCAACCTCCTTTCTCCACTGGCCAGCTACCTATTTGTTCCATTTCCAGCGCGAGTGACAGTTCTTCCTTCATTTTCTGTAATATTCCTAATTAGCTATGGCTAATTGGAATATTCGATTTTGCTCAAATTTCTGTCTATAGTTAATTCATAAATAAAAAGGTGAATAAAGAAGACATGACTCACTTTAGAAATAAAAGTTCACTCCCTAGTAGCACAATGTTGTAACTTAAGTGAGCCATGGGGGCCAAGAGACCACCCAGAGAGGGGACCCACGTAGACACATGGAGGGACTGCCCAGGCCAAGAGGGAGCATGTGGAAACGTTGGAGGAGGTGAGCCTTAGGGTTGAGAGGGGCTCATGCTATATAGAGGGGAGAGCCTCCTCATTTTGATCATTCATTGTTGATGATATTGAGCTGGTCATTTTGACTTCTTGAGCACGCTGGCTGTTTAGCCTGTCTACAGAACTGTTTAGTGCATTGAGTGTCTCCGATCAGAGATCTCGCCCTTAGCCCTGGGGGACTTTAAGTGCCTGCTCAGGAAAGGTAGTTCCTTCAGTGTTTTGTGGGAGGATTGCTGTTTGGGTTTTGTTGCGGAGCTATGCATTCAGAGACTGCACAGTCATTGACAGGGAGGACGCAGTCCATTCAGGAGGAGCTCTAGATTGGGTTTCTTGCAGGGGTTTTGAGCCTGGAGATCAATCAGGGGATCATCCTTTGTCTTTGGGAGAATTTTGGTGGAGTTTGAGGCCATATTTTAGTTCTTCCTATTCAGCCTCTGCGAAGAGCATTGGAGGGTAGCGTAATTACCCAAGGGGGTGATTGTCAGGGGTCAGCCATTTCAGATATGATTTCTGGGTTTTACTATGGTTGATGAGTAGAGGTGGATTCCAGATTTTCAGCTCATTCCGGTGACGGGATCAGCCCCAAGTCATCAGTTCAGTTCAGCAGTAGCAGCTACACGACAGTTTTCCAGCAGCTGGGACGTAGTTTAGAGAGCAGCCATTTCTTGGATATTCTGAGAATATTTCTTCACTTGCCTTGAGCAAGTCTAGGTGCCATCACTTTGATCACCTATTTTACTTAATTATATTTCTCAGTATAATAAAATGGCTTTGCATTCTCTCTCTATATTTCTGGATGATTTGTTGTACATTATATCTATTCTATTGTATGTCTGCTTTACTACTATCTTTATGTATTTTCGGGCATTCTAGTTCTATACCACTTGGTGTGTTTATCTCATACTCTTAGATGGAGTCTATAAAGGGCCAGGTAGCCTCCAGATCTCACCCTCTTCATAGAGGTGAAATATCTAGTAAACGCCCTCCCAGTCCATCTCTGGTTGGAGTTTGCTTGTGTTGTAGAGATATCCCCGAAATGAGATATTACAGTGGTATCAGAGCATAGTTCTGGCTCAGCCTATGGAGCTAGTTGTCTATGACACCAGGGAAGAGGCCATACATTTGTTACAGAGGCAGAAAGTATAGAGATCGTGAGCGTAGGTTGGAGAACACCTATGGAGAGGGAGACTGTGTTCGAGTGGTGGAAACAGAACAAGAGGAGCCTGTGATAGATGAAGAGTAGGACGAGGCTGTGTTAGATTCAAAGAAAAGAGAGCCAATGGCAGATGATAGTGAGACAAAATAGTTTGGGGAGGCACTCCTCAAATCAGTGCAAAATCTAGTGAGACAGATTGAGGTGATGGGTCAAAGATTCACCGCTGTGGAGGCTAGATAGCGTGAGGCCCCACGGGTTTTCCAGGTAGGTGAGGGATCGCGTACATCTCACCATTTTCCAGAGCATGGTGCTATGCAGCATGATACTACTTAGCAGATGGCTTCACATGCACCTACACGCTCTGCCATGCCCACTTTCTTGGGAGCAGACACTGGGGCAGGAGCCCAGCAGGAGGCAGAGCTTGGGCATATGGGTGATGATTTTGCAGAGTATCAGGCCTATGGGCAAGAGTTTAGGGATGATCTCTCATTCAGAGACTTTTTTCAGCTTCAGCGGGACAGTAGACCCCGCGACCATCATAGAGCGCACCGACATTATCATGATGGAGATACCCACCGCACAGCTAGAAGATTCCACTTGCCTACGTTTGATGGTTCATCAAACAGTTCGGAAAAGTCTTGGGTGGAGAAGCTGGATATCTATTTCTAGCTTAACCAAATTTCAGAGGTAGAGGCCATCAAGGAGGCGACATTACATTTGGATGGTGAGGCCCAGGACTCGTGGTTCCATGGGATGGTTACACTCGGACATTCTACAGTGACAACATATGCCGAGTTTACCAGGAGGTTGATAGAGAGATTTGACCGGAGGGATCCGGAATATAATTTTGTTGAGCTGACGAGGCTCAAACAGACCGGGAGCCTAGAGACATACATTGCAGAATTATTGAGGGTTTCAGTGATGGTGCCAGATCTATCTATGGTTCGGATGATCTATATGTTTGTGGAGGAGTTAGCAAAGCCACTTCGGGGTCTAGTCAGATCTACTAGACTAGCCACACTCCAGGATGCTATTAGCAGGACCTGAGATTTAGAGGATGCATTGCCTAGGACTCGGACACCTTACCCCCAGAGACAGGGTTTCCAGCCCAAGAGGAAGGATGTGAGGATTCTACCTCCAAAGGGGAATCCAAGACGGGCACAGACGGATGATGATGCCAGGAGGGAGTTGAAGAAGAAGCGGTTGTGCTTTACGTATCAGGAACCATGGGCACCGGGACATAGATGTGCTGCTGGAAAAGCACACTTCATTGAGGTCTTCTCCAAGAGTAGCGAGGAAGAGGATGAGGAGGATGACGTGGAGGCAGAAGACAGTCAGACAGCCCAGGATCAGTTGCCATAAACACCACCTCTAGGAGCAGGAGGTGCATCTTTTGCACCCACAAGGGGGACCCTCGCAGCATTGTGAGGAGTTCCTAAGTATTTGATGATGCGCATATGGGTAACAGTATGTGGTCAGTGAGTATCAGTTTTTGTTGACAGTGGGGAAACCCACAACTTCATCGATGCACAGATGGTTGAGCGGAGAGGGATACCGACCGAGAGCTTCAATGGATTTTTAGTTTTAGTCCCAGGAGCTCAGATGATGTAGTGTGCCCGGTATGTTCCAGAGTTGGCAGTGACGATGGGTACCTACACCATGACCAACCACTTTTTCATGGTCAACATACCGGATACCAATGTGGTATTGGGTGTTCAGTGGCTGGTTACTTTGGGAAAGGTCACCACAGATTGGGAGGCCTTTGAGATGGAGTGGGATGATAAGAAGACCAAGAAGCATGAGAAGATCCGCGGGATGCACACTTACCCACCTCAGACTATTTCGGCTCACCATATGGAGACATATTTTCGGAAGGGAGACATAGAGTGGGTGGTTGATTTGCGGGCATCAGAGGCAGGGACTACCGGTCAGGCCGTTCATCCTAATATACAGGCCATCCTTGACAGGTATGACACAGTGTTCGAGGATATACCACCAGGCTGACCACTAGATCGGGGGTTTGAGCACACTATTGAGTTGGAGCAGGGTATTCAGGCAGTGATTACCACACCCTATAGGCATCCCAAAGCCTATCGATATGAGATTGAGCGGGCCATCCAGGAGTTGCTAGCTCTTGGGCACATCCGGCTAAGCATGAGTCCTTTTGCTTCTTTCATGGTGTTGGTGAAGAAGAAGGATGACACTTTGAGGATGTGTATTGACTACAGGGCCATGAACAAGAAGACCCTGAAGAACAGGTACCCTATACCTAGGATTGCTGAGTTGTTGGATGAGTTGAGAGGAGCCCGATTCTTCTCAAAGATTGATTTGAGATCGGGGTACCATCAGATTCGCGTGAGGGAACAGGACATTCCCAAGACCGCCTTCAGGTGTCACTATGGGCACTTTGAGTTTTTGGTGATGCCCTTCAGGCTAACCAACACACCAGTGACATTCCAGTATTGCATGAGTCACATCTTCCACAGTCACTTGAGGAAGTTTGTGTTGGTGTTCTTTGATGATATCCTCATTTACAGCAGGACTTGGTAGGAGCATCTCCAGCACATTGAGGTAGTGTTGCGCATTTTGGAGGAGCAACAGTTCTATGCCAAGCTCTCCAAGTGTGAGTTTGGGTTGTCAGAGATGTTGTACTTGGGACATATCATAGGGGTGGATGGAGTGAGAGTCCACGAGGAGAATATCAGGGCCATCAGAGATTGGCCAGAGTCGAGGAACATGACAGAACTTCGAGGATTCATTGGCATTTGTACTTATTACAGGAAGTTCATCAAGAGTTTCTCACAACTTACTACACCCCTTAAAAATTTGACGAAGAAGGGCGCATTCAGTTGGTCGGATACAACGCAATGAGCCTTTGATAGGCTCAAGGAGGTGATGAGCAGCTACCCAGTGCTTGCATTTCCAGATTTTATGCAGCCATTTGTTTTGGAGTGTGATGCATCAGGAGAGGGGATCGACGCAGTATTGATGCAGGGAGGTCACCCTATAGCATTTGAGAGTCGAAAGCTCCTTCCACATGAGAGGTTTTATTCTATATACGACAAGGAGATGCTGGCCATTATGCATCCATTGGAAAAATTCCAACAGTATTTGGTGCAGAACAGGTTCAGGGTGAGCACTGATCACAACAGCCTCAAGTTCTTTTTGGAGTAGAAGCAGCTACAGGAGAGGTAGCATAAGTGGATCAGTAAGATCCAGGCATATGACTTTGACATTGACTATGTCAAGGGTAAGAACAACGTGGTAGCAGATGCCCTTTCACATATACCAGCCACGTTGTCTCTTATGAGCTTGGATACAAACTGGAGGGCTCGAATTTTAGTTGAGTACTCCAAGGACAGATTTGCATGTGAGGTTCTGGATGGACAGATGGTGGATGACAGGTATAGGGTGGTCGATGAGATCATCTACTACAGGGACCAGATATTCTTGACTGAGGGATCTAAGCTCAAGAAGAAGATACTTTAGGCATCACATGATTCACCATTGGCTGGCCATTAGGGGTTTACCAAAACATACAGGGCCATTAGAGAGAGGTTCTCATGGAAGGCCCTCAAGGAGGATGTACTCCAGAACATCAGGGAGTGTGATGTTTGCTAGAGGAAGAAGGGGGAGATGAGCCATCCCGTAGGATTATTGCAGCCTCTTCCCATTCTGGAGGGGAAATGGGAGAGTATTTCGATGGACTTCATCACAGGGTTGCCCATGGTGAGGAGCAAGGATTGTGTCTTTGTCTTCGTTGATCCGATGAAAAAGTATGCGCATTTTTTCGCCATATCCTCACATTACACAGCAGCACAAGTGGCCGAGCTATTCTTCAGAGAGGTTTTTAGGCTACATGGTCTTCCTAAGACCATCACTAGTGACAGGGACAGCCGCTTCATGGCCGGATTTTGGCAGGAGCTTTTTCAGTTGGTGGGGACGGAGTTGACACCGAGTACCAGTTATCACCCACAGACAAATGGACAGATGGAGATAGTTAAAAAGTGGTTGGAGGGATACTTGCGTAACTATGTCAGTGGATAGAAGCAAGCATGGCTGAAGTGGTTTCATCTAGGGGAGTACTGCTACAACACTACACATCACATGTCCATTGGTATGTCACCATTCTATGCTTTGTATGGGTATCATTCTTTATCTTTTGCTGATGTGATGTTTGGTGCTAGTAAGGCTCCAAGAGCTAAGATTTGGATCCAAGAGAGTTAGGATATTCTCCGAGCTCTCAAGGACAATATAACTACAGCGCAAAACTAGCAGAAGTTGTATGCTGACAGGGGTCGGGTGGAGAGACAGTTTGAGGTAGGGGACTTGGTCTACCTACGATTACAACCATACCGACAGTCGTCACTGAAGCAGAAGGGAGCTGAAAAGATCAAGCCCCGCTTTTACGGACAATACAGGGTGATACGCTGGATTGGATAGGTTGCATATGAGTTGGAGTTGCCCCAAGGCAGCAAGATTCATAACGTTTTTCATGTATCATGCCTGAAGAAGGCACTGGGGCAGCAGGTGACAGTGACAGATGAGCTACCACCCACGGATGATGAGGGGCATTTGGTGTTGCAGCCAGAGGCTATTATTGATACCAGGGAGAGGCAACTACGAAGAAGGACAATCCGGGAATTCTTGGTGAGGTGGAAGAATTTGCCAGATGAGGATGCCACTTGGGAGAGTGAGAAAATTTTGCAGCATCCATCACTTCAGTGGCTTGAGGACAAGCAACATTTTTCCGGGGGAGACTATAATATTCCTAATTAGCTATGGCTAATTGGAATATTCGATTTTGCTCAATTTTGCCGTCTATAGTTTATTCATAAATAAAAAGGTGAGTAAAGAAGACATAACTCACTTTAGAAATTAAAGTTCACTCCCTAGTAGCACAACGTTGTAACTTAAGTGAACCATGGGGGCCAAGAGACCACGCAGAGAGGGGGCCCACGTAGACACATGGAGGGACTGCGCAGGCCAAGAGGGAGCACGTGGCAATGTTGGAGGAGGTGAGCATTAGGGTTGAGAGGGGCTCATGCTATATAGAGGGGAGAGCCTCCTCATTTTTATCATTCGTTGTTGATGATATTGAGCTGGTCGTTTTGACTTCTTGAGCATGCTGGCTATTTAGCCTATCTGCAGCACTTTTTAGTGCGTTGAGTGTCTCCGATCAGAGATCTTGCCCTTAGACCCAGGGGACTTCGAGTGCCTGCTCGGGCAAGGTAGTTCCTTCAGCGTTTTGTGGGAGGATTGGTGTTTTGGTTTTTTTGCGGAGCTGTGCATTCAAAGACTGCACAGTCATTGAGAGGGAGGATGCAATCCATTCAGGAGGAGCTCCGGATTGGGTTTCTTGTAGGGGTTTTGAGCCTAGAGATCGAGCAGGGGATCAACCTTTTCCTTTGGGAGGATTTTGGTGGAGTTTGAGGCTGTATTTCAGATGTTCCTATTCAGCCTCTGCGCAGAGCCTTGGAGGGCAGCGTAATTCCCCAAGGGGGTGATTGTCGGGGGTCAGCCATTTCAGATATGATTTCTGGGTTTTTCTGTGGTTGATGAGTAGAGGTGGATTCCTGATTTTCAGCTCATTTTGGCAAGGGGGTCAGCCCCAATTCATCAGTTCAGTTCAGTAGTAGCAGCTACACGATAGTTTTCCAGCAGCTAGGACGCAGTTCAGAGAGTAGCCATTTCTTGGATATTCTGAGAATATTTCTTCACTTACTCTGATCACCTATTGTACTTCATTATATTTCTTAGTATAATAAAATGGCTTAGCATTCTCTCTCTATATTTCTGGATAATTTGTCATACATTCTATCTATTTTATTGTATGTCTGCTTTACTGCTATCTTTATGTATTTTCGGGCATTCTAGTTCTATACCACTTGAGTGTGTTTATCTCATACTCTTAGACAGAGTCTGGAAAGGGCCAGGTAGCCTCGAGATCTAACCCTCTTCATAGAGGTGAAATATCTGGTAAACGCCCTCCCAGCCCATCTCTGGTTGGAGTTTTCTTGTGTTTTAGAGATATCCCCAAAACGAGATATTACATTTTCGCTCGGCTATTTGCTGCTTCTCCATAATTATTGGGATTTCCATTTATTGTATTTTGCCGCTTCCTTCTGCCATCTGTGCTTGCTTCCTTAACAGTCGGGCCACCTACTCTTCAGTTCTTCGCAACCATGACAGCTCTCTATCTACCATGATTTTGTTCTGCCACCTGTTATCCAAAACTCAAAACTATTTAATTTCAAAAAAAGGGCCCCAATAGGCCCTGACCACATCCTATTGACTTGTCCTGAGTCAATTGTTTCCTGCTGCCTCGGTCTCAATCGGTCCACTTGCCTCTGTGGCCCAATGTGTTTGCTCCCTTTCCTCTGTGTGTCCAAACAAAGGCCCCAACTTTGGGAACTTTATTAGTGCTGATGCTTTGAGCTCTTGGAAGCTAGCAATGGCCTGTTTCCATCCCTGCATGAGCAGGTCTATTTTTGTTGTGACCTGGGTGAATTTTTTCTCTCCTGAGATGGCTGGTAGGCTACCAAAGACATTATTGATCTGAATGTTGGCCTCAGAGGCTATTTGTTGCATTTCTTGGGGAGTAGTCTTCACAGGCTGCCTGAGATCTCAGAGGGCTTGTTGGCTATGGCTGAATGCTCCTCAATTTGTTGTATCTGGATTTCCAGTTCCTCCGCTTGAGTATACAATTGGTCAAGTCCGTCAGGGTCGGTGGCTTTCTGAATCTCTTTCAATATCTGCTATAGTTGTGCCGAAACTGCCTGTGATTTCAATGTGAGCGAGGTTGAACATTCATGTAGACCCTTGAGTAGGTCATACGCTTCCTTTGCCATAGTACTCAGAATTTCCTACATCCCAGCTACCTGGTTCTGTCTTTCTTCTATCTTCTCCGTGTAGATGACTGTTGGGTCGGGTAGCGCGAGCCTAGTTTCCAATGCTGCTTTCAGTTCCTTGTTTTCTTTGCTGAGGTTTGAAACTCAGACGTGAATGGACCATCCAACTATATCATTCTCTGCTATGTCATATGGTATCTAAGTGTTGTGTGCTGTCACCATGGGCCAAAGATCCTGGAAAACCTTGGTCACCATATCGAATTGGCCTTGTAGGTTGTCCTTCTCTATCTTTAGCTATTCGTGCTCTTCAGTAAGCACGATTATTTGTACCTATTGCTGCTCGAATCTTTGTTGTAGTTCTGTATGAAGCCCTTCAGCCTACTGTGCTACCCGTTGAATGAAATTGTATAGTTGTGTCGTTCCCTAGGGATGCACGATGTCAACTCCAAAGATATCTTGAATCAGCTGTCACTCTTGGAGCGGCTGACCGCTTGCAATGGACTTTGCCGAGTGCTCCTGTGGTGATTGCGATGGTGTTGGTTTCCGTAGTGGAGTACTGGGGTTACCCATGTTAAGATTGGGCTGCACTTGCTGAAGTATCAGGTTGGGTTGCTAAAATGGGTTCATCTCTTCAGTCGGGGGTGTTGTATCTGCAGTAAAAGATGCCCCTCGACTTAAAAGTTCTTGCAAAAAAACCTATTCAGCTAGGGTTTGGTTAACCTCAGGTACCACTGCTGTACTAGAGTTAACCTCTGCCTCCATGCCCCCGTTAGTTTTACTTCTTACTCTGACTGCGTCAGATATAGTGGCTGGTGTGGAGGGTGTGTGAGTGGGATGGTCTTGAGAGGTGAATGAGGTGTTGGCCGATGAGTGATGAGTGCGTGGAGGTGATACATGAACATTTAGAAAAGAATAGGGGTTTATTGGAGGTAGCTCCTGAGTCACCTGGAGCTCTGTTACTGGCTCTTCTATGATTGGGGCCCCCGTATCCATAATTTGTGTTTGACCTTCCCCTATGAGATCAACGACTTGGCTAGACATTGTGATTTTTGCCTTCTTGGCCTTTGGTGTAGCTATGGGTGGCTTTAGGGCTTTACTCTTTTTAACGAGAGCTGTGGTTGTGACTAGTGGTGAATTAAAAAAATTAAGGGGTATGGTTGTGATTAGGGGGACTGCGATGGAAGAGGATGCAGAATTTGAGGCTTGAAATTCTATAAATGTGGGAAACAAAGAGGAATCACTTGTTAAAGTTTGGACTACCCAGTTAAAGCTCTATACCTTTGTATTCAGCTGCTCGATGATTGGGGTCAGTTGTAGTTGTGACATCCTAGCCATTGCTTCCTTTGATGTTTCTCTTGGGAATGGATCCGACATCATGCCATCAAATGAATAGACGTAGACTCCGCTTCTAATCTCCATTGGTACTCCTGGCCATGAGCATACTTTTGTGTGGAAAGCCCGCTCATCGATTTGAAATTTCAACGGCATCATCTTAAAGGTTGATTCCGGCACACATGTTGGCTGGATGTAGGTTTTCTTATGGTTAACCCCAAACCATAATTGTGGAGCATAGCTGTCTAGAAAGTTCCTTGGAATTCTCTGTTGGCTCATCGCGACATCCACCACCTAGTTGTACCATAATTTGAACACTTCCTCGTTCACCTCCTTAGAGCTGGGGTCCCCTGATGCTTTCCATGGTGTAAACTTCATTGCTAATGGTTGGCCTGCTGCAACTTCCAGAGGCTACCTGATTCCTGTAAATTTCCATTTCCACATTTCCAGCACCATGATGAGATACTTGTAGATGAAGCTAGTGGCCCTCTTATATTTGTCCTCATAGGCTTCAAACAATTCATTAGGAAGAAAAAAACACCAATTAAGCTATGCCCCCTGGATACAGTGCTCCACAACAGAGATGGTATCCAGTGTGCACTCCTCTTTTGTGTAGTGTCTCATCGTTTTGCTTGAAATCAGATAGCAAGTAAACTTGACTTCTGGCTTGTTGATCAAGTCTATCTTGGCCCATTTTCCCCCTCTTTTGGTGTTGTACTTACAGTATTAGTCACCATCTCCTGCCTTTCTCTCTTGGACATAGTTTAGAAAGCCGTGGAGACGTCTCTCCCTTCTTGCGACAGCTTGATCAATCTGTGAATGTCTTCCACATGAATTGGTATTTCTCTTCCCATACACAATGACCCATTGTGGATTCTACTCATCAAAAACTCGGTGCACTGCACCGTAGCCCCTGTAGTGCCGAACACTAGAAAATTTCTTAGGTTCAGTATTGTGGATTTTTGAACACTGAATTCTGGAAGTACTCTTGATGCTTCCTGTCTTGCTTCTATGGCATAATTCTCCATGTAAACATATTTCTTCATCACTGTAAATTGGAAGGAGTCTGTTAGGTAAATATCAATTAGCAACGTGCTATCATATTTTCCTACTAGGGATTCCATCTTCTGAATCCTTTCATCGAGCTCATGCTCAACAACTGCTGGTGCTACTCTGGTCATTTTAGCTCTTCTCTGGTACACTTGAAAAGCTACTCCTTCTCTTTCCTTATGAATTCCTACTTCTAGACACCTCTGTTGCTCTTCTTCTGGTGATGTTTCTCTTGCTACCTTTGCTGTTTTTGGTTCTAACTCAGACTTCTTCGGCATTCTCGTGATTTTATTTCATGCAAGTTATGTAAGTAATCCACACGCATGAGGTTGATAAGACCCCATAACTAATTAATTTTACCTTCCTTCCCCCGCGGCTATAATCGTATGATTAGTTACCTGGCTAAGGTAGGTTCTAAGAAAGCTCACTGTGGCTTTGGGGTTTAGGCATATGTGATGGGTGATGATTATGACTTGTTATGGAAAATTTATTGTAGTATGGATGATGCTAATTATGACAATTATTTCTCAAATCTCGGTAATCCTATGGAATCACATGGGTACTATGAGTAATGATGACAGAATGAAGTTCGACACACTTTTCCTTCTGACGTGGATGACACGCTGGACACTACCCCCCCCCCGCAACCACAATCAGTTGCGTTGCGGTCTCTGCATCACAACATTGAATTTTTCTTGTGCTATAAAATTTCTTTACTGGGAATCCTATCTAAGCTCTACTAAGGTTCGAGAGAGTTATTGACTCTATCTAATCTAATATAATCTACCCTACTGACTCCTCTTAGTTGCGAGAGTTATTGAAAATGAAATGTGGAACTTACTCGTGATAAGGTTTCAGGCGTGCGCCGTTCACCCATCCTGGTAGTATCTGGCCGTCCAATTGTGCTAACCAAACTACTCTTGATTTTTTGATTTCGATTACGTGGTACGGCCCTACCCAATGCATTTGTAGTTTTCCTGGGAACTTCTGATACTTACTATCATAAAGTAAAAAATTTCTGACCTTGAAAGTTTTGCACTTGATATGGTGGTCGTGCCACGCTTTTTGTCTCTCTTTCTAGATAGTTTGGTGGAATTATGCTAAATATCTATCTTCTTCGAGTTCTTATAGCTCCTGTAACTGCTCCTTCAAAGAGTATTCTTCTGATAGTTGGAGTGTTGTTGCGATTAGAACGCTGGGTATGACAAACTCAACCAGTACCACTGCTTCTCTCCCGTACACCAGCTGGAACGACGTCTGGTTATTGAGACTTTTAATATTTGTTCTGTACGCCCACAGAGTTGCTGGTATACGTTCGTCCTAGTCATCTCGTTGAGCATTGCAGATCTTAGTTAATCATTTTTCCAGGATCTTATTAAATTTTTTCACCGTACCATTGGCTTGTGGATGGTAAAAACTACTTTTGTGATGTTGTACCATGAAGTTTTCCAGCAGGGATTTAATGGTAGCATTGATGAAATGCGTACCTTGATCATTTGTCAGAATTTTTGGGCAACCAAACCTGCTGATTATATTTTCAAATATGAACCGAGCCATTGTTTTGTCTGTGAAATCCTTCACTGGCATGGCCTCTGCCCACCTTGTCAAACAAGTGCAATCTGGCCTATAAAATCAACTTCCCATTTCTCGAATGGCTGCAGTGCTTTTACTGGGTGTAGTGGAAGCTTGTCTTTGTGCGATGGATGTCCTGTTCTCTGAAAAACATCACATTTCTTTACGAATGCCTTACTGTCAACGTGTACATTAGGCCACCATAAAAATGCCTACATTACTTTCCTCACCGTCGGTTTTGTTCCTACATGTCCTCTCACAACTGCACAGTGGCACTACCATAGTACAACTTCCCTCTCATGGTCCAGGACACATCTTCGTAAAACTTGGTCTAGCCCCATCTTATACAGGTGTCTTGCGATGAGTTGATACTCTGCTACTCAGAATACTAGGTGTATTTTCTGGACTATTGTGTATTATTTTGGGCACTGTCCTATTGTTAGGTAGGCTGCTATCTGGTCCAAGTATTCTAGGATGGCTTCTACTCTGAAAAGATCAACATCTGGCAGCTGATCATCTAGATACCCTCCATTTTCTCCATTTTCTAGCCTTCACAGGTGATCAGGCCCCACATTTATTTTCCCAGGTTTTACTATCACCTCAAAGGTGAATTCCTGAAAGAGTAGGAGCCATCTACAGATTCTTCCTTCTAAGACTGGTTTGTTTACTAGGTACTTTAGAGCTGAATGGTCTGTGAAAAACTTAAACATACCTCCTAGTAGGTAGTGGCGGAACTTTTGAAGGGAATACACCATTTCTAATGCCTCTCGCTCTGTTGTAGTGTAGTTCTATTCCACTGTGGATCATTTTCAACTTGCAAAGTATACAGGGTGATCAACTAAAGTGTCTCCTGGTTGAGCCAGAACTACTCTGAGTGCGATGCTGGAAGCATCGATGTAGACATGGAATTGTTTGTCCCAATTTGGGTGAACTAATATTGGTGCACTTGCCAATTTTTCCTTCAAATTATCCAGGGCTATTGTGCAACCCTCTGTCCAATTGAACTATTCCGATTTCCGCAACATCTTCTCCAATGGGGCTATTATTTTCGTGTAGTTGTGGATGAATCGCCTGTAGTAACCTGTATGGCCTAGCAGTGACATCAAATGTTTCACAATTTCTGGAGCCTCTATGTTAATTATCACTTCTACCTTTGCTGGATCCATGCAAACTCCTTGTTTGCATACAACGTGTCCTAGCAGTGTTCCAAAAGGCACCGCAAAGATGCACTTCTTTAGGTTCAATGAAATATGGAGTTTCCTACATCTATCAAACATTATTCTCAATAACTTTGCATGGTCTTTTAATAGGTTGTAGACCATACAATCATCCATATAGACTTCTAGGAATTTGTGGATGTACTCACAAAATGCTGCTATCACGATGCGTGAAAATACCGCTGGCGCATTTTTCAACCCGAATGGCATTACGTGATATGTGAAGGAGCCCCATTCAGTGGTGAAAGTTGTCTTTTTCTTATCTTCTTCAGTTATCCTTACCTGATGGTACCCTGATAATCCATCTGTAAAATAATACGCCTCATTCCCCGCAACATTGTCGAGGACTTCGTCGCTGAACGGGGTGGGCAATGGGTCATGTATACAAGCGTTATTCAAGCTCCTATAGTCAACATAGACTCACATTTACGACTTATCCTTTTTTCTTTGTATAAATATGGGACTTAACCATTCTGCTTCTTCCACCGGGAATATTAAACCTGCCTTTAGCATTTTCTCAATCTCTTCCTTAACCTTTTCTTTCACCCTTGGATTCAACCGATAGGGTCTATGCTTGATTGGTCTTGCATCAGGCTTTAGGATTATACGCATTTCTCCCATGTCCCCTTTGATTCCTTTAAATTCTGCTATGGATGACAGGAAAAAGTCCTCATATTCTTGTAGTAGACTTAATATTTCCTTGGTCGTCTCACTATCCCAATAATCACTGATTGATGCCATTTTGGGCTTTTCTTCGGTCCCAATAATAATTTTCTTGGTTTTTAGTGGTAGCAAATGAATGCCTTTGGTTGTCGGGTCTTCTTGAATATCCCGCTCCCTCGTCACTTCTTCAAAATACATATGTCTAAGTCCCTCTATATCATCATTGTCCATTTCACTGTTTATCCTTTTACATGCTACCGACTGTCTGATGCTTCGGTTCAGGAATGGTTGCTCATCCTCCTCCTGATTTTCCAGGAAGAATAGTAAATTTTTAATAGCCTGCAATGCTTATGTGACTGGTTCTGTTTTTCCTTGAAACAAAAAGCATTGTGTAAATTTCTTCGCAATGGCTTTCCAAGTACTGATTCCCCTTTTTCTCTCTTCAGTTAGATACCAAGCTTGTGGGATCACATCCAGTGAATGTATAAACTTGTGGACCCACAGCTCCTCCAAGTATCTTGCAATGTTCCATTGATCTTCACACTCTTTCAAATGTTTTTTGGGGTCTGAGTCCCCTTGGAATTTATGCATGAAATGTGATTCTTCTTCTCCCTTGAACCTGGCCTTCAGTGCTACCGCAACTTTGTCCCATCGCGATAGTGAGTTGCGGTGGTTACTCCACCATCTTGCAGATGTGGACTATAAAGCCATGTCCATGAGTGGGACCCTATGGTCTTCTGGTACTTTATCTTCTATTTTGGTAATGAAAGTATTTACAGCATTCATATCGGACAAAGTTGGGTAATCTCTTATCTCAATTCCGATCCAATTGATTCTTATGATGTTGGCGCATCTTCTTGTATTGGTCTCATATCCCCCCTGCTGCCAATCATCCCAAGCTATCTCTAAGCCCAAGCCTGAGCTTTAAATACTTCTCCAACTCACTGATCCCCCTACTGTCGGGTTGATATAATCTTCCCTTTTTCCTGCATTCATCTGATAGAAATGATCGAGAAGCTGAGCATCTTCTTTGTTGTCAACGGACTCTGTGTATCGAGGACCTTGATACGGGTCGAGTGTATGAGTGACTTTGACCTCTCCATCTTCAAAGATCATCAGTTCCTTCTTCAAATATATTACTGCGTAGTTCTCAAAAGCCCAATAAATCCCCAGCAGTGCTGGATAGGGATCTTTGTCCCCCATAATGTCGATGACCTCAAAGTCCATGTATGTCTTTACTCCTGCAACATCGACTTCGACATCCTCCATTCTTCCTATGGGCACGATGCAGTACTAGTTCGGCATACATATTTGAATTGGTGAATAAGTTAGCCTTGGCTTTCCCAATGCTTCCCATGTCTTTCTTGGAAAGATATTTAGATCGGACCCCAAGTCAATAATTGTGCCCTTAATTTAGAATCGCAACTTGAGTATTCACTTGAAACTCTTTTCCCATCCTTCTCTTATTTCTCTTCACTCTTCATATATATTTTTGTGTTGCATTGGTTGACTCCCCTAGTCCTGTAGCCTTCTGCACTACTTTTTCCAGGTTCTGTTAGGTCCCTATATCACTAGTATAGCCCCTTATTATTGTTAGTGTAACCCCTTATTGTTATTATTGTACCCTTGTAACCCCCATTTTGTTATTATTGTGCCCTTAAATTATTATTGTTAGGTCGGCTAGGATTACATTGTGGCCCACTAGGATTACATTATGGCCCCATGGACTCCTATATATAGAAACGAGGTTTTATGAATTGTATCATCCAAGAATTGTTCATTCATGTAATGTATTGGAGGTTGCCCCCTCGAAGTGGCTTATTTATAAGGCGTTGATATCTCATTTCTTCTATTTTTGGAGCTGGTTACTCAACATTTGGTATCAAAGCTTTGGATTCTAGGGTTTCGCTGCTCCAAACAGGTCATTGTGGCATTTTCGCTATAACTTTTTTTCTAGGAAGTTTCAGAAGCTGAAATGTTTAGGGTGCGAAGCTGAAATCCTGAGGAAGAGTTTCTAAAAATTTCAGAGCTTGGTTCGCAATATTTTCGGAGATATGATCTGTGGAAGTCAGGTATTTTTTCAGGCTCCTAAACAGGTCATCGTGGAATTTGCACTATAAATTATTTTATACGAAGGTTCAGACTCTGAAATTCATATGGTGCGAAGCTGAAATCCTGAGGAAATTCATAAAGAAATTTCAGAGCTTGGTTCGCAATATTTTTGGAGATATGATCTGTGGAAGGTAGTGCTTTTTCAGGCTCCTGAATTTCATCTCAAAGAGGTGATCGTAGGAAAAGTTCAATAACTCTCTCTCTGGAGATTGGATTGGAGTGCCGTCAAAAGTGGTCGCAAGTACACGGCCTGTAGTTTCTTGGCTATCAATTTCAGAGACAAAGGACAAAACAGTGACACGTGGCAAGTCGTACAAGTTCGCTCTACTGAACGAGTCCAGAATTAGGTCATTGTGGGAGATTGGACACATCTTTGTCTTGGAGAATCCAAATCAGGTCAGACCTGTGGAATTTGAAAGACGCTTCAGAGAGCTACTACAGAGATGAATTTAAGATATTGAATATTTTCAATTACAGAGATAATTCAATTTCAATATCGAGCTCTTAAAAGCTAGTAAAAGGTGTGTATTTTTTTTCCGAATTTCATAAGTCTTGTTTGAAGAATCAAGTCGAATTGATTCCAAGGGCAGCTTGTAGAATAGATATCAATATTGGATTCTAAAATGGCCCCTAAAAATAATTCAACACCCATTAAGCCTTGAGAAGGCTCTACTATGACTCATGAAGATGAAGAATTGCAACATGATCTATCAAAATTACAAGAGCAAGTGCAACAAATTTCACTCTCGCAAAAAGCAACAAAAAATGAAATGGAATTTTTGAAGAAAGGCGTGGAAGTGAAGATGGAAGGTTTGAAGAAAGGCATGGAAGCTAAGATGGAAGGCATGGAATTGAAGATGGACGGTTTGAAGAAAGGCGTGGAAGCTAAAATGGATGGCGTGGAAGCTAAGATGGATGACATGAAAGACAACATGGAAAACATGAAGAGTGATATAAAAGCATACATGGAAGGCTTGATGACAAGCTTAAAACCAGAAATGATTCCTAATGGTGAAAATATAGGAGAAGAACCTCATGATGAGAACAAAATAAATGTTAATCATGATTTCATAAACTCGAATGTTGGCGGGAAGAACCACCATATTCCAAAAATGGATATGAAGAAGTTTGATGGAAAGGATCCGGTAACATGGATACTACAGATGGAGCAATATTTTGATCTCCATAACGTGCAAAACACACAAAAGGTACGTATTGCAACTTTACATTTAGAAAAAAATACATTCATATGGTATCAATGGCTTTGCTCCCGTAAAAAAATTGTCACTTGGTCAATTTTTACGGAGGAAATGATAGCACATTATGAGGATACAAAGAGCAACACCTTCTTTACCCAATTGATAAATCTCAAACAAAAGGGTTTAGTGGGGCGGCACATTGAGGACTTCCAAAAATTGAATATAAGGGTAACTGATCTTACAGAGGAACACAGGATTGATCTCTTCCTAGGCACTTTAAAGGATAACATCCAACATGAAGTTCGCGTTTTGGAACCTGATTCATTGGAGAAGGCATTCGGGTTGGCAAGAAAAGTTGAATGTAAAATTATGGCGACAAGGAAGCCTACCACTCAATTCTATAAAGAAGGAAGTGTTGCTACGCCTAGATTTCCACAACCTACAAGGTTGACACCACAACAATTGGAAGAAAAAAGAGCAAAAGGGCTTTGCTACGGTTGTGATAGCAAATACACTAAAGGTCATAAGTGTGCTGAGAAGAAATTATTTTACATAGATTGTGAAGAAGAAGAAGAAAATGAACAAGAAGAGGATATACACCAGGAACCACCCCTAGAAGAGGAAGAAATGAATACGACCATATCGTGTAATGCACTGGCAGGAATTACCACTCCTCAAACTCTCAAGATAGAAGGACATATAAAGAAGAAAAGGGTAATAGTGTTGATTGATTCAGGTAGCACCCATAATTTTATTCATTATAAAGTAGCCAAGGAATTAAATTGTTTCCTATACCCAGCACCAGAATGTCAAGTGATGGTTGCAAATGGAGGAACTATAAATTGCTCTGGAAAATGCCATAATATCAAGCTAACCATGGGGGAATATGTATTGACTAGTCCGATGTTTGCCATTCCTATGGGAGGTGCTGATGTTGTACTAGGAGTACAATGGTTACAATCTTTGGGGACGGTAGCTTTTAATTTTCAAGAACTTTTCTTGAAATTTTTTTCAGAAGGAAAGGAAGTTGAATTACGGGGTATTAAAGGGAAGCCAGGAAGGATAATAAGCTCTAATGTCATGAAAAAGCTTCTAAAGAAAGAACAACGAGGCGTAATTTCACAATTATGCTCACTAGAAGTTCCGACATCAAAATCATCTATTTCTGCAGATCTCCAACAAGTCTTGGAAAATCATTCCGAGGTGTTTGAAACTCCCAAAGGACTCCCACCTATTCGTGATCATGATCATGCTATTCATTTGATTCCAGGAAGTGTTCCTCCAAACATCAGGCCTTATAGATATCCTTACTTCCAAAAGAGCGAAATTGAACGTATGATTGCAGAAATGTTAGAGGCGGGTATAATTCAACTTAGTCAAAGTTCTTTCTCTGCTCCTGTAGTATTGGTACACAAGAAGGATGGATCATGGCGAATGTGTCCGGATTATAGGGAGCTCAATAAACTCACCATTAAAGACAAATTTCCCATTCCTGTGATTGATGAATTATTGGATGAATTACATGGAGCAATTTATTTTACCAAGTTGGATCTTCGTTCGGGATATCATCAAATTAGAATGAAGACTGAAGATATTCCAAAAACAACATTTCGAACTCATGAGGGTCATTATGAATTTTTGGTCATGCCTTTTGGCCTTACCAATGCACCTTCTACATTTCAGGGGTTGATGAATTCCATTTTCAAACCCTTCCTTAGAAAATTTGTGCTAGTATTTTTTGATGATATACTAATCTACAGTAGGTCTTGGAAGGATCATGTTGAACATGTTGAAAGGGTGCTCAAACTATTGCATGAGAAGCAATTATATGCAAAAATATCCAAATGTTTCTTTGGAGTACAAGAGGTGGAATATCTGGGTCATATTGTATCTCACGAGGGTGTTAAAGTAGACCCTAACAAAATTAAAGCCATTAAGGAATGGAAAGTCCCCACAACCATAAAGAAGTTGCGAGGATTTCTAGGGTTAACAGGGTATTATCGCAAGTTTGTTAAGAATTATGGGAGAATAGCAGCACCTCTAACAACATTATTGAAGAAAGATGCATTCTCATGGACTCCTGAAGCAACTAAGGCCTTTGAACATCTTAAAGAGGCAATGTGCCTAGCACCGGTCTTAGCTACGCCAGACTTCACAAAAACTTTTATTGTGGAATGTGATGCCTCAGGAAATGGAATTGGTGCAGTTTTAATGCAGGAAGGAAGACCCATTGCTTTTGAAAGTCGTCCGATCAAAGGAAAGTATTTACAGAAACCTATTTATGAGAAGGAAATGTTAGCAATACTACATGCACTAAAGAAATGGCGAACTTACCTAATGGGAAGACACTTCAAGGTAAAAACTGATCATGATAGTCTTAAACACTTTTTGGAACAAAGACTATCGTCGGAAGAACAACAAAAATGGGTCACAAAGATGTTGGGTTATGACTTTGAAATAATCTACAAAAAAAGAAAGCTGAATGTTGTTGCAGATGCACTCTCAAGAAAGAATGAAGAGGTGGAAGCATTGCTTTGTGCCATTTCTATTATCCAACCAGATTGGATAACTGAAGCAAGAGATGAATGGAAGAAGGACAAAGATGTATGGATATTCATTCAAAATTTGCAGCAAGATCCTAGTACATCTGATACATTTAGTTGGAAAAATGATTCCTTATGGTACAAAGATCGCTTATATCTTTGTAAGAATTCCCAACTAAAACAAAAGATTCTTTTGGAATTGCACACTTCTCCTTTAGGAGGACACTCTGGATTTTTAAAAACTTACCACAGGGTGAAGAAAGAATTTTTTTGGGATGGCCTTAAATCTGATATTCAAAATTTTGTGGCGGAATGTTTGGTTTGCCAGCAGAATAAAGTGGAAACAATTAAGACCTCGGGACTTCTACAACCTTTATCCATTCCAAGTCAACGTTGGGAGGAGATTTCAATGGATTTTATCACGGGTTTACCTAAGTCCGAAGGAAAGAGTGTCATCATGGTGGTAGTTGATAGACTTACCAAGTATGCACACTTTTGTGCATTATCTCATCCATTTAAATCAAGTACGGTTGCTACTACATTTATGGACAGAATTCAAAAGCTACATGGAAGCCCAAGGGTTATTGTGAGCGACAGAGATCCCATTTTTACTGGAAATTTTTGGACGGAGTTATTTTCTTGTTTGGGTACTCAATTAGCTCATAACTCATCTTATCATCCTCAATCTGATGGTCAAACGGAGATAGTAAATAAATGTTTGGAAGGATATCTTCGTTGTTTTGTATCTGATAAACAAACACAATGGGTCAAGTGGTTACCTCTTGCTGAATGGTGGTATAACACTTCCTTCCATGCTGCAGCAAAAATGACCCCATTTATGGCACTTTATGGATATCATCCACCATCCATCACATCATCTTTAAGGGAAAATTCGAAGGTTCAAGCAGTGGAAGATCACATCGATGGACCATAAAGGACCATCACTATATACACTTATAGTGATGGTTTTAAGTGATCAATGATGACGGACATTTTTTGACCGTCACTGAGGGTCATTAAAAGTTCGTCACTTGAAGTGACACCAAAGAGAGAATTAGTGATGGGCCTTTAACGACCACCACCAAAAGTGTCATTGAAAATGTCTTTGGTGACGGACCATAAAGGACCATCACTACGTACACTTACAGTGACGGTTTTTTAATGACCATCACCATATGTGACATTGGTGATGGACCTTAAAGGTTCGTCACAAGCATGACCCTCACCAATGTGATTTTTTCTTGTATTGGATGGTCAAGAAGCTGAGCATCTTCTTTGTTATCAACAAACTCTGTGTATCAGGGACCTTGATACGGGTTGAGTGGTTGGGTGACTCTGACCTCTCCGTCCTCAAAGATCATCGGTTCCTTCTTTAAATCTATTACTGCGTAGTTTTCAAAAGCCCAGTCAATCCCCAGTAATGCTAGATAGGGATATTTGTCTCCCATAATGTCGATGAACTCAAAGTCCTTGTATGTCTTTACTCCCGCAACGTCGACTTCGACCTCCTCCAGTCTACCTATGGGCACAATGCAATACTGGTTCACCATACGGAGTTGAATTGGTGAGTATGTTAGCCTTGGCTTCCCCAATGACTCCCATGTTTTTCTCGACAAGATATTTACATCAGACCCCAGATCAAGGGTTGTGTCCTTAATTTGGAATCTTGCAACTTGAGTATCCACTTGGAACTCTTTGCCTGTCGTTCTCTTATTTCTCTTCACCCTTCGTATATATATTTTTGTGTTGTGTCAGTTGACTCCCCTAGCTCTGTGGCCTTCTGAACTACTCTTTCCAGGTTCTGCTTTAATTGTTCTAACATTGGCGCATTGTTAACAATTTTTAGAAATAGATGGAACCATTCTTCAATTGTAGTACCTGAACTGGCTTGGTTCTCATCATCTTCTTTGGTTTGTGGAAATTCAATTCCTTTTCTTCCCCCAAGTTGGGCAAACGTTTCCACTACTTTTTTGAAAGAATTGCTTCTATCTTTCTGGCCTGAACATTGGCTTTGGAGATGTTGGCCTTAACAATTTTATCGAGTCCATCATTTGTGCATCTTCCCTGGTTCTTTTTCCTCCTCTTGTCACTATGGCCACGTTCTGCATGGCTTGATCCTCTATTATTCTCGGCTCTGCATTTACCAGATTTGTTCCTCTTTGTCTGGCTCTTTCTTCCCATATTTTAATGAGCTCTGGGAAGTTCTCTATTGCATGTGTGTTAACCCTGCACTGAGAGCACCAGGGTCTTCTAGGAAGTGGACATTTCCTTGCTATGTGGCCCTCTTGGTCACAGTTGTAGCATCGTAATGGTACCCTTCCTCCTACTCAGCCTCCTCTCATGCCTCCTCCTCGTCCTCTGGGAGCCTCGTTCACTCTATATGAAGGCCTGTTCAATCATTCCACCAAGGCATCCAAATCCCTACACTACTCTGTGCTATGTGTGGTAGATGCTCAAAACTCACAATATATGTTGTTTGGAATGTTGGAGTATTTCTGCAATATGGGGTATAGGCGGGGTGAATGACCCATGCTTTTACATATTTCACAATATTCAGTTGTTGTTGTTGAATTCTGTTGTGCGAGGAACCCCGTGTACGAGTGTTGCAGTGGATATAACCCCTGGGTGTTTATCTGCGCAACCCCTCCTACTAGCGGAGCTCCCGATGCCCCTGTTGCTGATGTTCCCACATTCTAGCCCCGCAGCCGAGGACATTCAGTTACCACATATCCTTCCATTAGACAGTGTGTACACCATACATTTGGCCTCGCTAGATGCAATGGTTTAATTTCTTTCAATTTCTCTGTCAAGATAGGTATTTGTTGTTGTAGTCCCAGTATGGAAGGGTCCTGAGCTAATGCTCCTCCTTTAAATTCTTGCGAATATCCCGCCATGGCCTCTATCTTCATAGCCTGCTCCAATGCATCTTGCAACGTCTCGATCTTCTGTTGTGTCAGCGAGGTTCTTGTGAGTGGGAGAAGGGCCTTGATAAACCAATCCCTTTGATGGTTTGGATCGATTAGATAGCTGAGCTTTCCAATCGCATCCTTGAATCTCCTCATTAGATCCCATGTAGTTTCCCCTTCTTGTTGCTTGATCTCCCACATCTCTGACAAACCTTGCTGATCTGTTTGGGGTAATTTGATTTCCTTCATGAAATCCCTCTTTACATCGTCTAACGCTGGGTTCTGATGAGTTTCAGACCATTTTATAAACCAACGCAAAGCTCTCTCCCTGAGAGTATTTTTAAATTCTACCAACTTACCTATCTCTGGTGTCTATCGAGCCCTCCATATGGCTTCACAGAGGTACCATTGTTGTTCCACATCATCATTACCCCTCCCAGAAAACTCTGGGTACTGAGTAAATGATCCTGCCATGCTTCCTTGTGTGGAGGTTTCTAGAACAAATCCCCTGACTCCCGGTTTTGAAATGGTAGTACTAGCACTGTTGTTGGTGTGTATTACTGTTGTAGACTGAACACTATTCGACTTACTCAATTCCCGTAACTTAACAAAAAATTCACCTAGTGGCTGATAGAGTACCAGGGGAAGGTTGGGACTAGAGCTACTTGCACTTTGAGGAATAGAGTTACTTGGGATTATGGGTGTCGGCCCTTCCCGAAATAACTGATTCATCACAACATGCAACTCCACATCGGATGTCTCCTCGGGGCGCACATCATTTCCATCATACCCCTTTCCCTTCTCTGCTTAGGCTAGGCTCCTATACACCTGTCGCGCTTCCATGGTGGTCCCCCCTATCTCCTAGGATCTCATCTAACCTTCCATTTCCTTCGTCGTCTGAGGCACCTATTCCTTGTCTTTTCTCTTCCTTTCTTGTCTTTCCAATTCTTTCATCACCCTTTCCTACCACTTCTTAGTGAGTTACACCCTCCGATGTTCTCGTCATTCCCTCAACTTACTGGAGGTCTTGGAATCCATATCCCTATTCCCCTTTTCAACGTACTTTTAGCATCTCTCCCTCAGCTCCTTCACCCAGTACTGTAGGTTTAGGTCTCCATTTCAGACTTTTGGAACTCCATCAATCCTTCATCCACCGTCAAAGCCTTGATCCACAGGGGGATCTCCTTCAACAACTCTCTACACAGCCCTGATCTGAATATGTCCTCAGCTTTCGAGAAAGAATGGTAGCATTCAGCTGCGAACTCTACTATGTATCCTTCCAAGGTAGATTTCACCCAAAAATCTACATCTCGGGTCAAATCGGTATCTAACCGATGGAGTGCTACCAGATCTATGTGCACCCACCTGCGACAGACTTTCCGCAAGCCTCTCAGGACTGCCTTGGTCTGTAGTCTCCGCAACCAATTGTAGAGATCTTTGGGACACTCCCCCCAAAATATCTCATAGATATCACTGGCGGATTCAGAGAATAGAATCTGGTTCTTAATAGTTTTCTCTTTTTTCTATCTCACATCCGCTTGTTGAGCTATGAACTGATCTAGGTGGTTATCCCACCACTTTCGTATTTCTTTCTCGAAGATCTGTGATACCATGATCTAACTCCAGAATGAGATTTCAGGTCCTGGAAATGGAACCATTTGTTGGCAAGAAAAGAGGTCTCAAGGTCGAGACCCAGGTTTAGGAACGAGGCCAACAAGGGTTTCTGCAGTAGTCTAGCACAACGTCGACATTTTCACCCTGCTTCGAGGAACAAAGAGTCTCACTCGAGGCATGCCGCGACCTTACTAAGGTTGGGATCAGATTAGGTATCGATCGAGCATGACAGATGCATAACCCATACAGAAATAAGTACTTCGAAGAAGTGTAAATACAAGACAGATAACAATACTCATGAACATCATCAGAATGATAACCAAAAATTTAAAATAGCCGCATGTTCCACTAAACCATAACACAAGACAGAACTTAGAACAACAACCTTATATTAGAAAGTATTGCATTAACAACAAAAAACAATTACAATGCTCCTCAGAGCGTTCCTGGCAGAACTTATTACAATCGCATCACATAATATAGAACAGAACAATGAGAGAGAGAGAGAGAGAACAGAACAACACAACATGAACAGAGCTCTCCTACAGCTCCTGCTCCATGATCTCTACTGAGCCAAACTCCTTTTTTCGCTAGTCGACTGCCTATTTGTTCCATTTCCAACGCGACTGACAGTCCTCCCTTCCTTTCCTCTTGGTTGTTTACTGATTTTCCCTGATTATTGGGAATTCCACTGATTGTCTTCTGCCACTTCCCTCTGCCATCTGTGCCTGCTTTTGCAACAACCGCACCACCTGCTCTTCATATCTCTGCAATTGTGACAGCTCTCTGCAACAAAAAACTGTTTAATTTCAAAACAAGGGCCTCAAAATTTCCCGTTAAACAACTGTGTTTATGTGTGATTGATTTTTCTTCATATGTGTTTTGCAATTGGCGATTTAATTTCTGCAAAGAATTAAGTGGAAGGATTTTGTATTTAACATAAGTTAATTTGTTAGATTAGGGGAATCTGGTAATATACATGCATCTTTTATAATTTCTACACTTGGGAGGATTAGTTGGATGCAATGTCCAACATTGGGTAACAACATGTCCCTTCTTTTGGTAGTGTGTGCAAGTCTTTTGCACCTTCTTTTCAAGTTGCCATCACTTCAACTATTTCATGTATGCCTTCATCCTCTTCCAGCATTTTGAAACAACATGGTTACACAGACCAACATATGCATAGTAACTCTTTATTCCATTCAAGCATGCATATTTGTCATTCTTATCAGAAACATAATCAACTTGACTATGGGAAGAATTATACCTCAAATGTTGCTTTGCATGTCCATCTTTTTTACCTTCATCATGAGATGAACTTGTAGAAGTTCGAGCTTTCTTTTGAATACTAACATCAGTGTTCATGTCTTGATATCTATCTAAACTTTCATTCTCACCATAAGCTGCATGTCTACACACATCTTGCTACAACATAGGCTTTAAAAAATGGCAAACAACTTGAAAACAAACTTGACATGTTTGTGGTTTAGAACTTGGAACAAAAGTTCTTCTTTGAGTTGTCTCACATGCCTTCATGGCTTTTGAGTTTTGTCCATTAGATTGAACATAACCAAGACCAAACTTGATAGGTTGTTCCTCAACCAAAATAGGATCAATCATACCTTGTGCATGTTTGCCTAAACCCTTGCCTTCATCGCCTATTTTTAACATCAGCTTGGACCCTATACCTCTAGTGTGCTTTTCAAATGAACCAACATATCTATCTAAAGAGGAAACTGAAGACAAATTTGAGTGAATTACCTATGCTTCACGCATTTGTTTGGTTAATTTCTCTTGGGCTTGATGGAGCTTCATATCCATCTCATGCATCCTTTGAATAATTTCTTCTTTCTCTTTCTTCATAGAAACCAATTTCTCATGAAGTATAGTGCTTTCTCTTATATCTTCAAACAAAATTTGCACCATATCCTTCAGGATGTAGAAGTCTCGCTTCATGTCTTCATCGAAGAATATTGTGAAGGAGGAGGATTTGAAACCTCACTTGATGAAGTTGTCATTATGAAAATGAAATAAAAAAATTCAACAAAAATTCACAAATCTTTCAAAAACAATCGACAAAGCTTCAAAACAAATTGGCTGTAGAGTCAATATTTTCTTCAAGCAGCCTTTTTTGCAAACACCCTCTTGTGCTTCAACGGCTGCCTTGAGGTCCTTTGGGTAAGGAGAATGCCTTCATTAATTCTTCCTTGTTGTCCTCTTCTGGACTTAGCTATTAGTAGCTTTCCCTTCACCTCTAGCAAACTCAAACTTGTAAGCAATAGTCAGTTTGCAAACAGTCAAATTCTTTAAACTGTTAAACACCTTTCAAGTCAAACAAGAAACCTAGTGCTCTGTCAAGCAAGAAAATATGATCCAATACCAACCTGATCTAAAAATGGGTTGGATAAATTGTTATGTTTTTGAAGAACCTCCCAATCAGTTAAAAAAATAATAGATCTAGCTTATGCTTAAATTTTGCAGAATTTTATACTTTAAACATGTGTAATTTTTTTTTAACTGTTCAAGTGCTTTAAGAACATTTGTTATTGCTTATATTTAACATGTGAAACAACCATATAATGCAGCAAATAAACATAAACACATACAACAAATTTAATCTAGGATTTCACCCGAATATCGTGGGTTACGTCTCCTTGAGCTCTTGTCAACTAACTTGGATCTTTGGGATTATGATGAAACGATTCTTTTACAAGTTACAAAATCAACTCCAATGGTTATTTGAAGTATCAAAATAGTCTAAATATACTATTGGTTTGCTGAGAATGGATACTGGTTGCCTTAGATAGGCCTCATTCTCCTACTGGCACTTGCTGGCCCTAGTGGCCCCTGGATCTTCTCTGAAGCATCTCGGCCTTCAACGTCCTCTAAAGGCTCCAAAAATCACACCATTAGTTCCAGAATGTATGAAACATCCTAAATTGAATATTGGATTATTGAATAAAGCCTCTAGTTGCCCTGGCTAAGCCCCAAACTGTTGATGGCCCCTAGTGGCCCCTAGAACTTCTCTGAAGAAAAAACATGCTCAATTTACTCTGTTGGCTCTAAAACCCTCACCAATGAGTCTGGAATGTCTGATATATTCTTAATTGACTATTCACTTGCAGAAATTGGCCTTCGACTGCACCGATTTTGCCTCCAACACCTGGTGGCACCCCCTGGCTCAAGAGTCAAATAAAACTTCTTTGTGGGTTCTCGACCTCTATAAGTCCTCAAAAGGTTCTGAAAAGTTCTCCATTGGATTCATAAGTATAGAAATAGTCGAAATAAACTATTGGTGTGTTGAGAATGGATATTGGTTGGCCTGGATAGGCCTCATTCTCCTGTTGGCACTTGCTGGCCCTTGTGGCCCCTGAAACTTCTCTGAAGCATCGTAGCCTTAAAAAGTCCTCTATATTCTCTGTAAACCACACCATTACTTCCAGAATGTCTGAAACATCCAAAATTGACTATTGTATTCTTGAATAAGGCCTCTAGCTGCTAGGCTAAGCACTAAAATACTGCTGGTCCCTGGTGGCCCTAATGGCCCCTAGAAATTATTTGAAGAAAAAACCTGCTCAAAATTCCTTTGATGGCTTTGCAACCCTCACCAATGATTCTGGAATGTCTGAGATAGTCAAAATTGACTATTCACTCTCTCAAAATGGTCGAATCTAGTTCAAGATAGAGCCTAAAATGATTTTTCCCAGTGTCCCCTAAAAATCCTCCACCAAAATGGTGAAACTGCAGTTAAACTTCCAAAAATAGAAGTTCTACTAGTAATGGTGTGTTGCTAATTCTTCGCCAAAGAAAACCATAACATTAAAGGCTAACTGTCGGGGTGGCCACATGGCACCTCATAACCAACGGTCATAAATGTTGAATGGGCATAGGTTTAAATGTCGGTTACAAACCATGAGAATTAGCAACACACCATTACTGGCGGAACTTCTATTTTTGGAAGTTTAACTGCAGTTTCACCATTTTTGGTGGAGGATTTGTAGGGGACACTGGGCAAAATTAGTTTAGGCTCTATCTTGAGCTAGATTTTACCATTCTGAGAGTGTGAATAGTCATTTTCGACTATCTCATACATTCCAGACTCATTGGTGATGGTTTCATAGAAATAAGAGGAATTTTGAGCAGGTTTTTTCTTCAGAGAAGTTCAAGGGGCCACTAGGGCCACCAGGGGCCAATAGCAGTTTGAGGCCTAGCTATGGCTGCTAGAGGCCTTATTCAGGAATCCAATAGTAAATTTTGGATGCTTCAGACATTTTGGAACTATTGGTGTGGTTTTTAGAGCATGTAGATGAATTTTGAAGGCCGAAATGCTTCAAAGAAGTTCCAGGGGCCACCAGGGCCAGTAAGTGCCAGCAGGAGAATGAGGCCTATCCAGGGTAGCCAATATCCATTCTTAGCAAACCAATAGTCATTTCTGAATGTAATGAGAATTATGAATCCATTTATAGATTTTTTATAATCTTTTGAGGACTTCTGAAATCCTAGATGCTTCAAAGAACTTTTCAGGGAATCTAGAGCCAGGGGGTGCCACCAGGTGTTGAAGGTGAAACCAATGCAGCTGG
This sequence comes from Pinus albicaulis, assembly GCA_034641835.2. Classification (NCBI taxonomy): domain Eukaryota; kingdom Viridiplantae; phylum Streptophyta; class Pinopsida; order Pinales; family Pinaceae; genus Pinus; species Pinus albicaulis. Next base: position 611,208,882 of record CM076577.1, on the reverse strand, counting down.
AGGAAAATTTCTGCAAGTGAATAGTCTATTTTGACTGTTTTGGACATTTTGAATCTAATGAAATGATTTTCAGATCCATTTGAATACTTCTAAAGGTCGAAGAGCCACGGGGAATTTTTGGGCAGCCTAGGGTCATCAGTGGATGGAGGCCTAGATTGGGGAGCCAGTGATCATTTTGAGAAAATAATCAGTCCATTTTGGAGGTATGATATGTGTTGGAGACATTATGTGATGTTTCAGGGATAGAAAAATAATTATGAGGGAGTTAGTGCCACTTCGAAGCTTAGGGAAGCTTAAAGGCACCAACAGAAGGAGTCAAGTCTAAGGGAACCTAGTTCTTTTTTCAGAGTGATGACAGCCATGACGGGGATATAAATGGTATTCTAAACCCATTGGTTTAGTTATTTTAATCATTGGAGTTGATTTTGTAACTTGTAAAAGAAATTTTCCATAATTCCAAAAAGCCAAGTCAAGATGACAAGAGCTCAAGGAGACGTAGCCCACGATATTCGGGTGAACTCCTAAATTGAATTTAATGTTATGTGTTGATTTTTATTTGCTGCATTATATGGTTGTTTCACATGTTTAATATCAGGAAAAAAAAAAAAAATGGTCTAAAAGCACTTAAACAGTTAAAAAATCATACACCTGTTTCAAGTATAAAATTCTGCACAAGTCAAGTATAAACTAGATCTTTTATTTGTTTAACTGAGTTGGAGGTTCTTGAAAAGCATAAAAATTTATCCAACCAATTTTCAAATCAGGTTGTTATCATAGCATAGTTTCTTGCTTGAAAGATCACTAGGTTTTTTATTTGACTTGAAAGCTGTTTAACAATTTAAATAATTTGATTGTTTGCAAACTGAATGTTGCTTACAAGTTTGAGTTTTCTAGAGGTGAAGGGAAAGCTACTGATAGCTAAGTATAGAATAGGACAAGAAGGAAGAAGGGCTGAAGGCATTCTCCTTACCCAAAGGACCTCAAGGCAACCCTTGTAGCGCAAGAGGGTGTTTGCAAAAAAGGCTACTTGAAGAAGAGCTTGACTCTACAACCATTTTGTTTTGATGCTTTCTCAATTGTTTTTGAAAGCTTTGTGAATTTTTGTTGAAGTTTTTTAGTTCATTTTCATGATGAAAACATCATCAAGCGAGGTTTCCAAATCCTCCTCCTTCACAAGATTATTCGATGAAGACATGAAGCGAGACTTCTACATCCTAAAGGATATGGTACAAATTATGTTTGAAGATAGAAGAGAAAGCACTATACTTCATGAGAAATTGGTTTCTATGAAGAAAGATAAAGAAGAAATTCTTCAAAGAATGCATGAGATGGAGATGCAACTCCATCAAGCCCAAGAGGTCTTAACCAAACACATGCGTGAAGCAGAGGTAATTCGCTCAAATTTGTGTTCAATTTCCTCTTCAGATAGATGTGTTGGTTCATTTGAAAAGCACACTGGAGGTATAGTGTCCAAGTTAATGTTTAAAATGAGCTATGAAGGAAAGGGTTTAAGCAAACATGCACAAGGCATGATTGATCCTATTTTGGTTGAGGAGAGGCCTAAAAATTTGGGTCTTGGTTATGTTCAATCTTATGCGGAAAACTCTACAGCCATGAAGGCATGTGAGACAACTTCAAGAAGAACTTTTGTTCCAAGTTCTAAACCACAAACATGGCAAGTTTGTTTTCAAGTTGATTGCCATTGTTTGAAGCTTATGTTGCACCAAGATGTGTGTAGACATGCACCTTATGGCGAGCATGAGAGTTCGGAAAGTTTCCAAGACATGAACATTGATGTTAGTCTGCAAAGAAAAGTTGGAACCTCTACAAGTTCATCTCCTCATGACGGTAAAAAGGATGGACATGCAAAGAAACATGCGAGGTATAATTATTCCCATAGTCAAGTTGGTTATTTTTCTGATAAGCATGAAAAATCTCATGCTTGAATGGAAGAAAGAGTTGTTGTGTATATTGTGGCTTGTGTACCATGTTGTTTCAAAATGCTAGAAGAGGATGAAGGCATACGGGAAACAGTTGAAGTGAAGGCGACTTTCAAAGAAGGTGCAAAAGACTTGCACACATTTCGAGAAGAAGGGACATGTTGTTACCCAATGTTGGACATTGCATCCAACTAAACATCCCAAGCATTTGAGGCAAGAGGATAGAAAGACTAGCGAAAGTGGAACCAAATATTCCATCATTGATGTGAGAACATATGTTTTACATGAAGAAGATTTTCAGCAGCAAAATTCGGCGTGGAAGTGGCATGGTAAGAAGTGGTTTGAATTCTTAACTCAGTAAGACATACACTCATTTGTACATATGAAAAATTCAGTTATTTATGCATGTTTTCTGTTGAAAACTTATGTTTGTTTAAGCCACCTTGGATCGATGATCAAGGGCATGATGTTCAACTACCTTCTAAAAATTTCTCGCCAGAAATTTCTGAGTGAGTTCAAGGAAGACAATTCTTGACAGGAGGACAAGAGCATTCATGAAGGGAAGTGTCAACTACCTTCGAATTTTCGTTCAAAGGCACTAAGCCATGCAAGGCAGGTGTATGGAGTCTAAAAAGTGAGGGTGTTGTACTCTCATCTACTGAATAGATCAGGTAATCAGTATTTTGGGGTCCAAAAGATTCCCAATGGGGAGGTGTGATCAGATTTGGATCAAGGACCTAAGTGATAGTTCAAAATTCAAAGTGTTCGGGAGTGTGTTGAATCTGACCAACTAGATAGATCTCGTCTTCCTGATTCTGGTGCCATGAACGGTTCGAAAAACCGACACCGTATGAAGAAGTTATCACGATTTGAAAAGTCCAGTAAAATGAAATTTTTGGTCTTTGACCAAGTTTGACTGGGTTTTTAATATTAAAAAAAAATAATATCATATGGAATATTCTTGGAATATTCCTTGAAATATTCCCTGGAATATCCCTTTCGAACCAGTAGCAGGTGGCTAAGTGTCACATTTTAATTGGGCAGTTGGTTGACTGTTACAGTTTTGGGCCAATCATAGGCTGCCATGTAGCAGGCCCAGAGGCCACCACATGGCCTAGGTTTTATTGTCTAAATTTTTTTGAGTGGACCAGAGTCGACCACATGACCTCCATGCTAGTGCACCCACACCTTTACCGCCTAGGCTGCATTTGGTTCTTAACACTATTGGTGAGCAGGTTATATTTATAGTTTAATAATTTCGCATATGGGGGTTCAGAGGGGCCAACCCCTCCCCACATGGTATTTGGGCTGTGACCCCAGGCCAAGGCTTAAAGCCTCTAACTGCCAGTAGATATAACCGCCGGCAGTTCCAGAGTGGTCATATGGCCACGGTAACGATAAATTTCATGGTTTGTAACCGACATTTAAACCTCCGCCCATTCAATAGTTATGACCGCAGGGTATGGGGGGCCATGTGGCCACCATGATAGTTAGCCTTTAATGTTACGATTTTCTTTGGTGGAGCACTAGCAGCACGTCATTACTGGTGAAACTTCTATTTTTGGAAGTTTAACTGCAGTTTCACTATTTTTGGCTCTGGGGTCAAAGAAAATTTATCTGTGGGTTCTCGAACTCTAGAAGTCCTCAAAATATTCTTCAAAATCCTTCATTGGATTTAGAATTATCAAAAAAATCAAAATATACTATTGGTTTGCTGAGAATGGATATTGGTTGCCCTAGATAGGCCTCATTCTCCTGCTAGCACTTGCTGGCCCTCGTGGCCCCTGGAACTTCTTTGAAGCATCTTGGCCTTAAAAATTCCTCTACGGGCTCTGAAAACCACACCATTAGCTCCATAATTTCTGAAACATCCAAAATTTTATTGTATTACTGATAAAGGCCTCTAGCTGGACTAGTTAGGCCTCAAACTGTTGTTGGCCCCTGTTGGCCCTGGTGGCCCCTAGATCTTCTCTACAGAAAAAAAAAAAAAAAAAAAAAAAAAAAAAAAAAAAAAAAAAAAAAAACCTTCTCAAAAGTTCTCTGATGGCTCTACAACCCTCACTAATGAGTTTTTAATTTCTGAGATAGTCGAAATTGACTATTCACTTGCAGAAATTGGCCTCCGACTGCTCTGGTTTCGCCTCCAACACCTGGTGGCACCCTCTAGCTCTAGGGTCAAAGAAAACTTCTCTGTGGGTTATCGACCTCTAGAAGTCCTGAAAATATTCTTCAAACTCCTCCATTGGATTCATAAGTATAAAAATAGTCGAAATAGATTATTGGTTTGCTAAGAATGGATACTAGTTGCCCTGGATATGCCTCATTCTCCTGCTGGCACTTGTTGGCCTTAGTGGATCCTAGAACTTATATTAAGCACCTCGGCCTTCAGAAGTCCTCTAAAGGCTCTGAAAACCACACTATTGGTTCCATAATGTCTAAAACATCCAAAATTGACTATTTAATTCTTGAATAAGGCCTCTAGCTTCCCTGGCTAAGCCTCAAACTATCGTTGGCCCCCGGTGGCCCTGATGGCCCCTAGAACTTATCTAAAGAAACAAACTGCTAAAAATTCCTCTGATGGCTCTGAAACCCTCACCAATGAGTCTATAATGTCTTAGATAGTCGAAATTGACTATTCACACTCTCTAAATGGTCGAATCTAGCTCAAGATAGAGCCTAAACTGATTTTGCCCAATGTCCCCCAAAAATCCTCCACCAAAAATGGTGAAACTGCAATTAAACTTCCAAAAATAAAAATTTTGCCAGTAATGGTGCACCACTAATTCTTTACTAAAGAAAAATATAACATTAAAGGCTAACTTTCGGGGTGGCCACATGGCCCCCCATACCTCGCGGTCATAACCATTGAACGGGCAGAGGTTTAAATGTCGGTTACAAACCATGACATTAATCATTGCCATGGCCATATGACCACTCCGGAACTACTGATGGTTATATCTGCTAGTGGTTAGAGGCTTTAAGCCTTGGCCTGGGGTCACAGCCCGAAGGCCATGTGGGGAGGGGTTGGCCCTCAGGACTGGCCCCTCCAAACCCCCATATGCAAAATTCTTAAACCATAAATATAACCCGCTCACCAATAGTGTTAAGAACCAAACGTAGCCTGGGCAGTAAAGGCGTGGGCATGCTAGCATGGACGTCATGTAGTCGACTCCAGTCCTTTCCAAAAATTTTAGACCATCAAACCTGGGCCACATGGAAGCCTATGAATGGCCCAAAACAATAACAATCAACCAAATGCCCAATTAAAATGTGACACTTATCATCATATTACTGGTTCGAAATGAATGTTTCAAGGAATATTCCTTGGAATATTCAAAACCCATTCAAACTTGGTCAAAGGCCAAAAATTGCAGTTTATTGGACTTTTCAAATTGTGATAACTTCTTCATACGGTGTCATTTTTTCGAACCATTTGCGGCGCTAGAATCAGGAAGACGAGTTCTATCATGTTGCTCAGGTTTGGTACACTTCTGAACACTTTGAATTTTGATCTATCACTTAGTTCCTTGATCCAAATCTAATCATTTGGGGCGGGTCAAAGCCCCGATGTATTGTAATGGGTCAAAGGGTAGACCAGGAGTCTGCAAACCACGGTTTGCGGACCATAGAGTAGCAGAGGCTAAGATGCTATAAATAGATAGATAAATCGAGTCTAGAAAGGGCTAAGAAAGAAGTAAGTTAAGCTTGGATACGAACTTGCGATATTTTGTTTCGATCGTCTAGGTAAGGGCTTCTGCTGGTTGTGTGCGCAGAGACCTCGAAGTCGTGCTATGTGTGGACCCCGCTAGCTGCGTGTGCAGCCTAGTAATAGAGTCTGTAAGTCGGATCTGAATATGAATGAATGAGAAGGTCATTGATGATGTTTTATTATTCCTGTTTTATGATCATTGGCTATATTTATGTGTTAAGATCGTGTTTATTACTGAATACTGATGATAAACTAACGTGCACATGGATGCGATATGATGAATGCGTAGCTCTGGTTAAAATACTCTGCTCAAGTTACCTGTTAATTACAATCTGTGCTTAGCCGACATACTGTTAAAAGGGTTTTGCGTTTGGCTCCTCCTGCGCAAGTATGTTAGATCCGCAGGGACCCCCTTTAATTAATTCTCTCCTTCTCTCAGGGTGTGGAAAACTGGTTCCAACACCGTCCCATACTACCTCAGGTGAGACCTTGAATTTCGTAAGCAGGCCATTGCCGAAAGGGCCAGTAGTATCGGGGTTTGTTGGAAAACCTTAAAACCGAACCTGGGTCAAGACCCCTAAAGCCAACAATGGGGGTGAGGTCTGAGCAACATGTGGAAGGTGCCTTGCATGAGTAAATATAAGTGGAGCGAGGGTGAGGGACGGTACTCTCGGTCCCTTCACCATAATGCATGCAACGAGAGAGTTACTAGCTTCATGTTGGCAATTCGTGTGAAAAATAATTGTGCATTGGAGTTCAGAGGTGGTGAAAGGATAAGGCGAGGGAAGATGAGGGAGCCCAACATTAGACTCCTAAATATGGTTTGGTGTTGGTCCTGATGGTGGCCTCAGAAGAGGAAGCATAAACGTCATAGGAAGGTTTACGAAGGTAGTGGCTTGTGTGTGCTTGTTGTGGGCATTTACTGCTGCGGTGTGTTCAACCAATCCCTGCTGCTTATTTTCTTAGCCATTGACTGCATCTGGGTTGAGGACATGAATTTGAAGGGATTAAGTGAGCTCAATGGTTTCCATTTTTCTTGGCTTTCGGTGAGCCTGTTTTTTCATGATAAGAGAGGAAACTATAATTTGCAGTCCAGGAAACCTCGAGGGTGGTGGCGGAAAACTAGTTTCTTTTCCAAATTTCATGCCCAATACGGCATGGGTGTGATGGTGTTTGGTGGATTCGTGTGTGGTCTCTATGTGGATAATTTGGAGGTTGGTCACTGCCATAGGGGAAGTTACGCTCAGACGTCGGCTACTTTGTCATTATTTGTTGTTCAATTTCCTGTGTTGGTTTGGTGGGTGATGGTATTTGGTTTTGCTAGTGGTTGAAGTCTTTATCTGGCAGTGGGAGGTGTCGTCGTGCTTCCCTATGGTGGTGGGAGACGACATTTGGCTCCTTCACTAGTGGTGTTTGTTTTCTATAGTGGGGGGTTTGGTCTCTCAACTCTGCACACGGCGTGGTTCCTCAACCTTGGCGAATTATGAAGCCCCCGGTGTGGTGTGGGTGTTCTCCCTCCCCTGTCTTCCATGGCCCTGTGGGGGTGGCAGACTCAGAAATAATCATGGTGGCTCGACGATAGGGTGGAAAGATTATGGGGCATGCACGATTCGCTAGTGTGGGTATGCATGGGTGCCGTGGAGGAGGTAAGAAGGAGGATAGAAGAGGTGGGGGTTTGATGGTTCAAAAACAGAGTCGTCGAGGCAGAGGAGGTCGTGGTGGCAAGGGGAATCGTGGGTTTGATTGATTTGAGGTAAATGAGGGTTAGGTTATCCAACATTTCTGCCTAGAGAACTGTCGTGTACTTATCAACAGCTTGATGGAAAGAGTGGACACAACAGAGATATTATGTTGTGAGGAGCATGTAGAGAAGATGGAAACATTGGATTGAATGCACTATTTACAGTGCCAAATCCGGGAGAGACTAGTAATGGTTTGGCGAGGCCAAAATCAACTCACTAAGAAAGTAGAAAAGCTGGAGACTTGGTTGACACACTTTGAAGGGCACGATCAGTGTGACTTCTGTCCTCCACTGCATCTAGGAACAACCCTGGAAAACCCTGCATCCATCATGTTGAACGACTAGTATGCTATTTTGTGTTCTTTATGTTTTATATGTGTTTTTGTGCCTCTAGCCCAACCGTTTATGGACAATGTCCTTAGTCCCTCTTTTGTATTTTTTTTCATCTGGTGAAATTTTTTGTCAACAAACCAAGTCAAGGTGAGACCACCTGTTTTGTAACTGGCTATATGTACTCATTTTTTCCTACATGAATATAACATTGACTTACAAAAAAACAAAGGTTCATACATCATTAAAAAATTAATTAAGCTTCATACTTAAACTAATAATTTTTCATACCTATTTACTAAATAGGTCTATAAATATATATTTTAGGTTTATCTATTTAGTATTTATCAAATGTAAATATGATGATTTAATACTAGATTTAAATGAAATCAATGTTTAACATAAGAAATGTTATATTTATCTATTTATTAAATGTAAATATGAATATTTAACCGTAGATTTAAAACAACTCACACTTTTAACATAAATCAATGAAGTTTAAAAATTAAACTTTATGGCCAAATATTAAATATAAATATAAATATTAATTTGGATATCTAATTAATATTATAACCTTTAGGGTGAAAATGTGAAGTTGGGTTACACTTTTGTGAGAATCAGGGGCAGAAATTTTTTTTCCTCAATAGTTCAGCCGAACTTTCTCAAAAGTTCAGCCGAACTTTCGAAATTAGTTTGGCCGAACTCATTTTGATGTTTAGATTGATGACGTACTGACAGCATGGACAAACAGATTTTTGGCCGGAGATGGGAAAATCGGCAACAAAATTTCGGTCAAACTTTTAGTTCGACTGGACTATTAGTTCGGCCAAACTTTTAAAATAGTTCGGCCGAACTCATATTTTATAAATATATCGCCCACAAACTATTACAGGTTTCACATCTTTTTCACGCATTTCTTCTCTGATTTTATGTGGCCTGCTGCTCTGTTGCATTGTGGAGTTGCTTCACGAGCTCTGTTGAATTGCTGCTCTGTTGCTGCTCTGGAGTTGTTGCGCTGTGGAGTTGCGTTGTGAGATCTGTTGAATTGATGCTTTGTTGTTGCGTTTCGCACGTTTCTTCTCTGATTTTTAGTGGCGCTGCTGCTCTGTTGCGCCGTGGAGTTGTGTCGTGAGCTCCATTGAATTGCTGCTCTACTACTGCTTTGGAGTTTTTCCGCTCTAGAGTTGCGCAATGAGCTCTGTTGAATTTCTGCTCTGGAGTTGAGCCGCGACAAATTTCTGCGAATTTCTAGACAAGTGTTTAGTTTAATTGTGTGTATTCATTTTATTTATTGTTTTTGTGAATTTTCTCCCATTTCACCCTCAAGTTCTCCCTAAATTTTTGAATGTTCATGTACTTCTATTTTTTATTTCATTTTATACTAGATGCACATATATACATAGGTTTGCACTTCCCTAAATTTCTTCTTGCAAATATAATTCCGTGTATTCATTTTTTTTTAGGTTTTCACTTCCCTGAATTTCTAAATGAAAATATAATTCTGTGTATTCATTTTTTTTAATTGTTTCTCTACATTTTGTCCCTTTTCCCCCTTAAGTTCTCAATGTTCCTGTACTTCTAGGTGAAAATGTGAAGATGGGTAACACTTTTGTGAGAATTTGGGGTAGATTTTTTTTTTCCTCCATAGTTCGGCCGAACTTTTGTCAAAGTTCGGCCGAACTATTCAGGAGTTTGGCTGAACTATTAAATTTAGTTCGGTCGAACTCTGTTTGCCATTTACATTGACGGTGTACTCACGGCAATGGAAAACAGATTTTTTGTCGGAGTTTGGAAAACTAGCAAACAAGGTTCGGTCAAACTTAAAGTTCGGCCGAACTATTATTTTATAAATATATCGTCTGCAAATTGTTTCGGGTTTTTGTTCACATCTGTCTAGCACACTCACATCTGTCCCGCGTGAATTGAGTTGATTTGTTGTTGTCCCGCACGAATTTAGTCAATTTTTTGTTGTCCCGCACGAATTTAGTTGATTTGTTGTTGTGCCGCGGGAGTTTTGTTTATTTGCACTGCACTGAGGAGGTAAGTTCTGGTAAATTTATTATTTTCTGTAATTTTTTTGTTGTTTGTTTTAATTGATTTTAATTGATTTTTTTGTTCGCAGAATTCTTCCATGACATCTTCAACGTCTTCAGGGGTCGTCTTCAGCGTCTTTTGCTGCGAATTTCCAAGTACGTATATTCCAGCGAAAAGAAACTAGATTTTAATAAAATAAAAAATAGCATCCCCTTTAGGCACAGTACTAGATGTGCTTTTTCTGGCAAGTTCAAATAGAAAAATAGAATCAGATTTGATGATTCCAATTAGGCCTGGAATTTCAAATATATTTTTCCTGTCAATTGGAAATTTGAAGACGGTTGTTTGTTTTCCATGCCTGTCAATTTACATTTTCAGTAAATTTATGACTGTCTATTTTTTTGTGTTACATATTAAAAATTTTTGCCAAATTTCTTGCAGTTTGCAGTTTAACATTCAGATGTTTAATATTCTCCCTGTGAAGAAATCTTCCATCATGGCCACCAGAACACCAAATTTCTCACCAAATTTCTTCCTGTTTTGTATTTTGTCTCATCCTCATAGTTACAGTCCCTAGCTTCGGATGCATCCATCAATCTAAACTCACTTAATACCCTTATTCAGGAGCAGACAATGGTATTGTAGAATAGCTCATACTAAATTGGAACACTATTTTAACGGTGGTAATAAAATTATCTTTTAACCATAGTAATAAAATTATAGTTTCCACGGCGTAATTTTTTTTTTGGTATTATTATTGCCTAACCACTACCCTTTCACCACCAATTCCTCAGAAAATTAGAATTTTAATCTAATCCCCTTCATTAGATTCCCTCCCTTCCATTTAAATTTTTCCGCCTAGTTATTTTGTCACAATATAAAATCAATAAACATCCCCCACCTTTAAAATATTTGGGTGCAACATATCACTCATCTCACTTTAATGTCACTTCGTTTTTCTGTCTTTGTTTTTCAAAGTATTTATGCCCATCATATCTAAAATTTTCCCTCCCGAAAGTTACAACTATCAATACAGACAGATGTGCTCCACATGCCAGAATGCCCAAGCCACCAAGAATGGGGCCAACTGAATCAATTCATCTATTGGTTTTTTCATATTTACCTTTGTATTCAAATACTCTAATACAACCACTACAACAGCTATGAGAAGTATTCCATGTTTTAGGTCACTTGACCATCTGGAAAACTAGACACTAAAAAAGCATTGACCGCTAAGGATTGACTGTTCATTAAGGCTAAATTCTTCTGCTAAGAATTGACTGTTCATATCTCATATTAAAAGTAGTTAAATTAGATTTACTCAGAATTTAAGCCTCTGCAAAAAAATATTTAATATTTCTTATCATAATATTTCTTGAAATTCGTTCATGATATCTATGGTTTCTCACCTTCGTTCAATATTAAAGAATATCCAATTTATTTCTTGATAGCTTAAAGAATAGCCAATACTAGTTATGTAATCTACACTAGTCTATGTGTTCTATTCCCTGTGTTAACTAGTGTAATGAGAGCTTCTAGTATCATGCAAGTGGTTACAGTGTATTCAGCCTTATGGAATATGTACAACCTTTATTAGAATAGGTAACAACTTATGTTAGTTATGGTAATCACAATTCTAGGTTCAATGGTCTTTCAACATGCTATTATTGGTGTTATTAGACCCATAGACCTCATTAAGGCTTATTGCTTCTACTAAGAATTGACTGTTCATATCTCATATTAAAATTAGTTAAATTAAATTTACTCAGAATTTGCAAAAAATATTTAATATTTCTTATCATAATATTTCTTGAACTTCTTTCATGATATCTATGGTTGCTCACCTTCGTTCAATATTGGGTAAAAGTTCATGGTCTTACCTTAATTTCTATTCTAATTCCCTTTCCTAACTTTGATTTTCATTTAATATTTCTTATCATAATATTTCTTGAACTTCCTTCATGATATCTATGGTTGCTCACCTTCGTTCAATATTGGTTTAAAGGTCATGGTCTTACCTTAATTTCTATTCTAATTCCCTTTCCTAACTTCCCAACTTTGATTTTCATTTAATATTTCTTATCATAATATTTCTTGAACTTCCTTCATGATATATATGGCTGCTCACCTTCGTTCAATATTGGGTAAAAGTTCATGGTCTTACATTAATTTCTATTCTAATTCCCTTTCCTAACTTCCTAACTTTGATTTTCATTTAATATTTCTTATCATAATATTTCTTGAACTTCCTTCATGATATATATGGTTGCTCACCTTTTTTCAATATTGGGTAAAAGGTCATGGTGTTACCTTAATTTATATTTTAATTCCCTTCCTAACTTTGATTTTTCTTTTGACCTTGGAGATAAATCGAATCATTGTATTGGGTAAAAGGTCATGGTCTTACCTTAAAATTTCTATTATAATTCCCTTTCCTAACTTCCTAACTTTGATTTTCATTTAATATTTCTTATCATAATATTTCTTGAACTTCCTTCATGATATGTATTGTTGCTCACCTTTTTTCAATATTGGGTAAAAGGTCAAGGTCTTACCTTAATTTCTATTCTAATTCCCTTTCCTAACTTCCTAACTTTGATTTTCATTTAATATTTCTTATATCATAATATTTCTTGAACTTCCTTCATGATATATATGGTTTCTCACCTTCGTTCAATATTGGGTAAAAGGTCATGGTCTTACCTTAATTTCTATTCTAATTCCCTTTCCTAAATTTGATTTTCCTTTTGACCTTGGAGATAAACCCAATCATTAAATATGGTAGTCATCCCTTCTAGGGAACTTAGTATGGGTTGCTTAGTGGTTTCGATCCCTTATGATGATGTGAGGTGGTGTTTCAAAGATGGGAGTAACTTGTGTTCGCATGTGATGCTCACGGGCCATGGTTTCTTTTGTGGTTTATAGAAGGTTTAGTTCTACCTCCTAAGATAAACTTTCTAAAAAACTTACCTTTATTCCTTAAATTAAAAATAGATCTATACTAAGGATTACTCTTTATATGTATTTCTACCATATAAATTCTAAGGATTACTCTTTATATGTATTTCTACCATATAAATTCTAACGATAATTAATCACATATATGTGTTAAAGTAGAATGTGAAATAAGCCCTTTTTACACTTGGCTTGGCTTATAGGTACATAGATGTGTGGGTTTTGGAATGTGGTTCACATGAAAAGTAATAGGGATGGATTTAGTGGAAAACTTTTATAAGATCAGGACTCAAACAATTGTGATATTTTCCCTTCTTTCCAAGTTAGTCTATCCTTCTAGAAAAATCTCTTTTAATGAAGGAGATATATCCATTTTGATCCACTAATATTTTTTCACCAACAACTATTCTATTTTGGACTTTTATATTTCAAAACTATGCTCATTGAATTTATGCATCTATTTCTTTAAACTACTTGAAACTATTTTATTACACCATAGGAATCATTTCGAGAAAAACACATTAGCCATAAAAGTTTCCCATTGAAACCAAAAGTGATTTGATACAAATCATAGGTTTTAACCTTATATAGTTAATTGTTTCAAATAGATTTTTAATAAATTAAAAAATATTCAATGTAAAACACATGCACACATTAACATATAATTGTGATTTTTTCCCTTCTTTCTAACTTAGTGGACATCCTTCTAGAAAAATCCCTTTTAATGAAGAAGATATATCCATAGTGATCCACTAATATTTGTTCACAAACAACTCTTCCATTTTGGATTTTTATATCTCAAAACTATACCCATTGAATTTATGCATATTTATTTTTAAACCACTTGAAACTATTTTATTACACCATAGGAATCATTTCGATATATCTCCCATTTTCATGGGGTGTATCACATTTTGAGAAAAACACATTAGCCATAAAAGTTTCCCATTGAAACCAAAATTGATTTGATACAGAACATAGGTTATAACCTTATACGGTTTAATTGTTTCAAATAGATTTTTCATAAATCAAAAATATTCAATGTAAAACACATAATATTTAGAAACAAAAAGTAATTTGATACAAAACATAGGTTTTAACCTTATACTATGTTAATTGTTTTGAAAATAGATTCTTAATAAAATGAAAAATATTCAATGTAAAACACATGCATATTAACATATAATTGTGATATTTTCCCTACTTTCCAACTTAGTCCATCCTTCTAGAAATATCCCTTTTAATGAAGCAAATATATCCATAGTGATCCACTGATATTTGTTCACCAACAACTATTCCATTTTGGACTTTTATATCTCAAATCTATGCTCATTGAATTTATGCAGATCTATATCTTTAAACTACTTGAAACAATTTTATTACATCATAAGAATTATTTTGATATATCTCCCATTTTAATGGGGTGTATCACATTTCGAGAAAAAAACACAAATTAGCCATAAAAGTTTCTCATTGAAACCAAAATCGTTTTGATACAAAACATAGGTTTTAACCTTACATAGGTAAATTTTATTTCAAATAGATTCTTTTTATTTAAAATGAAAAATATTCAATGTAAAACACATGCATTCTTATACACCCTTATGTCTACGTAAAGTAGTTTGAGTGATTCCACGGGTCCTCTACACCCTTCATGGGTATAATTGGTATATGTAGTGTTAACTTCTACAAGTTCTATAGGCAGAGTCTGTAAAGGGCCGGGTAGCCTCTGGATCTCATCTTTTATGAAAAGTGACATATCTAGTAAATGCCCTACAATCAATCTCTGGAATAGATCTAAATTCAAGTTTTTCATTTTCATATCCATGGTCTCAAACAATGAGAGAGAGAAAATACCTTTTATATTCAATGTAAAACACACATGCAAATTAACATATAATTGTGATATTTTTCCTTTCCAACTTAGTCCATCCTTCTAGAAAAATCCCTTTCAATGAGGCAGATATATGCATAGTGATCCACTGATATTTGTTCATCAACAACTATTCCATTTTGGACTTTTATATCTCAAAACTATGCTCATTGAATTTATGCATCTATATATCTTTAAATTACTTGAAACTATTTTATTACACCATAGGAATCATTCTCATATATATCTCCCATTTTAATGGGTGTATCACATTTCGAGAAAAACACAAATTAGCCATAAAAGTTTCCCATTGAAACCAAAAGTGATTTGATACAAAACATAGGTTTTAACCTTATATAGTTTAATTGTTTCAAATAGATTTTTAATAAAATGAAAATTTTATTAAAAATATTCGATGTAAAACATGTATAGTATTTAGAAACAAAAAGTAATTTGATACAAACATAAGTTTTAGCCAAGTATATAGTTTTAAATATTTTGAAAATAGATTCTTAAAAAAATGAAAAATATTCAATGTAAAACACATGCACATTAACATATAATTGTGATATTTTCCCTTATTTCCAACTTAAGTCCATCCTTCTAGAAATGTCCCTTTTAATGAAGTAAATATATCCATAGTGATCCACTGATATTTTCTCACCAACAACTATTCCATTTTGGACTTATATATCTCAAAACTATGCTCATTGAATTTATGCATCTATATCTTTAAACTACTTGAAACTATTTTATTTTACCATAGGAATAATTTCGATATGTCTCCCATTTTAATGGGGTGTATCACATTTTGAGAAAGAACACATTAGCCATAAAAGTTTCCCATTGAAACCAGAAGTTCAATTTCTACAAAACATAGGTTTTAACCTTATATAGGTAACTGTTTCAAATAGATTCTAAATTTAAAATGAAAAATATTCAATGTAAAACACATGCATTAACATATATATAATTTTGTGACACTTTCCCTTCTTCCAAATTTAGTGGACATCGTTTTAGAAAAATCTCTTTTAATGAAGCAGATATATCCATAGTGATATGCATAGTGATCCACTGATATATGTTCACAAACAACTATTCCATTTTGGACTTTTATATCTCAAAACTATGCTCATTGAATTTATGCACCTATATTTTTAAACTACTTGAAACTATTTTATTACACCATAGGATTCATTTTGATATATCTCCCATTTTAATGGGGTGTATCACATTTCGAGAAAAACACATTAGCCATAAAAGTTTTCCATTGAAACCAAAAGTAATTTGATACAAAAACATCTAGGTTTTAACCTTATATATAGTTTAATGTTTCAAATAGATTTTTAATAAAATGAAAAATATTCAATGTAAAACACATGCATTAACATATAATTGTGATATTTTCCCTTCTTTCCAGCTTAGCGGACATCCTTCTAGAAAAATCTCTTTTAATGAAGCAGATCTATATCCATAGTGGCATTTATATTTGTTCACAAACAACTCTTCCGTTTTGTACTTTTATATCTCAAAACTATGCTCATTGAATTTATGCATCTATATTTTATTACACCATAGGAATCATTTCGATATATCTCCCATTTTAATGGGGTGCATCACATTTTGAGAAAAACATATTAAAGCAATAAAATTTTCCCATTGAAACCAAAATTGATTTGATACAAAACATAGGTTTTAACCTTATATAGGTAATTGTTTCAAATAGATTCTAAATTTAAAATGAAAAATATTCAATTTAAAACAAATGCATTCTTATATGCCCTTATGTCTACGTAAAGTAGTGTGAGTGATTCCACGGGTCCTCTACACCCTTCATAGGGTATAATTGGGATAGGTAGTGTTAACTTCTACAAGTTCTATAGGCGGAGTCTGTAAAGGGCCAGGTAGCCTCTGGATCTCATATTTTATGAAAGGTGACATATCTAGTAAATGCCCCTACAGTCAATCTCTAGAATAGATCTAAATAGAATTTCTTCATTTTAATATCCAATGTAAAACAAATGCATTCTTATACACCCTTATGTCTACGTAATGTAGTGCTAGTGTTTCCATAGGTCCTATACACCCTTCATAGGGTATAATTGGGACAGGTAGTGAACATTCTATAGGCAGAGTCTTTAAAGGGCCAGGTAGCCTCTAGATCTCATCTTTTATGAAAGGTGACATATCTAGTAAATGCCCCTATAGTCAATCTCTGGAATAGATTAAATATAAGTTATTCATTTTAATATCCATAAAACACAACCACTTTAAGGTAAATTGTGTACATGTGTCATTTCTCCCACAAACTAAAGGCTTCCTCCCATTAATTCTAGATGTGAATTCTACCATAAACTTTTTAAGTCAAACTTTAAGATAAACCATGCACATGTCATTTATCTCATGCACATGTGTCATTTCTCCCATGCATTTGCAATAAATGTCAATTTAATATATATTTTTATTGAATTTGTTTTTTTCAGGGATAAAAAACCACTAAATATGGTTGAAAAATGGAAATTATGCATAGATTTTTCTTTCTATCCCAATCCAGGGAAAGCAGTGATGTACATATGTGCTTTCCAATATTGCGACTAGCAAAGTCGTCCAAAGGAAAATGAATATACCGAGAAGAACAACAAACAACGAGGCATATTATATTGGATTGATAGAAGGCTTGGGAACAACGATGGAGTATGGATCAAATGGAATTGTAGTTTTCACCAATTCTGAACTTGTGTGCAACCAGATGAATGGCGTGTACCAAGTTAAGAAGGAGATGCTAAAAGAACTGCATGGAATATCAAACAATATTGTTAGGCAATTTCACTTTTTTAGTATAAGGCATTATACAAAATGTGAATAAGATGTCTGCTGATCTATTGCGTGGGGCAATACCAATTCAAGATTCATCTATCAAATATTAATTAATAGATGAATTAGAATTATACGAGGCAATGCCAATGCAAGATTCATCTCTCAAAGATGAATTGGTTTTGAGACACTCATCTTCAAAAAATCAAGATTCATCTCTCAAAGATGAATTAGTTTTGAGACGCTCTTCTTCAAAAATTCAAGATTAATCTCTCAAAGATGAATTAGTGTTGATACGCTCTCATTCAAAATTTATTGATGAACATTGTAACATATCTTGGATATGTGTGTGTTGTGTACTTATAAATGCGTCTTCTTTATTGACCATGTGTTTTTTTCAATTATATACCATTTGTACTCCCACCACACCATGTAAAGCGCAACTTGGTGAACTTAACATTTGCAACAAGTGGTGAAATTCACATTTTTATAAAATTAAAATGCGGAGACTTCAACAAATTTTTGTTTAAATGGAGTTTCACTTCTTTTTTAATGACAATGTGTTTTTGCAATTTTATACCAAGTGTGCTCCCACCATGTAAAGCGTAATTTGGTGAACTTATCATTTTTATAATTTTTTTTTGCTTAAATTGAGTTTCACACATCAATTAGTTCTTTGAAAGTTGTGTTTTACATAATTTGTTTACTCTAAAATTACATTAATTTTCTAAAATTTATTTTGAATTTAATTTAAATTAGTTATTTAAAAAAATAATTGGATTTGTCCACCGTAGATATATATATCATGGAGGATGAATGACAAAGATCAATAGAATCCCATATCTCTACGAGAGGGGGGGGATAAGGGATCGAGAGTTTTTCATGGTAAATTTAAATATAATCTTAAATCTCCATACATGTGTGTACATATGGAATTGATTTTTTATCAACTTTGTGAGTTAAATTAGTTGTTAATAAGTTTCATTTTTTATTTTTTAGGAGCTAATAAGAAGAGAAGGGTCTCTACTCCATCCACGGATGCCCATGTTTCACCTAGTCGTGGTATGGTTTTAACACAATTTAATCAATGAATATGTACATGTGTATTTATATGTATGCATGTATTTTTCAATTGATTATAAATTCGTATTTGTTTATGAAGCTTCTCTCTCCTCTCGAGAGGTTGGTGGTGGTTCAAATCCCCTTAGAGGGCCATTAATAAGTACTAGTAGGTTGTGTGAAGGTGGTGATATTTATTCCTCCGGAGGCCAATCAATGGCTGGTGGTGCTGGTTCTCAGCAGGGTCGTTCTGGTTCTCAACAGTTTTAGGGTGGGGAAGATGCTAGCCAACCACGTTGAGGTTGCCATCAATTTCAATATTTTTTTCATTCAATTTGTACAAATTTGTTTACATGTGTTTTTTCTAATATACAAAATTTTATATATATTGATGCAGAGGCTGAAAATGCTCCAAATGTTGGTCAAAAAAGACGCAGGGCAGAACGCTACATTCAAGAATAAGGTTGTCCACCCACCACAACTTATCTGGCCAACATTTCTGATATACCATGGGAAAGAAACATGGCGTAATGCACCTTAGAAAGGTGTCAACAACTTCATGCAAAATTGCAGAGAGATCTCGTGGCTTTGACTCTACCTGCTGAGAGTCAACAAAGCCTCGAAATAGTTACACATTCATTGGGAAAACTAGTAGCTGTGTACAGAAATCTTGGGCCAATGGCTGATACATTTGTAGAAGTCATGAGAAAAAGAAAGGAAACAGCAATGGATCCTGATAAATGGGAGGATGTAAAACAAAGAGTTACAAAAGAAATGGCAAAGTGAATGTTTAATTTCAAAGAAGGGCCGAAAAGAAAGATGCTGAAGGTGCAATATTTCAAGCACCCCAATACAACTCACTATTTGTATGATAGGCACCTTGCGGCCTATGGAAGACTCCCATGGAACAATGAGGTTCCTCTTTATTTTTCAAAATTGTTTTATGCAGAATTATTTTTGGAAATGAAACCCAATTACAATGACCTTTCGTCAGAATTTTTTGGTCCTAGGAAAGGTCGATTGTGTGACCGTAGGGGTGCTAGGCGTGATGTTGAGTTGCCTCGCCTTGAGCCACCATTGGTGAGTTGACCTTTTCGGGTCAAAAATTTGCAGTTAGAGATGGATGCCACTTCTCAAATTAGAAGAGAAGTAAGGGATGCCATCATCGACAATTTTCACAGCGGATTGGGTAGAGTGAATGTTTGTCTAAATCGACAAAGAGCACGTGAGAATGCACGCACCAATTTTGTGTATTGTACAAATGAAGAGATTGACAACATGAGTGTTGAATATCTTAGAATATATGCAAAGAATTGTCGCAATGGTTGGCAAGATCTAATTCTTTGTGAGGAAGAGGACACAGGAACGATATGTGTTAATGGTTAGGGTTCAATTATTTTAACACATACATGTACAATTTCTAATAAATACACATGTATATGTATACATTTATTTGTATTTACATTAATCTAACAAAAATGTATCATTATATGTTAAAACACCATTTGCAGTTGTCACGCATGATGAATGACGAAAATGTTAATATCACATTCGGAGCCTCCGGTTCAAACAATCAAGATGGGTCTCACCATCAAGATATGTTGAAAAATGTTAGTGTTTTTTAAGTGATATTTTTAAAATAAATAATTGTGCACACATGTACATGTACATATATAATAACAAAATGTTTTAACATATTTCAATTCCATCCGATGTTTTTGGGATGGAGGTACCTTCTTCTTCCTTGGGAGATGTACCTTCTACTTCCTTAGGAGATGTGCGACATCCACAACAAGTATGGACAATTTTTCACTTTTAAAGTTTATGTTTAAGTTATATATATTCCACCTCCTCAAAAAGTTCCATTAAAAATTGAGATATATATCTATATCTTGAGTTATTTTAAATTTTTTGAATTTTAGGTTTTTGGAGATTTTCTTTTGGAGCCTCTCTTAGGAGATGTCCCAAATTCACCTGCAGAAGTATTCAATTTTTCACTTTTAAATATATATGTTTTTTTAAAAGTTATAATTTATAAATTGAAGTTTAAAAGTTTTATTATAAATTGAGATCTTGATCTTGAGTTATTTTATACTTTTAAAATTTTGAATTTTAGGTTTCTATAGAAGATTTCATTAATCCACGGACTCTAGTGATAGAGATAGGAACATCCACACCATTTCAACCATTTGAACAAGTTGTCTAATTTTTTTTTTAATATTATTGAAAATAATTTTATATATACATGTGCATTTTCATCTGAAAATTTTTAATATATATATATATATATATATATAACTGTACAAGTATACTGTATAGTTTATTGTTGGAGATGTTCCCATGGGGGAGGTTGTAGCAGGCGAACAAATGGAGAAGGAACCTCATGAGGTATTGCATGATTTTTTATTTTTTTTTTGTTTTTTACATGAATTTCTATATATTATCACTCATTTTTAAAACATCAAATTTTAATGTTTGTACGTGCATTGTGTATAGGTTCCCCATGCTTCGCAAGATAGCGCGCGGATTGACACTCTACTTGGAAAGACACTACATCCATCTATATTTGATGGACATGATTTGTAGATTTGATTGAGATTTCTAGTCCTAAATTTACTTTTTTATATATTATTTAGATGCACAGTCATATATATATATATATATATATATATAACTTGATACTTGTGAGATCTACAATTTTGGGACATATTTTATTGTGTTAATATAATTTGTTTTATTTTTGAAAGTTAAGTTTTGGATGGTTGAAGTACTTTTGGCATGTGAATGTGAAGTAATGTTGTTATATAATTTGTTTGGTTTTTAAAACTTAAGTTTTGGATAGTTGAACTACTAGTAATGTTGTCATCTATAAATTAATGTTTTTCTTTTGAACTACATTTGGCATGTTATGTAATGATGTGTTATAATTTGTTTTGTTTTTAAAACTTAAGTTTTGGATGGTTGAAGTACATTTGGCATGTGAAGTAATGTTGTGATCTATAATTTTTTGTTAAATTAAAGGTTAAGTTTTGGATGGTTTCAATCTACATTTCACATGTGATATAATGTTAAATGTTTTTATTGGATAGTTGAACTATAATTGGCATGGCATGTGAAGTAGTGTTGTGATATAATTAAAAAGTTTTTAAAACTCAAGTTTTGGATGGTTTAAATCTACATTTGGCATGTGATATAATGTTAAATGTTTAATGTTTTTATTGGATAGTTGAACTACAATTAGCATGGCATGTGAAATAATGTTGTGATATAATCAAAAAAAAATTAAAACTCAATTTTTGGATGGTTGAAGTACATTTTGCATGTGAAGTAATGTTGTGATCTATAATTTTTTGTTAAATTAAAGGTTAAGTTTTGGATGGTTTCAATATACATTTGGCATGTGATATAATGTTAAATGTTTTTATTGGATAGTTGAACTATAATTGGCATCGAATGTGAAGTAATGTTGTGATATAATCAAAAAGTTTTTAAAACTCAAGTTTTGGATGGTTTCAATCTACATTTGGCATGTTATATAATGTTAAATGTTTAATGTTTTTATTGGATATTTGAACTACAATTGGCATGGCATGTGAAGTAATGTTGTGATATAATCAAAAAAAAATCAAAACTCAAGTTTTGGATGGTTGAAGTACATTTGGCATGTGAAGTAATGTTGTGATCTATAATTTTTGTTAAATTAAAGGTTAAGTTTTGGATGGTTTCAATCTACATTTGGCATGTGATATAATGTTAAATGTTTTTATTGGATAGTTGAACTATAATTGGCATGGCATGTGAAGTAATGTTGTGACATATAATCAAAAAGTTTTTAAAACTCAAGTTTTGGATGGTTTCAATCTACATTTGGCATGTGATATAATATTAAATGTTTTTAATGGATAGTTGAACTACAATTGGCATGGCATATGAAGTAATGTTGTGATCTATAATTTTTTGTTAAATTAAAAGTTAAGTTTTGGATGATTGATCTACATTTGGCATGTGATATAATGTTAAATGTTTTTATTGGATAGTTGAAATACAATTGGCATGACATGTGAAGTAATGTTTTGATATAATCAAAAAGTTTTTAAAACTCAAGTTTTGGATGGTTGAAGCACATTTGGCATGTGAAGTAATGTTGTGATCTATATTTTTTTGTTAAATTAAAAAATTTAAGTTTTGGATGGTTGATCTACATTTGGCATGTGATATAATGTTAAATGTTTTTATTGGATAGTTGAACTACAATTGGCATGACATGTGAAGTAATGTTTTGATATAATCAAAAAGTTTTTAAAACTCAAGTTTTGGATGGTTGAAGTACATTTGGCATCTTAAGATTGCTTTTGATCTCTACATACTCTTCTCTTGTTTGAGTGAAAAAATTTCCAATGGGAAAAACGTAGCTTTTCAATGCAACTAACCATATCAATTGAGCTCTAATTGAAAAAAGAGTAAAGAAAAGTTAACATGCCACAAAACATGTCAGCAAAATAACATTCGTGGTTGTCATTTTTGTTGGAATAGCTAAATCATATTTTAAGGATTCTCCATCCAAAAACAATTTCAATGAAGAGAATCCTTAATATGATTTAGTTATTTCAATAAAAATAACAACCAAGGATGTTATTTTGTTGGCTCTTTGGTTTTTTTTTACTTTTTTTTCAAATAGAGCTCAATTGATATGGTTAGTTGGATTGAAAAGCTATGTTATTTTCATTGGAAATTTTTTTCACTCAAACAATAGTATGTAGTATGTAGAGATCAAAAAAAATCTTAAGATTACTTTCAAGTATGATCAAGTGTTCAAAACATTTTCCCACATGATGATACCTTCATTGACCTCTAAAAAGTAGTTCATGGGCTATATGTTCTGCCTCTTTCCCATATAAATCCCTTTAATTTTGATTGGAAATATAAGAAGTAGATATATGTTTGTTGAATTTGGGTCAATGTCATTAATGCACTCAACTAGGTAGCCTTGTTGATTTATAAATTGGTAAATTGATGACATTTAGTTAATTGCATTCTAGAACATATATATTTAGTTGCCTCTTTCCCATATAAATCCCTTTAATTTTGATTGGAAATATAAGAAGTAGATATATGTTTGTTGAATAGGGGTCAATGTCATTAATGCACTCAATTAGGTAGCCTTTTTTATTTATAAATTGGTAAATTGATGACATTCAGTTAATTGCATTCTAGAACATATATATTCAATTGCCTCTTTCCCATATAAATCCCTTTAATTTTGATTGGAAATATAAGAAGTAGATATATGTTTGTTGAATTGGGGTCAATGTCATTAATGCACTCAATTAGGTAGCCTTGTTGATTTATAAATTGGTAAATTGATGACATTCAATTAATTGCATTCTAGAACATATATATTCAATATGTGAAACATTTTTTCATCAATGCACATGGGAAAACTACTTGAACAATTAATTGCATTCTAGAATATATATATATATATATATATATATATCCAATACGTGCGCAACATTTTTCATCAATGCACATAGAACATATCCGACCATTGGACAGACAAATTTTGTACTAGATTTTCAATCAGGAATAGAGATGTGGGTCAAATCCCACCAAAAGTTGGAGAAGTGCTCCGAGTCTCTTGTCTGAAAGGAATCTTCGTACAAAATTATACTATGGATGATTTATTTACATTGTGGATACTTTTTACCAAAAAATCCCACAAGAAAAATTGGGCATGCATTCAGTTCAGGTATATATCTAGTTCGTGCAACATTTTTCATCAATGCACATAGAAAAACTACTTTCAGTTAATTGCATTCTAGAACATATATATTGAGTACATGAAACAATTTTCATCAATGCACATAGTAAAACTACTTGAACAATTAATTGCATTCTAGAACACACACACACACACATATATCCAATACATGCAACATTTTTCATCAATGCATGTATAGAAAAGCTACTTTCAGTTGATACTAGAGTGTGCATGTACCAAAACAATTTGTACATGTGAAAACACTTGCATAGATAACATAACAAAGCAGCTCAATTTTTAATTGATTACTAGAAGTTCTAAAACATATAATCCAAAGAGAATAAATTTTTGGGCTTCAATCGAAAAAATTCCAATGGAATGTCATCTTCAATAATCCGTTCATGATCAGATTTTGACATTTTTCATTTCTTAATTTTTGTTTTTTTCTTTGATTGAACCTCTATAAACTTTATGCATACTGCACACACCAAGTGACTATATTGACAACTTATGAAATCAGGTTCATAGTCTTCAAAGTAAATAAAATCCCCACTTTGATTAGTTTGTCTGAAAAAAATAACATTTCATTATAATAGATCCTCTTTCATATGGAAATCTGTGATCATTATAGTCTTATAATAATATCATTTTTCGTTAAGTGCAACGCATAAAATAATAATTCACATTTTCATCATTGTCAGTAGGTGCAATTACAGCAAAAACATCTCCTGCACAATAAAACAAACTTAACAAAATTATACAGTTATAGAATCTTGGCTTCTATGATCCATCGTAAAATTATGAAGAATTTTTCGGTAATAATCACATTAAAATGAACATTGTTGACGCGTTTCGAACCAACCAGTGTGGTTCATCATCAGGACTAGGTGAGAGATCAGATCCAAACGTTGAGTTTAAATAGATGCAGAAATGGCTAAACTAGCTGTTAGGATAACGGCTAGTTCGACTCTGAGATTTAATAACTGCTAGTTCTATTTTAATTAAATTAATTATTTACTTAATTATTAAATAAAATTATAACGGCTAGTTCTATTTAATTAATTTAAAAGTTTAATTATTTAATAAAATATATTTATAAACCTTTATATTTTAGCTAATTAATTATTATTATTGTTATTTATTTCTTTATTGATCCCTTATTATTTAATTATTTATTACTTATTATATTATAATATGTTATGTATGTAAATATGTAATCCTATTATTCTACTTTCTCATTAAAAAATAAAAAATAAAAATAAAAATAAATTAAATTAAATTAAATTAAATTAAAAATAAATAAATAAATAAATTTCTCATTGACCATTAAGAATATAGGGCAGGGATCCAATACCTGTTTATATTCCACCCGTCATCTCTATTGAGATTTACGGGTCTTTTTTCGATTTCTAAAGCCTCTCTTAACTTCCGATGATGGAAATGGTCAATCCTAGCTATGACCTTAGCCTCTTCAATGCAAATATGATGGTTAGTCTTTTCCGCATGTTCAGCTAGGGCAGAGGTGCGCGATCTTCCATGCTTAATGTCAGCAACATGTTCACTTATCCTTTGGTTAATATATTGACCAGTTTCACCAATGTGGGACTCCTTACATTGGTGAAACTGGTCGATCTATTAACCAAAGGATCAGTGAACATGCTGCTAACATTAAGCATGGAAGATCACACACCTCTGCCCTAGCTGAACATGCGGAAAATACTAACCATCATATCTGCATTGAAGAGGCTAAGGTCATAGCTAGGATTGACCATTTCCATCATCGGAAGTTAAGAGAGGCTTTATAAATCGAAAAAAGACCCGTAAATCTCAATAGAGATGACGGGTGGAATATAAGCAGGTGTTGGATCCCTGCCCTATATTCCTAATGGTGAATGAGAATTTTTATATTTTTTCTTATTATTATTATTATTATTATTATTATTTAATGAGAAAGTAGAATAATAGGATTACATATTTACATACATAACATATTATAATATAATAAGTAACAAATAATTAAATAATAAGGGATCAATAAAGAAATAAATAAAAATAATAATAATAATTAATTAACTAAAATATAAAGGTTTATAAATATATTTTATTAAATAATTAAACTTTTAAATTAATTAAATAGAACTAGTCGTTATAATTTTATTTAATAATTTCCCCAGATGCGGGTGTTAAAGCCTGATCGCACGGCGCTTGGCCTATGGGACGGCGCGTGGCAAGGCCACATGGCCACCCACAGGCCTCACCTATGGAACCCCTCAGCATTAATACATCCAGGCCGTCACCTTGCACGGCATTTATGTCGTTGCAAATGTCGAGGCCTCCACTATTACAAAATGTCGCTCCCTGCTTCTTTTCCTCGGCACTCTGTATCTGCGCCTGGTTCACCTGTGACGCTTCAGTTCCTCCTTGTTGCTTCTATGCTGCCACTGCTCTCACCTCTACAAAATGGATTCTCCCCTGAAGCTGCGGAGCCCAACTCTCGCACATCTTATGGGCGGTGCTGCAACCTAGGCAGTTGTACTGAATTTCTCCCCAGCTTTCATTACTCTCAGAGCCTCTTCTGTCAATTGAGCCTCTCTGCCTCCTTCGACCTTGATTCTCCCTCCGCTTCTCTTCTCGCCCCTACCATCTCTGTCTGCTCTTCTACTTTGAACACCCTTCACCCATTGTGTTTCAACATGCCTCGACTCTGACATCGTATGTTATGTCGGAGAGGCAGTTGCAGAGGTCGCACCTATCGACCACAGCACTCGTCCACGTCTAGCTCTTCTTCATCATCTCTTGAGCACTCCTGCGGTCGATACCCTGACACCCGCAGTGGGCGTGGTCATCTTTTCGGCTCCTCCCCTTGGCATCTTGCTTCTGATCCGATGACGTGTCCTCCATCCCGCCTCAATGCCTCTGTCTCCACGCATAACCCGGCCACTGCCCACTTCCAATTCCAATGCAGCTCTGACCGCCCTCTCATCGTGGTGACCATATCTGTTTCTTTTCGCGAGGTATTTGGTGTGGGTCCTAGCTCTGGCCAACCCTCCTTTCCTCCACGTCTGAGCAATGAGCTTGGTCCCTCTGAGAATGTGAAACCCCATTAGGCACCTATAGGGCATAATTCTCGTTTGACGGGCGATGGCAGTTCAAGCTACTTCAAGGAAACATGCAAGAAGGAAGGAGGAAGTAGTGATGATGCTGCAGTGCCTCAACGTGGCTCCCTTCTAGCTAATGATGATGAGTACAGATGCCCGATAGTTGAAGAACCTCCTCCAGCTGCTCATGGTGTCTAGATCCTCAAGTCTTTTCCAAGCCAATTTTTCCAGTTCTTTTGTTTGGCTGTCTATTCACGTCTATGAGGGATGTATTTGCTTATGTTATTTTGTCATTGGTTTCCTCTATAGAGGCAGCACTTCAAACTTTACATGGGTTGGTTTCCCCAAGAGGGCAGCTCAATTTTTGCTATTTTGCTGGACTTATGCCACTGATGTTGGCCTGAACTGCTGAGACCCTGGCCTCTTTGTACCATATCTTTTACTAATCGAATTTACTCTTACTTAGAAAAAAAAAAAAAATATATATATATATATATATATATATATATATATATATATATATATATATATATATATATATATATATATATATATATATATATATATATATATATTTAATAATTAAGTAAATAATTAGATTAATTAAAATAGAACTAGCAATTATTAAATTTCATAGTCAAACTAGTCGTTATCCTAACGTATAGTTTAGCCATTTCTGCTTCTATTTAAACTCAACGTCCGGATCTGATCTCTTACCTAGTCCCGATGATGAACCACACTAGTTGGTTCGAAACGCGCCGACAATGTTCATTTGAATGAATATTAATGTACCCTTTTCATAAAATTATACATATTCAAATTTATTTCTAGATCTTTATCATTAGAAAGCAATTCAAATGTTACCTTCTCTAACAAGATCAGAAACTCAATCACCATTGGATGATATTGTAGTCTCCTCTGATTACATTTCTTCAAACATTGCAACGGACATTTTGCCCTTTGTATTTAGCTCTATATGTTTCCAATCTTTTACATACATTTTGTTTTCACAAACGTCATTGGATTTTGTGTTGTCTATGCAAACAGGACAAAAACAAGAATATTTTCTTTTATCCAATGCAAACACATTTCTGGACAACTTTGTTTTAATTGAATGCAATTTTCGAGTCCTTTTTATTGTTTCAACGTCATTTCCAATTGATCTATCTACGTCTTCGATCCCAATATGCCAAAAAAACCTTTATATGGAAAATTTAAAGAAGAATGTAAATATGATATCAAAATACAATCAAATATAATCATTGTGATAAATGTACACTGTTTAAAATTAGATATCAAATAAAAATTAAATTGAATGTACCTTCGCACTTCCCTTGATCGGTTAGTCTCATGGATTAGAGCAGCGATGAACCATTGAACAACTTCTTTCGCATCCACAAGTCCGCTTGTAGAGGGGTTCATTTGATATCTACGAAGTGCTCATTTTATGCATGCCCTTGCACCGTCATTTTCTCCTTTTCCATGGCCAGTCTCAAAGAAATTCCAACAATGTTTAATGCAAGTTTTCTTATGAAGACAACACAACCAAAGGAATGATCGTGCAGATTTGAATTGACCTTCTCATCCATCTAACCATATCCAATGTTCATTGAATGTTATTCCATGATTTTTCAAGGAATCATAAATTTTTCCAAAACAATGTTGTACAAAATATGTATCATGTGTACGATCGTCACTGATATAAAAGTGATATTCTTTAATGATATGTCGATTTTCACTCGTGCTTTCTATATGATCGACATTTTGTTCAGCATGTCTATATAGAATATGGACAAGCATGGAGACTTGGTCAGAGTGATAGTATTCACTCTAAATTTCTTTTTGTGGAACAAATGTGTATTTTTCTGCAAAATCAATCACTGACAAAATGGTCCCTGGTGGAAAAACTTCACGAGATTTTTTGAATTGCAAGTCTTGCCATCGAGCTGTATGTGAATGCTTGGTGTATTTGTAAATTTCTGCCTCAAACTTTCTCAAAAAGTCTATCAGAAAAATTTCGTCTTCTTGTAATTCGATTCTTTTAACACTATCTGCACCTTGAATCGATGTACCGATATATTCATATCTCTTCCATTTCACTTTCATGTTGGACAATGATTGATCATTTATATCAATACTATATTTGTTTTGAAATTTAGTCAAATTTCCACAATCATCGCATTTTTTACCACCAACACATTTCTTTTTGTAAAATAGTTCATCGCTTTCTCTTTCACATAGAATTTGAGATATGAAATCATGGATAGTGGAAGGAGGAGGTGAATCCTTCCAAAATGTTCTACCAAAATCAAGGAATGTTTCATAATATAACTCAAATTCCACATGATAACGGCAACAAGTGTCGCGTACGGTGATAGGTTTTACATACCATGGTTTTTGTTGAATAAAATCACTAATTGAAACATGAATTTCACAATTCTCTTCTTTGAACTTGTTGAACAAATCTATCTGAGTGGTTTCCAAGAAATTTTTTTCATGTTCTTCATACTGATTTCGTGCTATTCTTTTTTACATCACATGCCTTGCAGTTGGCGAAACACGCGAATTGTTCTTCCAATATTCATATATTAATTTTTTAATATTTTCTCCAAGTCTATCTTTGTATGGTTTCCTACAAATATCTCTCCAACAAGCGAGTTCATCATTTAAATCTATTTGCAACCGAAATTTCTGATTTTTGTGTAAAGTTTTTCGCGACGTTCCTAATGCTCGTGCCATAGATTTTACCAAGCAATTCTCTTTAGTACTTGATGAAGCCACTGCCATATGTATTGCTCTACGTACAACTGAAACATTTTTTTGTCTAGATCTTCTAATTGAATTTATAGTACTATTTATATTTTGTATCACATTTTCCTTCATTTTTTTATCTTTGGTTGATTTTCGAATACCCAATAAAGTCAACTTCTTTTAATTTCCCTATTGATGAGAGACCTTTCAACATTTGGGCTTGAACTATCACCTTTTCCTTTATGAAATACTTATCAAAAATGTGGTTAACACGATATCGTATATAATGGTCAACTTTTTTATCTCCATATGTGTGAGTGTCAACATTTTCTAACATCTCATCATCGACATTGATTTCATCTATACATATTTGAATGAATAGTACATAATAAGTTTACATATTCAATAAATAACTAAATTAATAAATATATTTATAATTTTAATAATACGTGCATGTGTTCAACATATATATGTGTGTGTGTGTGTGTGTGTGTGTACATACCTTGTGATTCAATTTCTTAACTTGAATTTCTTTCAACATTTTCACCATCTTCAATCATTGGTTCAATATCTCTTTCACTTTCTCTTTCAAAATTTTGTATCTCATCATCAATGTTTTGAGGAATATCTCTCTTTATTTACATTGCAAAATATTTTTCAAATTAGTTCATCAAATAAAAATTAAGCTTCACATTTTAAACTAGGACAATTCTAAATATATCAAAATCATAATATTTACATTTACATATATGCTTCAACTTCTAATTGAGGTTAATTTTCCCCTTCAATATTTGAAAGTGCTTCTATCTTTATTTTGAGATATTGTCTAGTCTCTTCTCTACGTTCCTCAAGGTCTCTTTTTCGATCATATTTTCTCGTACAATTCTTTCGATTTCTTACGATAATAGAGTATGAAGTTCAAAAATTTTCCTTCAAAAATTTAGATAAAAACTAAATTAAAAAAAACATCACAAAAGATTTAATTTTAAAAAAAACTCATTTTAAATTTTTTTCAAAAAATACATACTCCAATCCAAAACACTTACTTTAAAAAAATCGAGAAAAAGTGTCTTATAAAAATTAAACGAAGCTCAAAATATTTCCTTCCAAGTCCTACAAAATACTTTCATTTAAAAATTTAGAAAAAAACTCATTTCAAAAAATCATTATAAAAGATTTACTTCAACTCAAAACACGTACTCTAAAAAAACGTCACTTCAAAAAATGCCTCCAAAAAATGTCCATTGAAAATTAATTCCAACTTCATAAAAAACACCACTTTAAAAAATACTTCAAAAAATATCACTTTAAAAAAATACTTCCAAAAAATGTCCAAAAAATGTCCTTTCGAAATTAAGCCCAAATCCATACCTTCAAAAATAATGAAAATTAAGCCCAAATCCATACTTTCAAAAAAAATGAAGCCCAAAAAAATTCCAAAAAACTGTATCACATACCTCCAAGAAATGTCATTTGCATGTACCTCTAAGAAAAGTCTTCAAAAATGTTCTTTGAATGTACCTCCAAGAAAATTCTTTAAACACAAAACAATTCTTTGCAAAATTAGACCAAATCTACAAAAATATGCGAAAATAATGAATGCCTCCAAGAAATGTCCTTTGAATGTACCTCCAAGAAAATTTCTTAAACCCAAAAAAATTCTTTGCAAAATCAGATCAAGACCTTTATAAAATCATATCAAATGTGCGAAAATATGCGAAAATAATGAATGATTTCGCAACAATTTATATTTCCGCGAAATGTTTTTTTGGAGGGGCTCGGCGGTACTTTCCGGCCGACGAAAAGTTGGGTAAAAGTTAGGCCGAACTTTTTATAAATAGTTCGGCCAAACTTTTTTGTCGTTTGACTTAATGGGCCGTCAGCGAAAAAAATAGTTCGGCTGAACTTTGTTTAAGATTTCGGTCGAACTAACACGTCACCAATTACATAGAACCAAGCTCTAAATACGTATATGCAACTTTTGACTAATTAAACTCCATGAAACATTCTGAATTAACTGTCGGAACCAAGACAAGCATTTTCAGAATTGAATCTACCTTCAGGAAATATAACTTTTATGGAATTTCATAAATATTTACTAATTTTAATTAATTTTGTAATAAAATGGGTGCAAACAATTTCTGAAGGTCATTGTGATTTAGTGAAATCAAAATTTTGTATCTTCCAAAATACATTGTAAAAAAAATCTAACAAATTATGGTACATTACATTGGTCTGTCGTCTCTAATGGGTAGCTTTTAGATTTTTAGTTTACAACTTATATGTTAAAAAATTTCTTGTGTCGCGAAACATATTCAAAATATGTAGTTTTTTCATATTGGACCAGCTCAAAAAATTCTAGTAATTATGATATGCATCCATTGGCTTTGTAAATATGATGAAACCGAAGTAGACTCTATCTAGATTGTTGTAACACATTTTGTTTCTCAAAAACACAAATTTTCAAAGAATACAACATTATGTATTAACATGGCTACTTATGAATCCGTTGAATGTTAAAAAACTCACACTCAAAGAAATGCTAAGTTGACATATAAAATGTGTATAAAAAAATTCCAAAAATTAAGTAATAGAAAGCTAACAAAATTTCTGACAACTTTTATTTGTATCACAAAATGAAATTCTAAACAGAAAAATTGTTTTAGCTTGCAGAAAGTTGAAGAACCGAAAAAAAATGAAAGTTTTCTCTCAAAAAAGGGAAAAAATTGTAACCCAACTTCACATTTTCCCCCTATTCTTTTTATTAATAAATTGCCTGAAGTGGCTGCGTTGGCTTAAGCCATAGAATGTTTCCCTCTTTGATGGTTTTAACCACGTGATATACTGGTGTACTGATTTTTGATCTATTTGTGAGCGGTGAACTTTGGTGTTTGATCTAAGGAACTTACACTGTAAATTCCTACATGGTATCAGAGCTATTTTGAGGGCCACATTCGTTTTTTATCCAAATCTGAGGATGGCTCTGTTGTGTCTGGAGCATCTGTTACAGTGATGAACCCCTTTCATTTCATGCAAAAAAGTTTCTAGCTGCCCAAGTTATGTCATTTTAGATCTGGAGGTATAAAGTATCTGTTTTGCAGTTATATTTATTAATCATTTTGTTTATTTCAGTTCCTTCTATTTATTTCGGTTTATATTTTATTTATTTATTTTCAGGATCTATACCCTCTTCCCTCTGTATTCTCTTTGCTCTACGTTGTGTGCGATCTCGACAAATCAGAAACAGGAAAAGGGATTTTTTTTTGCTACGTATGCTCTTTCCCCACGTCTTTGTGTGATCTCGGGAATTCAGAAATAGTGAAAAGAAGGACAGTTGTTGATAAAGCTAATCGAAAATCTAACATTTTTCCATAACACTTACATTTCATTTTTTGCGCTCGGATTTTTGGTTAAAAAAAGGAACCCCTTCCTCCTTTCAAACAATTACAGAATCCTTATACTAGCTCACTTAGTGAGAAGTTAGTTTATGAGAATAGAAGTCTTGGGTTCAAGTCTCTTTCTCAAGCTTCTTTTTCTAAAAGGGTTTTTGTTAAAGGGGCGGGATTTTTTTTAAAATTATAACTTCATCATCAAATTTCAACCATTCCCGTAACTATTCGGCATCTACAACTCAGTTTTTTTTCAACAAGGCATAACTTCTTCATCCGGAAGCCATTTTTCGAGCCGTTTTTTTTTTAATCGGCCTAAGTTTTCAAGAAATTTCCATTGGAGTAGTTATTTTCAGCTCTTTTCAGCTTCATTTAAAAATTAAAAAAAAAAATTTGCATGCCCGATTATTCTTAACAGCACCAATTAATTCCAATGGATACCTCACATGGTAGATTTACTTAGAAGTAAAGGGCTTTATATAATAGCTACAGGACAAGAAACTAAACCTTGTGATGACGATAAAGCCACTAAATGGGAAAATAAACAAGATCAAGCATGAGGGTTGATAGGAATGTTAATTTCTCAAGATCTTCAATTTCATATCCTTGACATTGACACCCCTGATGAAGCCCTGAAAAAGATAAATATTGTTTTAGGCATTCAAAATCAAATAAGGGCCCACCAGCTTCAAAATGAGTTGCTTACTTTGGACCCCAATAATTTCTCCTCTATTGAAGATTTTTTGTCCAAATTCAAGACCCTTAGACTTCTTTTAGAAGGTTGTAAGGTCATAAAGGAAGATGGTAGCCTCATCTCTTCCATTCTTGATAATATTGGTCCTGCATACTCTGTATTGGTTTCCACCTTCCATTCCACTCGAGAAGCCCTCATTTCTCAAGGAACTGCCTACAAGAACCCCACTTTTGATGCCTTTTACGATTCTTTGATAAGAGAACAATAAAAACTCTTACACCTTGGCCTTATCACTTCTGGAAAGGCTTCTAAGAAAGCCTTAGCAGCCCAACAACAACCATATCAAAAGAATCCCAAGAAGCAGTATCCTAAAAAGTATGGTCCTAAACCAAACAAGGGTCGTAAGCAATTTTAGTCGCAAACTGATAAAGCAACATAGCAAACTAAAAAGGAAACTAAAAACAAAGGAAATAAAACGGATAGACATTGCAACTTTTGTAATCATGATGGCCATGTAGAGTCCAAATGTTTTAAAAATATGGAAGCCATGGAAGCATCAATGAAGAAACACCACATCAACTTGGAGACCTCTTCAACTTCATCTTCAAGAATCGCACTTTTTGCTTATGGTTGTCAAGCATCTGGTTATGCATTCAATGCATCTTCTTCTTCTCATTCTCATGAATGGCTCATTGATTCTAGAGCTTCTTACCACATGGCCAAAAATAAATCTATCTTTTCTTCTTTAAATGATTGTAACACCAAACATATTTATGTTGGCGATGATAGATCTCTTAGTGTTGTAGGATCTGGAACCATTCATTTAGATAATGGTCAGTTTAATGATGTACTATGTGTTCCTACCTTGTCATGCAACCTTCTATCTGTTTATCAGATAACTCAATCAGGTGAAGGGAAAATAGTAGAATTCTCACCTCATGATGTTATAATCAAGGACCTCAAAGATCCTAGACATACTTTAGCTACTAGCATTGCTGATGATTCCACAAGGTTTTATAAGTTTGAGAACTTTGGGTCATCATGTCTTCCCTTTGTTTTTGTTGCTCATAATGATGAAGTGATAAAACTTTGGCATGATGGATTTGGTCACTTAAATTATCACTCTCTTCAAACTCTATGTAAAGAAAATATGGTGACAGGTCTTCCTATGGTATCTTGCCAAAATGGTGTTTTCTCCGGACGTGTACTCGGAAAACATCATCGTGATAGTTTTGAAAAACGTGCCTCTTGGCACGCTTCAGCCCCTTTGCAGCTTGTGCACAGTGACTTATATGGTCCACTTCCTATTGTTTCTTTCTCTGGTTGAAAGGAATTCTTAACTTTCATTGATTATTTTTCGAGACGCAATTGGGTATACTTTTTAAAACTCAAGAGTGACGCTTTTAACATGTTCTTGGCCTTTAAGGCCAATGTTGAGAAACAATCTGGACATCAAATTCTTAAGCTAAGATCAGAAAATGGAGGAGAATATGTTAACAACAAATTTATCAACTTTTGCACTGAGCATGGCAGTCAATTGAAAAATATTGTTCCCTATAATCCACAACAAAATGGTGTATCTGAAAGGAAGAATCGCACCTTAAAAGAAATGGCTAATTGTATGCTTCAATCTAAAGGACTTAGTCTCAATTTTTGGGCGGAAGCAATTAACTGTGAAAATTAAATAGTAAATAACACTCCTAAGGTTTTAAGAAATATAACTCCAGAAGAAGCCTGGAGCTCAATCAAACCAGATGTAAGTCACTTTTGTGTTTTTGGAAGTGATGCTCTGGCCCACATTCCATATGCGAAACATAAAGCCTTAGAACCTAAGAGTGAAAAATGCATTTTTGTTGGATATTCTAAAGATGTCAAAGGATATATACTTCTTCAACCAAAATCAAAAAATATAATCATTAGAAGAGATGTAAAATTTGATGAAAATATGTCGACCTGCGAGCCTAGTTCGGCGGGTGTTCCACCTTTGGCATGCAAACCTGATTCGACATATGTGCCACCTTTCTCTATCTCTTCTATTTTTGATAGCATTCCTTATAGTTTAGGTGATGATAGAAAGGATGAAAATCCTCCTCCACCTCTTGATATATTCCTTCCGCTCCACAGCTTCCAATATGGGTTTGCTCTACTCAGGATGCAATAGGTTCTCTTGCAGGTGACCCTGCTGATCGACGACGTACACACTCTCAGTTTGAAAGAGCCTATTTTTGGAAATTAGGTTCAATTCTCCTTGCATGTTTTGTGACATGGACTAATCGCCTCTTGTGGATCCTAACTCTAGCGATTGTAGCGGAGACTAATGGCCTGCGGGTTTTTTTCTAACGGTAATCGTGTTTCCAACAAGTGGTATCAGAGCGACAGGTCTCGAGTTCGAAACTCACCCGGCTCACGTTGGGGGGGAGATTTTTGGACATTAGCTTCAATGCTCCCCACTTGTTTCGTTACATGGACTAATCGCCTCTTGTGGATTGATTGTAGCGGAGACTAATGGCCTGCGGGTTTTGGTCTAACAGCAATTGTGTTTCCAACACCTATTCCTTATTGGCTCAAGTTCTAGAAAATCATGATCCATACAACTTTGAAGAAGCTTCCGGTCATCCATAATGAAGCTATGAATGAATAATATCATTCATTATTGGAAAACGATACTTGGGATCTTGTTCCTCTTCCAAAAGGAAGAAAACTTATCAGCTGCAGATGGGTTTACAAAACAAAGTTTGGACCAGATGGAAAATTGGATAGACATAAAGCTCGTCTTGTTGCTAAAGTAATTTCACAATTTGAAGGCATTGGCTATACTGAAACCTTCTCCCCTATTGCCAAAATTAATTCTATCTGCCTTGTTCTTTCCCTTGCTACCTCCTTTAAATGGGAGGTCCATCAGATGGATGCTAAATCTACCTTCTTACATGGATATTTGCATGAATAACTATACATGGAACAACCCCCTAGCTTTATCCAAAATGAATCTAGCCTTGTTTGTCGCCTTAGGAAGTCTTTCTATGGTCTCAAACAAGCTCCTCAGGCTTGGTATGCCAAAATGGATAGATTTATATTAGATAATGGATTTTCTAGGTGTCATTCTGACAACATTGTCTACACTAAGAAAGTGGGTAAGTCCTTCACCATCCTTGTCCTTTATGTTGATGATATTATCCTTACTGGTAGTGATCCCAACCATATAAACCATGTGAAGTCTAGCCTCAAAAAGAAGTTTGAATTGACAGACTTAGGACACTTGCATTATTTCCTTGGTCTTCAAGTCTTGCAATCCAAAGAAGGTATTACCCTTTCTCAGTCTAAATATGCCTATGATATTCTACGCCACTTTAACATGGAAGACTGTAAGCCAACCCCTTCTCCCTTTCAGTCTTGAGTCAAGATTTCAGTCACTTGCACTACCCCTGAATTTGATGCTACCTTATATCGTCAACTTGTTGGTAAACTTTTGTATCTAACCCATACTCATCCTAAGCTTTCCTTTGTCGTTGGTCTTGTTGCTCGGTTTATGCACCAACCTCATGAAAGTCACTGGAAAGTAGCTAAAATAATACTTCGATATATTCGATGTACAGTTCAGTTCATGATCATTACAGTGCAGGAGCATTTCCATTGTTGATTGGTTTCATTGATTTTGATTGGGCTGGTGACCCTAATGATAGAAAGTCTACTACGGGATATGTATTCACTCTTGGTTCAAGACCCATTACTTGGTCTTGTAAGAAACAAAGTGCCATCTCTCTTTCTTCGGCAGAAGCAGAGTATCGTGGTGTCGTTGAAGCCAGCAAGGAAGCCATGTGGCTTTGTCGAATCCTATCTGAATTTGGTCTTCATCAACAACATCCAACTACACTTTGGTGTGATAGTTAGAGTGTCGTTCAGCTATGCAAAGATCCAGTTCACATCAACGTATGAAACACATAAATCTTTATATACACTTCATCAAAAATCTCATTCATGATCATGTTCTTGAAGTACAGTATTGTTCAACCAATGATCAAGTTGTTGATATCTTTACAAAGGCTCTCACAGAAGGGAAGTTTACCAAACTTCGATCCATGCTTGGAGTTCAGGAAAGTTATCATTAAGGGCGAATAGGCCCTAATGCCTCCTTCCTTCTCCTATTGTGTCACCTTTGTAAATCCTTCAATCTTATCCCAATTTGTTCTTAAGGGGGGATGTTAGGATATTTCAACACATAGGAAATAGGCTCCTTTTGTGTCACCTTTGTAAATCCTTCAATCCTATCCCAAGTTGTTCTTAAGGGGGGATGTTAGGATATTATGACACATGGTAAATCGTTAAGTATAACTTGGTCTAGTGTACAGTTAGGTAAAGTGTGTTTCCTTACTATGTACATTTGTAACTTATAATCCAACGGTCACGATTTGTAGTGATCTGACGGTTCCATCTCTCCTCTGTATTAATGACACTTGATCCATGGCTTACCACCCAATTGGTCCATGATCTCTATTTAAAGAGCAAGGAGGGTCATTTTTCCAATAACTATTTATGAGAGAAACATATGTAACTTTTATTTTTATTAATAAATTGTCGAAATTGGCCGCGTTGGCTCAAGCCATGGACTATTTCCCTCTTCAAGGGTTTTACCCATGTGATATACTGGTGCACTAATTTGGGATCTGTTTGTGAGCGATGAAATTTGGTGTTTGATCTAAGGAACGTACCCTGTAAATTCCTACATGATATGGAATAGGAGCCTCTTTGAAAGCAAGTAAAAATCATGTGAATGTATAATACTTGTTATTTAACTAAAACAAAAAATTTATCTTGTCTTATGAATTTACATTTTTTTTGTCCTCAATGTATATTGTAATTTATCTATAATCAATTTCAATTCTAATTAATGTGTAAATTTGTTGAGTTCTAATTGCTTAAATTTTTATAATTTGTTTTTTAAGTAATTAAAAATTTATTTTTAAATTAAACTATATATATATATATATATAGAGAGAGAGAGAGAGAGAGAGAGAGAGATAATTTTTTATTTTGCAATTGTTTTATTTTTTTAAATGTACAGTTTTTTTATTGATATTAGATTTTCAATGTAAACTCTACAACTCAATTATTATATATATATATATGAACTCAATCATTTTTCATAAATGCTTAACAAATCTCCATCTTGACTGCCTCTGACGTCCGAGAGAGACGTCTATTGCATTTAATGGATAGTCCGGAGGAGTTTAACCCATGAAACAAGGATGCTGGCCAACAAAAGCAAAGTGCTTCCTGGCCCCTAGACACAACTAGACAAAGCTGTGGCCTTGTTTTCATTTCTTATTAAAAAATGGAGTTGTAATTCGTTAAACGAAATGGAATCATCGTCCGGCCATCTCCTAGTGATGGGACAGCAAGTCCGATGACCCTCGCTAGATGACTAAATGTTGGTGGGCCTCGCTTCCCTCCGCCTCCTCTCCGCTCCACCAGCCCGCACGCGCTTAGAGCTGATTTAAATTTTTAATTTGGTTCATTCACACTCATTGATTCAACTCCATTCATGAGTTCATATTTGCTTCATTCATTGGTAGAGTCCTTTTGGCTCTCAGAAATTCCTACAATTGCAACTCCAACCTCTCAAGCGATCCAGTGGAGATTGGCTCTTCACTCACCAATATAGAAGGGTTGCTGCTCGTCGAGACTGGAACTGAAAGATAGTGTTTAGCATGGGAAAAATGAGAATTTTTGCCATGTTTTCAGTATCCATGGACAAAATACAAGCATGGCTTGACATCATCCATTTGAGAAAGACGTTTCTGAGTCCCAAAATTCAAAAACTCCATGCCCAATTTAGTCCCATTCAAAGAGCCGACCTACATCTTTGGGTAATTGAAGTAACTATAATTATCAAACAACTGAAGCTGTTGTTCCTGCAACTGGAGGCTGTAATCTCTGATCCCTGCTGGTTCATTAAAAGCCATGGGATGCAGCCTTTCATTGCAAAATATTTGATCTTGCAGATAATTCCTGCCCATGAAACTGAGTGTGCTTTTCTCAATGGGTACACTAGTAAAATGAGAATTCCCTAATGGGTTCTCTTGATGGGTTTGAGAGTCCCAGTATAGAGTTTTTTGGGTTGAAAGGGCAGGGTAAGAGCAAGATGGAACATGAGAAAATGGAGCATAATTGTATTGTGACAACATCTGGGTTGTAGAGGACTGAGAAACTTGCAGATTGAGGTCATTCTTGGCCTTAGAGACCATGGATAGGATCAAACTATCTGGACAAAAATCCAGTTGAATCATTTCTCTGTCTCCATGGTCTTGCACCAACAAATAACCTATGTTTTTTGATACATTCTCTGGTTCTACTCTTTGAATCCTTGAGTACGCAACTTTTGTTGCTTCATATGGATCCATTTCACAACCAACACCTACAAAATATGATGCACCAAACGATTAATTATTCAATAGTCAAAGATCACACATGCATATACCAAATCTGAAATACCAACTTCAAAGTTCAAATATTTGACAAGAAACTATGATCCATGATGGAAACTTGGAGAGGATCTCCCAGCATTGGAAGCCTACAAGTCAAGACCTGGCACAAGGACATCAAACATGTACCATATGATATCTATGGGGAATTACAACCAAGATCCGTGACCGTCAAGATGACATTGTTGGAATGGTTTGTTTCCTCTGGCAGCAACCATTATTATACATAACACAAAATCACTCTTTCACAGCTACAAATTTCCTTACAGTGATGACCCCACAGTCCACCCATCAGAATAATAAAATTGAAGGGGTAAATCAATGTATGAAAAGATAGGTCCATGGCCTATAGGTTTTCAAACCCAAATCATATCTTCCAAAAAGAAAAACCATATCAATATTTGTCGTTTACCCCAAGATCCATTTCAAACACACTTAGCTTCCATAGAATTGAACAACACACATTACTGTATCTAACCTCAAACTCCATACACTGATACCATTAGTAATATTTCTAAATCATAATTTCCATATAATAAATCCCCCAGTTCCTTTGCAGGCTTGTCAATTATACTCTTACCACTGAATTCATTCCTATAAAGGCAAAAAAAACTAATGAAAACAAGTCCAAAGACAATGTATTTTCATAGTGAGCCCTGTTAAATCTCCTCAAAGGTCCATGATGATGATCCTCATAGAACCTACAGAAAATACTTTAACGGAAGCGTTAAATTTTTTTCTTGTAGGCGCTGGAAATCATTTTTATTAATAGTAGTTATAGAATATTTTTATTAATAGTTATAGAGTATTTTAGATTACTTGTAGTTATTTATTATTTTAGATTAATAATTTTAGGAGTAGTTATAGATTACTATAATATTTTTATTAGTACTTAGAGATTTTTCTTTTAATTATATTGTTTAATTAAAAAATATTATATGAATATGAGGAGTTATTTGTTGGCTATGTGGTATTTCTAAATCAATATATTAACTCATGCTATTGTAACAAAATCTATTTACAAATTAAATTACAAATCAAAAATCTTCAGATAATGTTAAAGTGAATTTGTATAATATATATATATATATATATAATTTACATTAGTCTGGGGGTAGCTCAATTGGTTATCCGAGAAATGTGAAATTGTTGTAACTCAAAATACCCACATTCAAATGATCCAGATTTATGCAGGAACGCAACAGAATACACATGTAACCATAAATACAAATATGCAATGGAAATAACAATTCATTTCATTAATATCAAAGATATGAAATTTGCTTATAGACAGAATAGAAATAAACTAGCTAGGGTGTTGGTATCTTATCTCTGAGAAGAGATGTGGCGGCTACAGAACTTTGGACTGAGTTACAATGAGGCTCGAGGGCTTATTTATTATTTAGAAACAATGGAAAACCTGAAACATCCAAAACCATAACCCTAGGAGATGAAGCGCCAAAACTATGGGCCCCGTTTCAGTAAATTGGTGTTTCAACTTCCCGAGGACGTAACATTGGCATACGATCTCCATTTGGCCACTCTCGGTTTTCCCAAAAAATGTCGTTTAGGGCCTTAAAATGGCTCTGGAAGTGCAGGACCCAAAAAACTGTTAAAAATAGTACGTCGTTCCCAAACTAAAAAAATGAAAGAGACAATGGTGGGGCCCCAAGTGGAATAGGTGGGTGGCCACCAATATCCGCCTGGATCATTCCTCCCCCCTTAGGAAGCAATGGTCCCCATTGCATTGAGTTCCTCCATGAGATGAGGAAACTTCTATCAAACTTGGTCCCTGGTGAAGCACTTGCCTTGGTGCAGGGGTTGGCCAGCTTTGACAACCCGATATAGTTGGATCTTCTGTTGGTAAGTGTTCTTGATTTGCATGTCCATGATACAATCTGTGGTGGCCTGTTCCATGCAGTATAGGTTTAACTGTATTGTTGTGAGTTATTATGCAATGTTAGAGGTGTCTAGTAGAGGTGGGAATTAGGGACGAAGGCGGTCCACATTGAATACCGGGTGCAGACCAAGGAATGGTGGAATACTGAGCTCGAAGGCATTTTTCCCTACCACCTTGATGATGGTGTACGACCCATATCGAAGCAGGCGAAGCTTGCGGTGGGGTCCACTGAGGTGCTCCTTCTGCAAATGTAGCCACACTTTGTCACCCACCTGGAAGTTGTGGTACCCGATGTTGATCATGTCGTTTCTTGTACTTAGCATTGGCTTTGTCCAATATTTCATGAACTTTTTGGAAAATGTGTTGAACGATGAAGCTTTTTGCTTTGTCATCTTCAGACTGGACATGAGCCGAATCAGCTTGAGTAGTCGCAAATGGCATGGCTACGTCGATGGGACATAGTGGCTGGAATCCCAAGCCCACCTAAAAGGGGTTGTGGTTTTTTGAGCTATGGAGAGCCTGATTATAACTGTGTTGTACATAGGGGAGGCTCTCATCCCATGTGCGTGGATTCTTTGAATTGATGCGCAAAATGTGTACAATCATATTGTTGACGACCTCTGTCTGGCCATCATTTTGGGGATGGAAAGCTATGGACTTGGTGAGCTTGGTATCTAACATTGACCAGAGGCTAGACAAAAATGTGTTGAGGAACCTGATGTCGCGATCTGATATGATAGACTGTGGGATCCTAAAGTGCACAAAAACTCGTTCAAAGAAGAGTTTAGTAGTGGCTTCTATTATGATGTTCTTCTTACAAGCCGCCATAATGGCTATCTTCGAGAATCTGTCGACGACCACGAAAACACAGTCGTTTGCATGCTTAGTAGAAGGAAAGCCTGACATGTAATCCATGGAGATGGATTTCCAAGGTCGACTAGGGTTAGGTAGCGGAGTATAGAGGCCTTGCTTCTTGATGGTCAGTTTGGCAATGGCACAAGCAATGCAGGATCTAATGTACTTCCCAACATCCTGTCGATGGTTCGGCCAATAGAAATACTTTTGAAGTACTGTCACAATTTTCTCGACCCCAAAATGCCCAGCGACTTGACTCTAGTGTGATTCGCATATCATCTTCGCACGCTCGCTTGAAGGAGCAAAAAGGTGTCCCAGGTGACATAACAATGCATCTTGAGGTGAAAATTTGGAACTTGCGTACCCCCCAAGAGAGACTTGTATGTGTGGGCGAATTCTGGATCGCTCTTGTAGAGAAGCAACCAATTAGAAGTCTCGTGCCCAAAAGAGTTGATAATTGCAGTTAGTGCCACGATCAGTGGTCGACTGAGGCAGTCTGCAACATTATTGGTGCTACCCTTCCTGGACTTTATGTTCAAATGAAACTGTTGCAGATATGTGGACCACTTTTGATGGCGATTGTTATGCAACTTTCCTTGTGTCTGTATGAACTACAGGGATCGGTGTTCTGTGTGGATGATTATTTCCTTCCCCAAAATGTAATGCTTCCATTGTCAACAAGTCTGCATAATGGAATACATTTCTTTGTCATAAGTGGGATACTTGCGAACTGTGTCGGACAATGTCTCACTGTGATATGCCACTGGATGCCCCTATTGAGTAATAATTTCCCCAATATCATATTCAAAGGCATCTTTCTTGATCTCAAATGGTTGTTTCAAGTCTAGTAATGTGAGCATGGGGGAAAAACAAAGGCGATGTTTCAATTCTATGAATGCCTTTTGCTGAGATTCCGACCAAAAGAATTTTACTCTCACTCCTCCCTTGGTGACTTGACTCAAGGGCCAAGTGATATGAGAGAATCCCAGCACAAACTTGCTGTAGAAATTAGCAAGACACAGAAAGCTGCGAAGCTCTATTATAGTGGTTGGGGCTGGCCAGTCTTGAATGACTTAGATCTTGGTTGGATCCACATGCACCCCCTTTCATCAATAATGTATCCCATATATTGAACCTGGGTCATGCCAAAATTGCACTTCTC
Source organism: Pinus albicaulis (assembly GCA_034641835.2). Lineage (NCBI taxonomy): Eukaryota > Viridiplantae > Streptophyta > Pinopsida > Pinales > Pinaceae > Pinus > Pinus albicaulis. The sequence continues at coordinate 611,164,338 of CM076577.1, read as the reverse complement.
CAAATTGGCACACAACTTGTGTTGCCGTAGTGTTTGGAGGACTTGTCAGATGTGGTGGAGGTGCTCTTCCCAAGTCTAGCTGAAGATCAGAATGTCATCCAAGTAGACTACTACAAATTAGTTGGTGAATGGCCTCAAGATGTCATCCATCAACCTCATGAAGGTTGCGGGAGCATTCATCAACCTGAAAGGCATGACCAACCATTTGAAAAGGCCCTCCTTAGCTTTGAAGTTATTCTTCCACACATCAGAGGGTCTGATGGGTACCTGGTGATACCCAGACTTCAAGTCGATCTTGCTGAAATATTTCGCCCTTTTGAGTTGGTCTAGAAGGTCATCAATCTATGGGATTAGGTACCTATTCTGGACAGTGATCTTATTCAACGCCCGATAATCAATAAAAAGTCTCCAAGTCCCATCCTTCTTATGTACTAACACAATCGGGCTCCCGGAGGGCGATGAATTTGGATGCATGTGACCTTTCTGTAGTAGCTCCTGAATTTGCGTCTTGATTTCATCGTTCTCCATAACAGAGCACCGATAGATCGGTCTATTGGGTAGCGGTGCACCTAGGGTCAGATAAATGGGGTGCTTGACCTAACAGTGTAGAGGCACCCCTCTGGGTGAGGTGAAAATGTCACCGTACTCCTCCACAACCTTGTCCATTTGTTATTGTCGTGCAGAGGAGCCATGTCTGGAGGTCGTGGCCACAGTCTTCTTCTTTCCCTGGGGGTGGATCATCAGGAAAAAAAATTTCCTGGTTTGGGAAATGAGCTTACTGCATTTTTTTGTAGTAACCAAAGAGATAGTGGTAGGCAGTGGTACCTCTGGTATCATATACAGCTTATTTCCCAAGGTAACAATAACAGCGCAAGGTCGTGACTCATACATAGCATGTCACTTCCACAAGTATGGTTGGCCTAATAATACATCAGAAACATCAATAAGAGCAATGTCACATAATACCTCATCCGTGAAGGGCTTGATGCTATAGGGAAGGCAGCACTATTGGCTGACAGAGAGATCCCATCCTTAGTGAAGCCACCCAATGGTGTATGATTGTGGGTGCATTGTGGTCGGCAAGCCCAACCGCTTCATGACATCTGCTGAAATGAGGTTCTTTTGGCTCGCATTGTCGACAATGAACTATAGCAGAGAACCCTTTACACACATGTGGGAGTGGAAGAGACGTTTCGCTTACTTTGGATCCTCTAGTTCCTCCTTCTGGATCTTCGCAGTGGCAACAGTGGCATTGGGCTCTGCATCAATAATTTGTTTCTCTTTTTCATTCCCCTTGTCAAGTTCTGATTTAGAGTTGGAGCATGCATCTGATTCAGAAGCCCTCATCTCAACCACCAACGACTACTTGGCCCGACACTAACTTGTGTTGTGAGTGGAGCTCTTATGGAACTCACACCACTTTCCCATGTCCTTCTTTGGCTTCGTAGTGTTGTTATTTGCTTGTGTCTTTGGTAGGTTTTCTTGGGCTGCCAAGCCTTGGCTTTGTCCTTTGTTCTGTGGTTTGGGGCTACCTTTCCCTTGCTTTTGATTCGCAGATCCAAAGTCTCGCTTTGTCTGCCTGAATTTCTACTCAATCTTGGCAGCATATCGGTATGTCGTACCAAGCAAGGAGATGTCGAGGAAATCCATTTCCTCCTGAATGTATCTATGTAGACAACTGTGATACTTTAGCACCAAATGTTTCTCTGAACCTTTGATACCCAACTTTGTGCGTAGGGTATGGAACAGATTCGTCAGCTCATGCACATCTTGATCCCTTTGTTTCCATATCATTTCCATTTTATGTACTTGTCCTCATAGCTCCCCACGGGATAGTATTGTTCCTTGATGGCATCTCGGAAAGAATTCCAAGTGGGTATGACTAAGAATAGAGAGGGTTCCGTCTCATCCTTTTTCTCACAGTAGGTTTCCCACCAGTCCTTGACATGGTGATCCAGATTTATGCAGGAAAACAATAGAATACAAATATACCCATAAATACAAAGATGAAGTGGAAATAAAACTTCATTTCATTAATATCAAAGAACTGAAATTTTCTTACAGACAGAATGGAAATAAAATAGCTAGGGCGCTGGTAGCTTATCTCTGAGAAGAGATGTGGCAGCTATAGGCCTCTGAACTGAGTTACAATGAGGCTCGAGGGCCTATTTATTATTTAGAAATAATGGAAAACCCTAAGCATCCAAAACCCTAACTCTAGGAGATGAAGTGCCAAAACTATGGGCCCCGTTTGGGTAAATTGGTGTTTCAACTTCCCGAGGATGTAACTTTGGCATAGATCTTCGTTTGACGCAAACCATACCTTGTTAGAAAGATTTATCTGAGGACTAAAAATTTTGAGTGAGCAACATTAGTCCATGGATCCATGTTGCTCCCAGATTTCCCAAAAGACGTCGTTTAGGGCCTCAAAATGGCTCTAGAAGTTCAAGACCCGAAAAACTACTAAAAATAGTAAGTTGTGCTGAAACTGAAAAACTAAAAGAGACACTGGTGGGGCCCCAAGTGGAATAGGCAGGTGGCCACCAATATCCACATGGATCATTCCTCCCCCCTTAGGAAGCAATGGTCCCCATTGCGTTGAGTTCCCCCATGAGATGAGGAAACTTCTGCTGAACTTGGTCCCTAGTGAACCACTTGCCTTGGTGCAGGAGTTGGCTAGCTTTGACAACCCGATACAGTTGGATCTTCTATTGGTGAGTGTTCTTGATTTGCATGTCCATGATACAATCTGTGGTGGCCTATTCCATGCAGTCTGGGTTTAACCCTTTTGGTGTGAGTTCTTTTGTAATGCCAGAGGTGTCTAATAGAGGTGGGAAGTAGGGAAGAAGGCTGTCTACATTGAATACAGGGTGTAGACCAAGGAATGGTGGAATAATGAGCTTGAAGTAATTTTTCCCTACAGCCTTGGTGATGGTGTAAGGCCCATATCGGAGCGGGCAAAGCTTGCGGTGGGGTTCAGTGAGGCGCTCCTTTTACAAATGTAGCCACACTTTGTCTCCCACTTGGAAGTTGTGTGTCACCTGATGTTGATCATGTCATTGCATGTACTTAGCATTGGCTCTATCCAATATATCATGAACCTGTTGGCGGATGTGCTGAATGCGCTCGATGAAGTTGTTCGCTTTGTCAGCTCCAGATTGGACATGAGATGAATCAGCCTGAGTAGCCCCAAATGGCATGGCTACGTCAATGGGACATAGTGGTTGGAATCCCAATCCCACTTGAAAGGGGATGTGGCCAGTTGAGCTGTGGAGAGCCCGGTTATAACTGTGTTGTAAATAGGAGAGGCTCTCATCCCATGTGCGTGGATCCTTTGAATTGTACATGCGTAGAATGTGTACAATCATTCTATTGATGACCTCTGTCTGACAATCAGTTTGGGGATGGAAAGCTGTGGACTTGGTGAGCTTGGTATCCAACATTGACCAGAGGTTGGACCAAAATGTGCTGAGGAACCTGCTGTCTCGATCTGATATGATAGACTGTGGGATCCAAAAGTGCACCCACACTCGTTCAAAGAAGAGTTTATCAGTGGCTTCTGCTGTGATATTCTTCTTGTTGGCCGCCATAATCGCCATCTTTGAGAATCTGTCGACGACCACAAAAACATAGTCGTTTCCATGCTTAGTAGAAGGAAGGCTCGACATGTAATCCATGGAGATGGATTCCCAAGGTCAACTAGGGGTAGGTAGCGAACAATAGAGGCCTTGCTTCTTGATGGTCGGTTTGGAAATGGTGCAAGCAGTGTAGGATCAGATGTACTTCCCGACATCTTGTCGAAGGTTCAACCAATAGAAATACTTCTATAGTACTACCATTGTTTTCTCGACCCCAAAATTCCCAGTGACTTGACTGTAGTGCACTTCCCATATAATCTTGGCACACTCACTTGAAGGAACACAATGGTGTCCCAGGTGACATAACAGTGCATCTTGGAGGTGAAAATTTGGAACTTGCGTACCCCCCAAGAGTGCCTTGTATGTGTGGTTGAATTCTGGATCACTCTTGTAGAGAAGCGGCCAATCAGAAGTCTCGCGCCCACTAGAGTTGAGAATGGTGGTTATGGCCACGATCGGTGGTCGGCTGAGGCAGTCTGCAACATTATTGGTCTTACCCTTCTTGTACTTGATGTTCAAATGAAATTGTTGCAGATATGTGGACCACTTTTAATGGTGATCGTTCTGCAACTTCCCTTGTGTCTGTATGAATTTCATGGGTCAGTGGTCTGTGTGGATGATTGTATCCTTCCCCAAAATGTAATGCTTCCACTGTCGACAAGCCTGCACAATGGAATACATTTCTTTGTCACAAGTGGGATACTTGTGAATTGTTTCAGACAATGTCTCACTGTGATATGCCATTGGATGCCCTTGTTGAGTAAGAACTTCCCCAATAGCATAGTCAGAGGCATTTGTCTCGATCGGAAATGGTTGTCCCAAGTCTGGTAATGTGAGCACTGGGGCAGAACAGAGGTGATGTTTTATTTCTATGAACACCTTCTGTTGAGATTCTAACCAAGAGAATTTTTCTTTCGCTCCTCCCTTGGTGACTTGACTCAAGGGCCAAGTGATATGAGAAAATCCCACCACAAACATGCGGTAGAAATTAGCAAGACCCAGAAATTTATGAAGCTCTGTTAGGGTGGTTGGGGCTGGCCAATCCTGAATAACTTGGATCCTAGCTAGATCCACATTCACCACCCTTTCATCAATAATGTATCCCAGATGAACCTGGGTCATGCCAAAAGTTCACTTCTCCAAATTGGCACACAACTTGTGTTGTCGTAGTGTTTGGAGGACTTCTTAAATGTGGTGGAGGTGATCGTCCCAAGTCTGGCTGAAGATCAGAATATCATACAAGTACACCACCACAAATGAGTTCGTGAATGGATAGAAGATGTCATCCATCAACCTCATGAAGTTTGCAGGAGCATTCGTCAACCTGAAAGGCATGACGAGCCATTCGAAAAGGCCCTCCTTGGATTTGAAGGCCCTTTGATTTGGTCCAGAAGGTCATCAATCCATGGGATAGGGTATCGATTCTGGACAGTGATCTTGTTCAGTGCTCGATAGTCAATACAGAGTCTCCAAGTCCCATACTTCTTCTGTACCAACACGATCGGGCTTCCACAGGGCGATGAACTTGGCCGGATGTCACCTTTCTGTAGTAGCTCCTGAATCTGCCTCTTGATTTCATCATTCTCTAGAATAGAGCGCCTATAGATCAGTCCATTGGGTAGTGGCGCACCTGGGGTCAGGTCAATGGGGTGCTTGACCTGACAGTGTAGAGGCACCCCTGTGGGTGAGGTGAAGATGTCCCTGTACTCCTCCACAACCTTGTCCATTTGTTGTTGTTGTGCAGAGGAGCCATGTCTAGAGGTCATGGCCACAGTCTTCTTCTTTCCCTAGGGGCGGATCATCAGGAAAACAAATTTCCTGGTTTGGGAAATGAGCTTACTGCATTGTTTTGTAGTAACTAGAGAGATAGTGGGAGGCAGTGGTAACTCTGGAATCCTGTACAACTTATTTCCCAAAGTAACAATAACAACACGAGGACGAGACTCATACATAGCATTTCGCTTCCACAAGTACGATTGGCCTAATAATACATCAAAAACAAAAATAGGAGCAATGTCACACAATACCTCATCTGTGAAGGGCTTGATGCTATAGGGAAGGCAGCACTGTTGGCTGACGCGGAGATCTCGTCCTTGGTGAAGCCACCCGATGGTGTATGGTTGTGGGTGCATTGTGGTCAGCAAGCCCAACTGCTTTACGACATCTGCTGAAATGAGGTTCTTTTGGCTCCCATTTTTTACAATGAATGGTAGCGGGGAACCCTTTACCCACATCTGGGAGTGGAAGAGATGCTCTGCCTCCTCTAGATCTTCTGGTCCCTCCTTCTGGATCTTCGCAATGGAAACAGTGGCGTTGGGCTCTGCATCAATAATCTACTTCCCTTTGTCATTCCTCTTGTTAGGTTCTGATTCAGAGTCGGAGCATGCATCTGATTTAGAAGTCCTCATCTCGGCCACCAGTGACTGCTTGGCCCGACACTCACTTGTGTTGTGAGTGGAGCTCTTATGAAACTCACACCACTTTCCCGTGTCCTTCTTTGGCTTCGCGATGTTGTTCTTTGCTTGTGGCTTTGGCAAGTTATCTTGGGTCGCCATGCCTTGGCTTTTTCCTTTGTTCTGCGATCTGGGGGCACCTTTCCCTTGCTTTTGATTCACAAATCCAAAGTCTCGCTTCTTCTGTTTTAATTTCTGCTCAATCTTGGTTGCATACCGGTATGCCATTCCAAGAGAGGAGATGTCGTGGAACTCCTTTTCCTCCTAAATGTATCTGTGCAGACAACTGCGATACTTTAGCACCAAATGTTTCTCTGAATATTTGATACCCAACTTTGTGTGTAGGGTATGGAACAGATTCGTCAGCTCATGCACATCTTGATCCTTTTGTTGTCACAGCCTGATCCATTGTATGTACTTGTCCTCATAGCTCCCCACGGGATAGTATTGTTCCTTGATGGCATCTCGAAAATAATTCCAAGTGGGTAAGGCTGAGAAAAGAGAGAGTTTTTTCTCGTCCTTTTTCTCACAGTATGTTTCCCACCAGTCCTTGACATGGGGGGTAGCTTTGAGGAGTGAAAAAATAATCTTCTCCCAGTCGGAAAAGTCATGAATCGAGAAATATCCTTATAATAGATTCAACCATCTATCTACAGCATCTACATCTATTTGACCCTCAAATATGGGAATTTCAAAGTTTACTTATACCTTAAAGGGATTCGCGCCTCGAGATTGGCTGCTGGATGCAGATGCGTCGCCGGTGGGCATTCGTTGAAGAATCTAGGCAAAGTTATCCATCATCGCATTCCTTTGTTTTTTGAGGGCCTCCTCGAGCAATATTTTGATAGGATCTCCTACTACCTCATCTTTCTTTTCGTCCCCCATGGGCGTCCATCAGGGTTTGCGAGGCTGATCTTGCAAAGGTTTCACCAGATCGAGCCCTAACTCCTTATACCCTGACCTCGTTGGGGACATGCACGAGAAAAAGCAGACAACTCTATTAACACTAATCTGAATTTATGCAGGAACGCAACAGAATACACATATAACCATAAATACAAATATGCAGTGGAAATAACACTTCATTTCATTAATATCAAAGAACTGAAATTTGCTTATAGACAGAATGGAAATAAACTAGCTAGGGCACTGGTAGCTTATCTCTAAGAAGAGATGTGGCAGCTATAGGTCTCTGAACAAAGTTACAATTAGGCTCAAGGGCATATTTATTATTTAGAAACAATAGAAAACCCTAAACATCCAAAACCCTAACCCTAGGAGACGAAGTGCCAAAAATATGGGCCACGTTTGGGTAAATTGGTGTTTCAACTTCCCAGGGATGTAACTTTGGCATACGATCTTCGTTTGACGTGAACCATACCTCGTTAGAAAGATCTATCCGAGGACTAAAAATTTTGAGTGAGCAACATTGGTCCATCGACCAACATGGACCAATGTTGCTCCCAGTTTCCCCAAAAATGGTCGTTTAGGGCCTCAAAATGGCTCCGGAAGTTTAGGACCCAAAAAAATGCTAAAAATAGTAAGTTGTGCTGAAACTGAAAAACTAAAAGAGATACTGGTGGGGCCCTAATTGGAATAGGTGGGTGGCCACCAATATCCACCTGGATCACATGGGGGGTAGCTTTAAGGAGTGAAAAAATATTCTTCTCCCAGTCGGAAAAGTCATGGACTGAGAAATATCCTTCTAATATATTCAACCATATATCTACGACATCTGCATCTATTTGACCCTCAAATATGGGAATGTCAAATTTTACTTGTACGTTAAAGGGATTTGTGCCTCTAGAGTGGCTTTTGGATGCAGATGCATCACCGGTGGGCAGTCGTTGAAGGATCTGGGCAAATTTATCCATGATCGCGTTCCTTTTTTTTCAAGGGCCTCCTCAAGCAATATTTTGATAGGATCTCCTACTCCCTCATCTTTCTTTTCATCCCCCATGGGTGGCCATCGAGGTTTGTGAGACTGATCTTGCAAAGGTTCAATCAGATCGAGCCCCAACTCCTTATACCCTGACCTTGTTGGGGACATGCAAAGAAGGATCGAGAAAAATCAGACCGCTCTGATACCACGGATCCATATTTATGCAGGAACACAACAGAATACACATGTAACCATAAATACAAATATGTGGCAGAAATAACACTTCATTTCATTAATATCAAAGAACTGAAATTTGCTTATAGACAAAATAGAAATAAACTAGCTAGGGCACTGGTAGCTTATCTCTGAGAAGATATGTGGTGGCTACAGGCCTCTGAAATGAGTTACAATGAGGCTCGAGGGCCTATTTATTATTTAGAAACAATGTAAAACCCTAAACATCCAAAACCATAACCCTAGGAGATGAAGCACCAAAACTATGGGCCTCGTTTGGGTAAATTAGTGTTTCAACTTCCCAGGGACGTAACTTTGGCATACGATCTCTGTTTGACATGCTCAATAGCTCGTTAGAAACATATATCTAAGGAGTAAAACTTTTGGCCACTCTTGATTTTCCCAAAAAATGTCGTTTAGGGCCTCAAAACGGCTCCGGAAGTTCAGGACCCGAAAAACTGTAAAACATAATGCGTTGTGTCGAAACTAAAAAAATGAAAGAGACAATGGTGGGGCCCCAAGTGGAATAGGTGGGTGGCCACCAATATCCACCTGGATCATCAAATCCCCTTGTTGTGATCTGGGATGCGGGGAGGAGGATAATTCATAGCCCCCCATAGGTTTGCTAGCAATTTACGTGTTAGGCAGGCTGCTAGGTTCCTCTTAGTTAAAAAAAAAATTAATAATAATAAAAAATAAAATTTACAATATAGTTATTATTTAGTTAATTTTTATAATTTTATAATTTTGGCTATTTAAAATATATAAAGAAATAAATATTTTAATGATTATCCATTTACAAGTAATTTAATTGTAATAATTCATATCATATTATAAATATAATGGATTATTACATTAATGTTATTTTAAGAAAGGTCCTAATAAAATAAAATATTTGTACATCATTGGTTATATCTTGTCTTTTTAGATATTTGAAAGCATTATGGCTTATGCTTGAAGCTTTATCTTAATTTGGGTTTTGGACCAGGTTTTTTTGAAAAACCTAACATACTTTACCAAACAAAGTGGAATCACAAGCTCCTACCAAGAACAAGGTCAGAAAGTATTATTTTAATTATTTTATTTAGTTCAAAACTAATGTATCATTTGCTACAAGTCCCCACCACATATTCCAAATATTGTGATTCTGTGGGATGAAATTCACGATTTTGCCTCTGAACTTAGATTTGAAGTCAACAAAGCTTTTGTTGTTTTACATTAGTTTGCAACTTGTAAAGACTTGAAGAAATATATATTGGTATTTTTCTTAAACCCTTTGTGCTCTTCAATTTTGAACTTTTGAACCACTTGGACTATTGTTTTAATCCTTTTCTCCACGGGTAGTTGCAGGTCTCTAGCTTCTCTCTATTATTGGAAGCTGGTGTGATTTCCTGACTCTTCCCTACGTTGGTGAAGCTATTGATTCTTTTTATGTTACAATTTTTATTCAAATACTTGCAAACACACATAAGAAATATTTGAGTTAATCTGATTCTTTTATGATATATTCTGTCTAGTTCTTGTTGGCGCACATATTGTTTCGGTCTTGTACGAGAAACATCAATATCATATCAATTCCTTTGTGCACAAAGTATATGTGAAAGCCAAGAAACATGAAAAATTTATTGATGCCAAAATTTTAAAGAAGATCCCAAGGGGTCCAACCAAGGATTAAAAAAAATTGTAGGGACTATCCTTTCTGTGAGGCAAATTGTAAAGGAGTTTTTGAATTGTTAGATATCATGGTTTTTTCGAGTGGCTTTTCTATGGTATTTTTTGGCTGGAATGATTACAATTATGGTTTTTTATCTCAGTGATAATGTGTCATAATTGAATCTCACTATCCTGTTTATTCTATATTTTTTAGTTCCTATGCAATTATAACAGTCACGGGAATTTCTTAGATCTTAAAAGGTTTGCAAGTATGTCATGTTTATGAATTAGGTATGAAATCTATCATGTCATTTCAAGGCTTTGAATTCTCAATATGAAAGGCATCTATATCCTTTGAAGAGGACATTTATGATTTTGGCAAATGAATAATATCATTTATCTTTTGACTTTGAGTTTTCTAGGCACTCTTGTATATAATTTTTTTGTCTAAGTGATTATGTGTCACACATCTCATTTCATGATAAACATACCCATAACATTAATTATTCTCACATTCCATTTTTGGTATTCAAACATAGTTTCACTCATTTTAATTTGTCCAACATGAGAAAACATAAGAACAAAAATTTCACTCAGCTCTCATATTGATAATACATTTCTTTCCAACATTGCTATAGCACATTTTATTTTATTTTTCTAAATTAAGCTAATTCTATTATATAAACATACTGATACAAAATTGCCTCAGTTCAGCTGCGGGAGCCTGAACTGGGCTTGATGTCCATGCTGTTAACAAAATGATGAACTGCCCATATCGGGAAACCAGTTCTGTCAAAAGAAAGTGCACCGCCCTTGAAAGGGAAACCGGTGGATAGTTCAGTACATACACCATAAGAGAACTAAAGAAAAACGGTTCTATCATGCAGCTTCTGCTACTATAGATAACAAAAACCAAAATATCATCCAGATTCTGGAGTGTAAATACCATGATGAGCTAAGGCAGAGAGGGCATAATCGTGTGAGGTGGAGAAGGCTGCTCCTCCTCAATTCGACACCTGTAATGCTCCTCTGCGTCTTCAATAGTTTCCATATGAACGCATCTGTGCCTGAGAGATTTTCTTCCACCTGCAAAGAAACCTGACCCGGGATGGGAATGTCAGAGGCGAGGGGAGTGTTAATATCAGTAGAAGAAGTAGCAGTAGGGGCGGGCCGAGGGAACAGGGGAATGGGTAGAGGCGCATGCAAAGGATGGGGTTGAAGGGTAGACTCTTCATGAAGGGTAATGGTGATATAAGCAGTGATGGTAGGTCGGTCGAATGCACAGTCAAAGCGCAACTCCGCTCTCTGCGAAGTTTGTCGAAGAATGTGGCTTCCAGAAGGACGGGGACCAGCGCAAGCCAGAGGAGGAATATCTCTAGGAGGATGAGAAGAGGGTTGATGATCTTGGGTGAAGCCAGGAGGGCTATCCTGATCCCATTGCTGGCGGGAGTCCTGAGTATTCCGTCTCTCAGTGTGTTCAGTGGAGAGAGCGTCGCCATGACTGGAGGAAGGATGCTCACTAGCTAGCCTGCCCCGAGTGGCGCCTCTGCGGCACCTCATACGGTGTCTTAGCCTAGGCATAGTAATAACAGCAGAAGGAAAAGGCCAAAGACGAAGGGAATCTGCTCGGATGGGAGTAGGAACACAGTGAGAACCAGGAGGAAAATGCAAATTGGAATGACATGAGGCGCTGTGAGAAAAGTGACACTTAGGAATTGTTTCAAGACAACTGAGAAGTGAACAACGCCGACCAGTGTGAGTTCGGGCACTGGGCACAGCACAAGCTGCCAAGAAAACTCTGCGAATGGGATTCAAGGAGCCGCGCACAGAGCTGGAAAGATCTGGAGTACTCGAAGCAGGAGCCATTATGAATCGAATTAGCATATCGAGAATGGAGTTAAGCTGTCGCTGGAGAGTTAAAGGCCTGCGTGCAGGCGCATTTAATTTGAAATCAATGGAGCCGTGGGGGGCCATATGGCCTCCCCATGCGAAGCTCCTTGGGAGGTACTCCGGGACGGTAGTCCCATCAAAACATTTAAACATCCGCATACGGAACCTGTCGATCATTATGCACTAGCTTGATGCAATTCTGAAGGAGGTCTACATCATGGACGATTTGAAGGGGGCCATGATTGAGAGTGTCCATATTGTCAACCCCTATATTAGCTAGGAGATCTACGACTTTATTTCCATCCCTTTTGGTGTGGGCGAAGGAGATGGCTTGATTCCTTTCCAGCTAGTGGCCCAGTTTTTCAATTCGGGATGCCATTCTCCAGCTTGTGGCGATCGTAGCTGATCTGGTGCCTTGAAGCATTTGGTTGGCTATGCTAATGAGAATTTGGGAATCCCCTTCCACAATGATGGGAGATATGTTGAAGAGATGAGATAAGTTCAGTCCTTACCAAAGCCCTTCCAATTCTGCAGATTTGTTGGTGTCCCAACCTATTGAGCCATAGTAGATAGCGAGACGTCCCCTTCGGAATTTATGAAAATGCCGCCAAATCCAACTGGACCAGGATTGCCTTTTGAGGCGCCATCAAAGTTTAGCTTGAATATTCCTGAAGGTGGAGGAGTCCAGGAGAGTTGGGGATCAGGGGATTTCTTCCTGTTGGAGTTTGGAGCGATGGGGACTCTCAGTTGCCAATTTTTCCATATGGCAACTTCCTTCGGCTGTTTGGGGAGGTCGTCTTCCTGCCAGGATTAGAGAGCTAGAGACTCTTGGAGATTGTTGCTGAAGTTATTCCAAATAGTTTCCAAAGGAGTGGATTGATTTTTGAAGATCCGTTTGTTTCTCTCTTTCGACAAAGACCAGAATAGGAGACCTGGAATGATTTGCCAAAGAGTGTTGAGAATGGTACTGCTGTAAGGATTCCTAGGCCAAAGGCACATAATATTAGTCGAATCCCCTTCCGGTTTGCTTTTTTGACTTCTGAAACAAATCTTTTCCCATAGTTTACTAGCTAGATTGCAGTACAGCATGAGGTGTTGGATCGTTTCTATACTTTGCTCACAATTTGGACATCGTGAAGGACCACAGAATCCTCATTTGAGCAGGTTATCCCAGGTGAGAATTTTCTTATGACTTAATAGCCAAATGAAAGTAGAAACTTTAGGCCAAGTGCCAGGAGCCCAGACCAATTGCCAAAGCCGATCACACGGAAGAGGGACGGGATGTTGAAGTGAGAAAGCCTCTTTCGTGGTGAACATACCTCTATTCGAGTATCCCCATCTTAGAATGTCAGGTTCCTCCGAACATCTAATTTTCCGGTGTTGGAGTTCCTCATCGAGGGCTTCTCGAATGTTGTTCTGAGCGAAAGGAATGATGTGATCTGGGGGCTTCCATTGTCTAAAATCATTGCTGCTTATGGTGGTCCAAAATTGACTGACTTTGATTTCCTCCGGTTCAATAATTCCTCCAGCATTGGTAAGGGTAAGCAAATCAATGAGCTTTGGGCATTGCTGCCATGAGTCTGCCCAGAATCTAGCAGTGTGTCCATTGCGTATTTCCCAGAAGTTGTGCTGCTGTATCAGTGCAAAATGTTGTCTGGCTGCATTCCATATTTGGGAGCCAGCGACTCTGGGATAGAGCCTTATCAAATCTTCAGGAGGCCTGTTGTTAGCATACTTGGCTGTCCACATTTTAGCCCAGGGCTTGAAAGGGTTTGAGACCCAATTCCACCATAGGCGGGCTCCCATAACTTCATTGTTGTGCAGAGGATTCCTGAGCCCGAGCCCACCAGCATCCCTAGGGGAGCAGACTGTATTCCAGTTGACCAGGGCCCATTTTCGTTTTTGGTTTGAAGATCCCCAAAGGAATCGAAGTTGCAAATTCTTGATTTGTTTTAGGACCCATTTTGGAGTAGCAAGCACGGAGAAGAGATACAGTGGCATGGATTGCAAAACAGCTTTGATGAGGACGAGTCTGCTAGCTAGGTTGAGGGCTCTGAATGTCCAGGAGGAGAGTCTGGCTTCCAGTTTATTCAAGAGTTGATTCCAAGCAGAGTGCTTGATGGCTGTATCAATGAGAGGTGCTCCTAAATACTTGGCGGGGAGGAGAGCGATGGAGAAGCCAAGGATGCGGGCTATGCTGGCCTGTGTCAGTGGGGGAGTGTTGAAAAGAATAGCTGGGATTTTGAAACATTAAAAGTCATGCCAGAGGCTACAGAGAAAAGGCTCAGAATGTCTTTGAAGGATCGAGCTTCTTGGACTGAGGGGAAGTTGAAGAGAATAGTATCGTCAAAAATTTGTTGATGGGTGGTGGTGGAAGAGCCGTGAAGGGATAAACCATGAAGCTGCCGAGCGAGGACAGCATGATGGATAAGTTTGCTGAGGCCTTCAGACATGAGAACGAATATGAAAGGGGAGAGAGGGTTTCCTTGACAAATACCTATGGATGGGGTGAAAGGAGTGGAGGGGATACCATTGATAAGAATGGAGTAAAGGGGAGTTGAAATGAGGCTCATAATCCACCTAATCCACATCTGGTCAAATCCGAAGGCTTTAAGGATGTGCTGAATATAACGCCAACATAGTTTATCAAAAGCTTTAGATAAATATATTTTGAGGAGCATACCTGGCTTCCTGGTACTTTTGAGAGAATGGATAACTTCATGAGTTAAGATGATGCCATCCATGATTTGACGACCTTCCACATAGCCTGTTTGCTCCAGCGAAATGAGGAGCGGCAGAAGAGGCTTCAATCTGTTAGCTATAACTTTGGAAATGACCTTGTAAATTACATTGCAGAGAGCGATTGGTCTGAACTTCTCCGGGGAACTAGGGTGCTCCTCTTTGGGCACAAGGGCAATAAAGGTCGTATTCAGAGAAGGGAGAAGCCAATGAGTCACTCTATATTCCTCTACCAGTTTCCAAACCTCTGTTTTGATGAGCTCCCATAAATGATGAAAAAAGTTTGAGGTGAATCCGTCAGGGCCTGGCGCCTTTCCGTCCTTAGTTTGGGCCATCGTTGTTTCAACCTCTTGAAGGGAGACAGGGTGGAGGAGCATCTGATTGTGCTCTTCAGTGACAAGTTTGGGTATCGGCAGGGAAATTTTGTCGATGGCTAGCTGCCTGTCAATAGTAATGTCTTCTTGCTGTATCCGTTTGAAGTGATCCAGGAGTACTTCCTCAATCTCTTCATGTTGCTCCACCTGTTCTCCTTGCTGGTTGGTGATGTGAGGAATGCGATTTTGCATTCTCTGTTGAATAGTTGACCTGTGAAAGAATTGCGTGTTCTTTTCCCCTTCTTTGAGCCATCTTATTCTCGATTTTTGCCTCCACAGGATTTCTTCTTGCTTGCGCCGTTCTTCTAACTGCTTCTGTAGTTCTTGTTGTTGGGAGGTTAGGTCATCTGTTTTTCCTTCGACTATGATTTTCTGTTGTATTTCTTCCATTTTGTTCTCTAGAATCCTTATTTCCTGAAATATATTCCCAAAGACAGACGTGTTCCAATTCTTGATAAGCGCTTTGAGATGCTTAAGCTTTTGCTGGAATTGGTACATTTTTGAGCCTGCAGGAGGATTAAAGCTTTGCCAAGCAGTGGTGACCATGTCTTTAAAAGATGGATGAGAGAGCCAAAAAGCTTCAAATTTGAAGGGCTTTTTGAACTGAGTACCTATGTTTTGCCAGTTAAGCGAGATGGGCCAGTGGTCCGAACCTGCCAGTGGGAGAATGGAAGCCGAAAGATCCCCTCCCAAGTAGATGGCATTGTCAGATATGAGAAATCGGTCCAATTTTGAGGTGATCTGCTTAGTTCCTGTTCTTTTGTTGTTCCAAGTGAAGGATCCATTGGAGAAGGGGAGGTCTATAAGCCAGCTGTTGGTTATGAAGTCTTTAAAGTGAGAACTTTCAGGATCTAATCGAGGCCTTCCGCCGGTTTTTCCCTCCATTTTGGTGATCATATTGAAATCCCCTGCTTCTATCCAAAGGGGATAGGATCTGTGAGAATTCAGGATCTCCATGGTATTCAGAAGCGCTATTTTCCTGGCTTGTTCCTGTGGAAAGTATACATTTGTAAGGTGCCCATGGATGTTTGTACCAATGGGATGAAAAGTAGCCTGAATGAGGTGTTGCGCTGCGTGGAAGTTTGCTAAAGCAATGGATTGGGTGTCCCAGGCTATTGCAAGACCCCCTGATGAACTAGAGGCATCGACTGCAACTGAACTGCAACTAGGCCATGCTTTTGACAGAATGGAGCCTAAAGTTTCACTGTTACACTTAGTCTCTTGAAGAAAGAGAATATTTGGTCTTTCTTTTTTAATCATATTTTTGATCATTTTGTGCTTCCCAGGGCTGTTGAGCCCTCTAAAATTCCATGATATCAGCTTCATGGGTCACTGATCTAGGGGTTTGAAGAGTCGTGTTAACTTGGGGTATTGTCCTGAGTTCACCAGGATCTCCCCTATGGTGATGGTGCGCTGCCAGTCAGGTTTTCATCCTCTTTTCCTGGATTCTTTTGTAATTTTTAGGCTGTCCCAGTGGCTACCCAACTGAATGCCTAGCTTCTTTTGCTGTTGGGCCTTAGATAGGGCCATTTTGAGCTTGTGAATTTGAATAGGATTGATCTTGTCATAGTCTTTTTTTCTACACGCATCCTCTAGCCCCAGGATGTCAAGCTCTCCAAGGTCTAATCCTTCCGAGTCTTCCTCCATGAAGTTCGACTGACTGCTGTCAGGAATATCCTTAAGAGAAGCTTTGGGTGAGGCTTTAGGGTCATCAATGTCCATGATTACGGAATGCCAGGTCAAAAATTTGGTTTCAGGGGCAGGTTTGGGCTAAGTACTAACACTAGAGGTCTGCCCGATCTGGGAATGCTTGGGGCCAGGGTGAGTAGAAGAATCAGTGGGAACAACGGATTTTGAGGAGGGATCAGCAGGGATAGGGATGGAATCCGAAGCTGGATCCGATTTGGCGAGAGCCTCAAAACTGTTACTTGTATAAGGAGTGTTGGAGGGGGGAGTAGGTTTCTTACCCGATGTTGAGGGTTTCTTGCTTTGTCTTCTGCGCAAGGGTACTTTGGTGAAGCCATTTGCTTCCGAGTTGACTTCGGCTTCTTTATTCTGAGCTTGAGCGTTAAGGGGACAATCTCTGAACATGTGCCTGTGTGCATGGCATCTGCGGCATTTGAACATGTTCGTAGTCTAGAGGTTGTATCCACTCAAAATCATCATGATAAATATTTACTGCATCAGGCAGGGCTTTGTCCAGGTGCATGTAGACACAGATGCGTGCATAGGATGTGTATCTGCGAAGCTTTTTCTCTTCTGCAATTTTGATGAACTCTCCTAGACCCTTGCTGATTTCTTGGAGTGAGTCTTCATCCCAGTATTCGATCGGCAACGAGTATAGGCGTATCCAAACTAGTGCCCAGTTGAAGTTTTCTTTGTCTGGGTTGAATCTTTCTACCCAGTTCCGGAGATATAATCCAGCTGAGTTGAAGAAGTATGGCCCTTCATCCATAACCCTGTTTCGGTCCTCAATGCAATTGAACTCTGCCGTAAAGAAACCTTTTGGTCCAAGCTGGAGCGCAACGTGTCCTTTAGGCTTCCATTTGGAGGCGATCCAGCCTTGTAGGGCCTTTTCTGTTGGCCAGAAGCCGATAAATTTTCCAATGAAGGCATGGTCTCTCATGTATTGGATTCGGGCGTTTATATGATGACTGGGCAAGTCGATCTTAGGTCTTTCTGTTGCTATGGGCTTGCAGGTGGAGGACGTGGGAGCAGTTGCGTCCTGCTGAGCCTGCGTAGTCAGCGTCTGAGGCACCACCGTTTCCTGCTTTTTGTCAGCTGTATCATTGCTTTGGACAGAGCTGACACGGGTTCCTTCATTGTGTGCAGGGGGGGATGGACCCTCCCCCCCCCCCCGATCTTGTAGCCATTGCCGGTTACCAAACATTGTGCGTTGGTTGACTGTTAGCTGTCGCGGCTGATCAGACCTGTGGAAAGTTTAGGGTTTCTGCAGCCCTAACCGCGTTCATCGCTCATCAATGTTTGATAAATATTAATTACCATGTCATTTCTTGCTATATCACATTTCCATTTGTAAAAAATTCAATTAAGGACTTGAAATTCAAACAAGACAACACCGTATGTACTCTTTAGGAATATTGAATGAGGTCTCTGCTTGAGGTATACTCAGTGGAAAACAAAGGTTCTGACACAGAGAAGGACGAGCTAATGTCTATAAATATAGCAGATGGCAAGAAGAGTTCAAGAAAAAAATATGTTTCTCATGATCATCTTTAATGTGTATATTTGTCTTGGAAAAGCTCCCTGATTTATAATTTGTCTCTAAATTTTATCCCACATTTTATTACTCTCCTATTTCACATGTTCCTTGTAATGGGGTCCATATAGTATGGCCTTTTTTTATCAATTGGCACCAAAATGAAGCTTGATCTTCTTCTCACCTAGCTCACCAAGCATTCCTTTAATTTTAGTGAAATTGTGAGGTATCATCATATTCATGGAGAAAATCTACAATATCAGTGATTGTCTGCTCATCCTAGTAGTCACCAATCACTGCGAGTTTAGGATGCTCGAAAGTATATGTTACATGCATTCAAACTGTAATAGAATTGAAAGAAAATTGGCGAATAACCAATGGGTACCACATGAGTTTTTATTCCCCCTACCTATAGAGAACTTGTCTTTTCTACTCAATTCTTTAAAAAAACCATAGCTATTCAGCCTTTAGATCAAAGATAATACCAAATAAAAAAAGAAAAAAAGAAAAATTGGTCTTTCATTTCATGTTTTAATGTTTAAATCCAACTTCTAGCTCGATTGGAATACCAAAATGAAAGGAAAAAAAACCAAACTCGTGTTTCCATGATTATTGTATGGAGCATAAAAATAAAGAAAACAACAATTATTTCTTTCTTTTCAGTTATTTCTTACATGGAAGACTCCATAGAATCTTACTAGAGATCCATGCACCGGACGAGCCATTGACACTACACCCATTAGCGATACTTATATGAATCGTGCCTTCAAGTGTGATTCCACCTTCAACAACAATTCCACTTGCCATGTTGTGCAAATGTAAAACTTGTTGTAAGTATACCATTTTGATTTCCTTTTATTTTTTCCTAAGCTAGATTCAATGCAGTGTTACACTTCTAGTGAACATAAAATTGTGTTTATCGATTTTTAGATCTCAACCCAAAGTGGTATCTTTTCAAATTATAATTGAAAGACTCAAGTATAATAATCCATTAGTTTCTCTCTTTCTTGCAGGAAAGCCTATGGAATTGACATGACAGGATAAATTCCTGCATAATTGGCTAAGTTGACTTACCTCTGGGATTAGTAACACTCTTTCTTATTTTTCACTGAAATTGAATGTGTCTTTTCTAGTGGCTATAGGGAATCGTATTTTTTTCAATACAAACTTGTGAAAAATAACTAACATATCCTAGTTGTGGTTTCTCAACATCATTCTCTGGGGATAAAATGTCACAGAATCACAAGCTCCTACCATGAACAAGGTCAGATAGGTCATATGATTTATTTAACAAAGAACTGATGTGTCATTTTCTGTAGGTCCTCACCACATATTTCAGATATTTTGACTCCAGAGGATGCAATTCACAAGCTTGCCTCTGAAATTAGATTTGAATTCAACAGAAATTTTGTTTTTTTTACATGAGGTTCCAACTTGTAAACACTTGAAGAAATATATATTGATATTTTGTTGAAACCCTTTGAGCTCTTCAATTTTGAACTTTTGACTAGCCTGGATTTTCCTTTTAATCCTTAAGCTCAACAAGTAGTTGCATGTCTCTATCTTCACTCTGTTATTGGAATATGGTATGATTTCCCGACTCTTGCCTACATTTGTGAGGCTGTTAGTTCTTCTTATGTTACTATTTTTATTCAAACGCTTGCAAGCATACATAAGAAATATTTTGACTTGATCTAATTATGTTATGATATATTTTGTTTAGTTCTTGTTAGCGCACATACTGCTCTATTTATGTACGAGAAATATCAAGAATAGGTCAATTCCTTTGCACTCAAAGTATATGTGAAATTCAAGCAACGGGACAAAATTTTAAAGAATATCCCAAGGGGTCTGACCAAGGATAAAAAAACATTTGTAGGGATTTTCCTTTCTATGAGGAAAATTATAGAGGTGTTTTTAAATTTTTAGATATCATGTTTTTTTCGAGTGGCTTTGCCATGGTAGTCCTTGGTTGGAATGATTACAATTATGGTTTTTTACCTAGGTGCTAATGTGCCAAAATTGAGTCTCATTGTCTTGTTTATTCTGTATGCTTATAAAAGGAATCAAAATCCTTTGAAGAGGATGTTTAATTTTTTGGAAAATGAATAATATGATTTATTTTTTTACTATGCTTTTTCTAGTTACTAGGGTCTGTAATTTTTTGTCTAAGGTATTATGTGTTGCACATCTCATTTCATGATGAACATACTGGTAACATTAATGATTATCACATTCCATGTTTCGTCTTGAAACATAGTTTCACTCATTTGAATATGTCCAACATGAATAAACATATGAACAATAATTCCACTCGGCTCTAATATCGATAATACATTTCTTTCTGGCATTGCTAAAGTGCATTTCCATTTGGAAAGAAATCCATTAAGGCCCTGTAATTCTAACAAGACACCAATATATTTACTTTTTAGGAATATTGAATGAGGTCTCTTCTTGAGGTATACTTAGTGGAAAACACTAATCGGTTGAAAAAAAAGGTTCCAACACAGAGAAGGACAAGCTAATGTTTGCAAATATGGTTGACTGCAGGAAGAGTTCAAGAAAACAATATTTTTCTCGTGATCATCTCTAATGTGTATATGTGTCTTTGGAAAGCTCTCTGATTTATTATTTCTCTAAGTTTTTGGTGACCTATAAACCCTTTGATCCATGGTGGCCTGAAGCAAGGTCCAACTCCAGCCAGTCATGCATATCTTCATCCATTTTTTATTCTTCATCCATTTTTTATTTTGGGCCAGAAGATGAAATAACATAATATATTTTGTCCATCGGCATTCTTGACACCAAAGTTCTAATTTAGTGCTTATGAGAGGAATTAGTGTACAATAGACTATCAAGTAATATATAATAAGGTGGGGCTAGCTAGAAAATAAAATTTATGTATAACCTTATGAAAAACACACTTAAATTAGGGAAATGTGTCGCATTGAAATAAGATCTAAACATCCTATGGCCTCTCAATTTTCCCCTTAGTAATACATGTCACATTTCATACCATACAATTGTCTAGAGGAGTGCTCTTGTTGAACACTTTTGGATTCCTTAGGATGAAGCTACAATAAGAGCATATTCATCCCTTCTCTTAGAAGAGGCTTCATATATGGTAAAGTGCATTTCCATTTGGAAACATTTCAATTAAGGCCCTTAAATTCAAACAAGACACCAACGTATTTACTATTTAGGAATATTGAATGAGGTCTCTCTTGAGGTATACTCAGTGGAAAACACTACTCAGTGGAAAGAAAAATTTCTGACACAGAGAAGGACAACCTAATGTTTGCAAATATGGATGATTGCAGGAAGAGTTCAAGAAAACAATATCTTTCTCATGATGATCTCTAATGTGTATATTTGTCTTTGAAAAGCTCCATGATTTAGAATTTCTCTAAGATTTTGGTGACCTGGAAACCCTTTGATCCATTGTGGTTTGAAGTAAGATCCAACTCCATCCAGTCATGCATATCGTCATCCATTTTTAATTTTGGGTGAGAAAATGAAATGGCATAATATATGTTGTCCGTCAACATTATTGACACCAAAGTACCAATTTAGTGCTTATAAGAGGAATTAGTGTACAACATATTATCAAGTAATGTATAATAAGGTTGGGCTAGCTAGAAAATCAAAGTTACATATAACCTTATGCAAAACATACTTAATAAAGGGAAATGTGCCTCATTGCGACAAGATCTCAACATCCTATGGCATCTCAATTTTCCCCTTACTTGTTCCTAAAGACTCAAACATAGTATACAAAAGAAAAAATGGTAAAAGTTCCTCTATCATAATTATATGTTCCAAAATATACATTCAATCATGTGATATGAGACAAAACGAAGAGTAAAGAATGATAGTGGCTTACAAAGAGAATGCAAATATGAAAATTTATATTTTCCGTATGTAACCATCAGTTCAAGGTTTCCATTGATGATATAACATGGAAGTAGGCAAGCTTAGGAAAAGGGAATAGGCCTTGTTCTTCCCCTCTTCAACATTCAAGGAAACACAAGCCTACCTAATGCCCATTTTACATGTAAAGGAACATGGAAATTATAAATTTATTAATATTTTATCAATGTTTAAATTATTCTTTGATGAAGGTTGGTATTAAGATTTCTTGTTTTTATTTTTTTCTTAATCTAAAGCTTCCCTTTGTTAATGTGTTCCTTTTCAACCCTCCTCAATGACTTGTTATATTCTCCTCCCTTCTTTTGTTCAACGGGATTTTTCAAAATAAAAGTAGTCAACTTATCCCTCATATCTACATTAGTAATCTACCGACATGCAACACATCGTAGGGATATCATCTATGTCTTTGATAACAAAATATTTGTCTATGGATTTTCACATCCATAGCACTGGATATATATTTTTATAAAAACTTCGAACAAAGGCCACGTTTCTGCTATCTATGTAATTCCACCAACTTCCACCACCAATGTTTTATGTCAGCATTTGGGCCTAAGTAAATTTTGCAAGGTACAAAAGAAAACCAACATCATCCTTCAGACTGTGTAAATGCAGAAAGGATGTCTTTCTAAATACTACCCTAGTCGTTGTCTCTGTTTTAGATGGGTACAATTTTTGCATCTTTACATATTTTTCAAAAAGAAGCCTGAAGCACAACATAAGGTTATGTCTGCAAGGTAAGGTTATGTCTACAAGGTAAGGTTTTGCCTAACATTTGGATTTGTGTTAATCAAGATTACATCTGGAACCCTCCAAACCACTCCTAACCCCAAATTTCCTATTTCAATATTTGTAACAAATTTTTATATATGTGAACATATTATTTTGGGTTACATATATATATGTATTGATGAAAGTTTGGTGATACAAGAGGGTTAATACCTTGGAATTGCCTCTTCCCTGCATCTTCCCAGCATTTTTGGAGTGTCTACTTGTTGATCACTCTTATCATCAATATATTTGAAACCTCCATGATCTAGTTCCATGGAAACAGATTTCACCTTTCATTCCTTCCTGATGGCTCATTCTCAACAACATTTTCTTTCTTCTACACTACTTTTTCTTTTGCTACTTCCTTACGATTTTTCTTTTGCAACATGTGGTGCAATTGCTAGTTATAGCTCTTTAGGGTAGCACAATTAGTGAAGGTCATGAAAATGAATTGCTATGTACCAAGGTTTGAATCCCTCTAATTTGTTGTGTTTGCAGAAAGGTCATACATAGGTACATAGGGGTTATAGTATAGAGGTCAAAATCAACCCCATATTATACAAATATGAAACCACAATTATTGATTCTTTTAAGCACAATCAATATATATATATATATATATATATATATATATATATATATATATATATATATATATATATATATATATATATATATATATATATATATATATAGATATAGATATAGATATGAAATATAAGAATATAGATATAGATATAGATATAGATATAGATATAGATATAGATATAGATATAGATATATAGATATAGATATAGATATAGATATAGATATAGATATAGATATAGATAGATAGATATAGATATAGATATAGATATAGATATAGATATAGATATAGATATAGATATAGATATAGATATAGATATAGATGTAGATATAGATATAGATATAGATATAGATATAGATATAGATATAGATATAGATATAGATATAGATATAGATATAGATATATAGATATAGATATAGATATAGATATAGATATAGATATCATATTCTTTTATTTCTTTTTTTTCACAATAATAATTTTTTCGATCATATATATTGTGATTTTAAATTTAAAAAATAGAGCATTATTATAAAACTTCTCTTTAATTCAAAAGTTGGTGTTGAAATTTTTGTTCCATGTAGCTAGGCTTGAAATTTGTGTTCGATGTGTATTGGTTATTAGAATCATACTAGAATAAAAAAAATTACAAATTTATCCAAAAAAATGTAAGGGATTATTGGAAACATCTTTTTTAGATTTGAAAATTGTAAGATTTAATTGGAAACACCCCTTTTCAATTTGAGGTTTGATTTTAAGGTTTTGATTGTAATAGTATTAGTTATTAAATTACAATGTTGAATGTTGTTAATAAGTAATAAATTTAAGCCTTAAAAAAGGTGCTATTGGTAGCAACCATTTTATTTTTTTCCCCAAAAATATGTGTTTTTAAGGCTATGATTCACATTTTGAAATCATACTTCTTAGAGAATGTTTTCACAATTACTCTTATTATTAGAAATTTAAGGAAAAAAAAAAGAATTCTTTTTAAGTTGGTAATGATATAAATCTAAAATACAATTATAATAAGATAATGTGTTTATTTTTAAATAAAATTGTAATGTGTTGCTATGTGCACAACTACATAACTATTAAAACCAACCAACACAATTTTGTCATGACCTTTTTTTCTATTATTTTAATAAATAAATAAAAAATATAACATTTTCTTTTTCTTTTCTTTTCTACTATCTTCAGATTTTTTTTCCTTAAATAAAATATATATATTGTAAACAATGTTTCAATTTTATTCCAACAAAATTATAAAAAAACAAGTTAATACCTTTTTTTTTTATGCAAAAGGTAAAAAATAATTAACAACCAAAGTTATTGGTTCTATATATAGAGAGAGAGAAAACTAGTAACTTTGGTTGTTAATTATTTCTTACCTTTTGCATAAAATATATATATATATATATATATATATATATATATATATATATATATATATATATATATATATATATAACTTTTAAGGTTTTATTAGCTATCAATCAATAAAGTAATGGATAGGTTTTATTAAAATTATAGAAATATAAAAAATTTATAGGTATTAATATTGAGAATTTTAATATATTTTTGAAATTTCTTTTTGTAATTAGTAAATATATGTGAAAAAAAATGTAATTGAGTATTCATTTAAAATTTAAAAATAAAATAAAATGAGAAGGCAATAAAAGGTAAAAAATAATTAACAACCAAAATTACTCATATATATATATATATATATATATATATATATATATATATATATATATATATATATATATATATATTACTAACTCTAAATCAATAGAGCAATGAATAGGTTTTATTAAAATTATAGAAATATAAAGAAATTATAGGTATTAACATTTAGAATTTTAACATATTTTGAAATTTCTTTGTAATTAGTAAATATATGGTGAAAATAAATGTAATTAAGAATTCATTTAAAATTTAAAAAAAAAAATGAGAAGGCAATATACTGAAATAGAAAAAGCAAGCAAAAAAAAACTTATGATTAATGGAAAAGCCAAAAAAATAAAAAATCAATTTTTTTTTCTACTTGAAATTTGCAATATTTTTTTGCATTAAAAATAATGTAATGTTAAAAAAAATCAATTGTTTTTTTCTACTTAAAATTTCTAATATTATAAATATTTTTTTGCATAAGAAAAAGTGTGG
Source organism: Pinus albicaulis (assembly GCA_034641835.2). Lineage (NCBI taxonomy): Eukaryota > Viridiplantae > Streptophyta > Pinopsida > Pinales > Pinaceae > Pinus > Pinus albicaulis. The sequence continues at coordinate 611,138,805 of CM076577.1, read as the reverse complement.
AATTATCCACATGACATTCTATTATACAAATTTGAAAATAAAATTTATTAAAATTTTTATTTTTTAATATAATTTTTATATCTTATAATTCAATTTAAAACCACATAAAAATAATAATTATAAAACAATTAAAATAAATCAATTATTTAAAAGACTAAATTTTCAAAAGTAATTGAAAATTTTTATTTTTATTTTACCAAAATCAAAACAAAATTATAAAAATATTAAATAAAAACACATGTTTATCTTATAAATTATATTACTTATAAATAATTTGCTAATCAAAATCCATGTTAAATCTTACTCTATGAATAAAATATAAAAGGAAAATAGATATTAAGACCTTTTTAAACACTTGTAAAAGTAAACCGATCGTTCAATATAAAACCCATTTAGAGTGCATTAGAAGCGTACGCTATAAAATATGATAATTATAATAAAATATGAACCTAAATTAAATATTACATTACACTTTTGTGTGTTTCTTCACGGGTTTGTGATGGGTCTGCAGCTATAACAATTATGGGTCTGCAGCTAAAGCTATTTCATATTTTATAAAGTATCATTTCCAAAGTGTTATTAAAGTATCTATTACCTTTGTTCTAACCTCACAACTAAACACATGTCAAGAGGCACAGCTTGTATACACAATTTCACTTGTTTTTAAGCCCAAACCCAACATTTAAATATATTAGTTAGGGATAAAAAGTGGAGATTGTGTAGGTCCACCAATAAAATAGGAATGTTGGGTACATATTGCTTTCATTCAATAATATAATATAATGATGTCTCTGTGTTTGTAAATGATTAAGATGGAACTTATCTATAATGTGCTCATGGACCCATGCATTGATTTTGGGTGAGCAACTTTGACTTGGAATCCACATTGTCTGACATCAATCCTTATCATATAACTTAAATTACCTAACTCAGATGTAACATGCTATATTATTTCTTTATGACAACATTATGACAACACTTATTCAGCAAACACCTTTTTTGACAATTGTAAGTTTGTCACACTCTTAGCCAAAATTTGTATAGATCTCTTCATCAACCGATACATGTATAAACATAATGTAATGATATTTTATTTTAATTTGATAATAAAATTAAGTTTTTTTTTAAACATACTGTATTATTAAATATATATTACCTTAAAAAATATTATTATTATATTATAATTATAAAAAAAATTAATTATTTATAATTATATTATAATTATAAAAAAGTAATTACTTATATTTCATATGAGTAATATTACTATATTATAATTATAAAAAATTAATTAATTATATATGAAATTTCAAATATTTATATGATTAAACGAAAATACATCAATTTATCGATATGGGATTTATTTACTTTTGAATAATTATAAATTGAAATATTAAAATCTATAAGGTGTAGACTAATTGGTTTGTGTGGAGTTTAGTCCTCATCATGTTATAGGTTCAAATTCCATGGGGAGTGGGAGGGGTGGAAATCACTCTTGGGGACAATAATTAAACTTTCCTGAGGGGCATCCAGGCTTGGACCTCGAGCCTCATACAAACTCGGTGAATAACATCTTGTTAGTGACTAGATCCTTCAATCTTACGAGGAAGCTCATCGCAGCCTAAGCTAAGTCTAGTATATATATATATATATATATATATATATATATTAACAACGTAAATAATTATGATAATTGATGACGATTATATATATAGTATTAAAAATATTATAAAATAAATTGACATAGATTAAACATATGACGAACACCTACATTATAATTCTTATTTTATTTGTAACTAGGTTGAGCTTAGGTTAGGGTTAGCTCATCTATTGGATTAAATAAGAATCTACCTACAATGGCATGTTATCACCGAGGTTGTGTGAAGTTCAATCGAGCTTGGATGCCCCTTGGGATAGTTTAATTCCCCTAACTTGGCTTCCATCCTTAACCCCTCCCCATGAAGTTTGAACCTGAGACCTCGTAGGGAGTAAATCCCACTCAAACCAACTAGTCTACACCTCATGGGTTTCAAAATAAAAGAAGCACATGCGAGTAGGTTTTGATCCATTTATATGTGCACGGGTCACTAAAACACTTTTAATATAACTTATGTGAGTTCAACCATACATTCAACCACTACCTCAAGTTGCCCCCATGGCTTAAGCATTAGACCCTCATGGGAATTAAACTTTATCCAATAGTGAAAAACTCCTCACTTTCCACCATTAAGTCCAATCCCTTTAAACATAATATTAACTATATTGTGCAATATAAATTACTTAAAAAGAAAATTGAACCTCCTTTGTTACATTGAGAATGTCTGATCCGGGTGGATATTGGTGGCCACTCGCCTATTCCACTTGGGGCCCCACCATTATCTCTTTCATTTTTTCAGTTTCGGCACAACTTACTATTTTTAGCAGTTTTTCGGGTCCTCAAATTTCGGAGCCGTTTTGAGGCCCTAAACGACATTTTTTGGGAAAGCCGGAAGCAACAGGGGTCCATGAACTATTTTTTCTCACATCAAAAGTTGTATTCATCGGATAGATCTTTCTAACGATGTATGGTGTGCATCAAACGGAGATCGTATGCCAAAGTTACATCCCCAGGAAGTTGAAACACTAATTTACCCAAACGAGGCCCATAGTTTTGGCGCTTCATATCCTAGGGTTAGGGTTTTGGATGTTTAGGGTTTTCCATTGTTTCTGAATAATAAATAGGCCTCGAGCCTCATTGTAACACAGTTTAGAGGCTTGTAGCCGCCACATCTCTTCTCAGAGATAAGCAACCAGCGTCCTAGCTAGTTTATTTCCATTTTGTTTGTAAGAAAATTTCAGTTCTTTGATATTAATGAAATGAAGTGTTATTTTTGCTGCATCTTTGTATTTATTGTTATATGTGTATTCTATTGCGTTCCTACATAAATCTGGATCAGTGGTATCAGAGCGGTCATCCTTTTCTCAATCTTTCTTTGTATGTCCCCAACAAGATCGGGGTATAAGGAGTTAACGCTCGATCTGGTGGAACCTTTGCAAGATCAACCTCACAAACCCCGATGACCCCCCATGGGGGACGAAAAGAAAGATGAGGGAGCAAGAGATCCTATCAAAAATTTTCTCGCGGAGGCCCTCGAAAAACAAAGGAACCCGATGATGGATAACTTTTCCCATATACTTCAACGACTACCCACAGGTGGCGCATCTGCGTCCAGTAGCCACTCTGGAGGCGCGAATCCCTTTAAGGTACAAGTAAACTTTAACATTCCCATATATGAGGGTAAAATTGATGCATATGTCATAGATATATGGTTGAATATATTAGAAGGATATTTCTCAGTTCATGACTTTTCTGACCGGGAGATGATTATTTTTGCACTCCTCAAAGCTACCCCCCATGTCAAGGACTGGTGGGAAACCTACTGTGAGAAAAAGGATGAGACAGAGCCCTCTATGTTATCAATCGTACAGACTTTAAATTCTTTCCAAGGCGTCATCAAGGAACAATACTATCCCATGGGGAGCTATGAGGACAAGTACATACAATGGACCACGCTGCGGAAAAGAAGGGATCAAGATGTGCATGAGCTGAGAAATATGTTCCATAACCTGCGCACAAAGTTGGGTATCAAAGATTCAGAAAAAAATTTGGTGCTAAAGTATCGCAATTATTTTCACAAATACATTCAGGAAGAAATGGAGTTCCTCGACATCTCCTCGCTTGGTACGGCATACCGGTATGTTACCAAGATTGAGCAGAAATTTAAACAGAAGAACCGAGACTTTGGATCTGCAAATCAAAAGCAAGGGAAATGTGCCCCCAAACCGCAAAACAAAGGACAAATCCAAGGCATGGCAGTCCAAGACAACCTGCCAAAGCCACAAGCAAAGAACAACATCGTGAAGCCAAAGAAGGACATGGGAAAGTGGTGTGAGTTCCATAAGACCTCCACTCACAACACAAGTGAGTGTTGCGCCAAGCAGTCACTGGTGGCCGAGATGAGGGCTTCTGAGTCAGATGCATGCTCCGACTCTGAATCAAACTCTGACAAGGGGAATGACAAAGGGAAAAATATTATTGATGCAAATCCCAACGCCATTATTGCTACTATAAATATCTAGAAGGAGGAACCGGAAGATCCAGAGGAGGAGGAGTGGCTCTTCCACTCCCAGATGTGGGTAAAGGGTTCCCCGATATAGTTCATTATCGACAATGGGAGCCAAAAGAACCTCATTTCAGCAGACGTCATGAAGCAGTCATTTTTTTCCGACCACAGCACACCCACAGCCATACACCATCGGGTGGCTTCACCAAGGACGGGATCTCCACGTCAACCAACAGTGTTGCCTTCCCTATAGCATCAAGCCCTTCATGGATAAGGTATTATGTGACATTGCTCCTCTTGATGTTTCTGATGTATTATTAGGCCAACCATACTTTTGGAAGCGACATGTTGTGTATGAATCTCGACCTCGCGTTGTTATTATTACTTTGGGAAATAAGTTGTACAAGATACCAAAGGTACCACCACCTGCCACTATCTCTTTCGTTACTGCAAAACAATGTAGTAAGCTCATTTCCCAAACCAGGAAATTTGTTTTCCTAATTATTCGCCCCCAGGGAAAGAAGAAGATTGTGGACACAACCTCCAGGCAGGGCTCCTTTGCACGACAACAACAAATGGATAAGATTGTGGAGGAGTACGGGGACATCTTCACCTCACCCACCGGGGTTCCTCTGCACTGTCAGGTCAAGCACCCCATTAATCTAACCCCAAGTGTGCCGCTACCCAATGGATCGATCTATCAGTGCTCTATTCTGGATAACGATGAAATCAAGATGCAGATTCACAATTTGCTGCAGAAAGATCACATCCGACAAAGTTCCTTGCCCTGTGGGAGCCCGATTTGTTGGTACAAAAGAGGGATGGGACTTGGAGACTCTGTATTGACTATTAGACACTGAACAAGATCACTATCTAGAATATGTACACGATCCCACAGATTGATGACCTTCTGGACCAACTCAAAGGGGAGAAATATTTCAACAAGATCGACTTTAAGTCTGGGTATCACCAGGTACCAATCGAACCATCTGATGTGTGGAAGATTGCCTTCAAAGCCATGGAGGGCCTTTTGAATGGTTGGTCATGCCTTCAGGGTTGATGAATGCTCCCGCAACCTTCATGAGGTTGATGGAAGACATCTTGCGACCATTCACCAACTCATTTGTAGTTGTGTACTTGGATGACATTCCGATCTCCAGCCAGACTTGGGAAGAGCACCTCCACCACATCTGACAAGTCCTCCAAACACTGTGGCGACACAAGTTGTGTGCCAATTTAGAGAAGTGCACTTTTGGTATGACCCAGGTTCAATATCAAGGATACATTATTGATGAAAGGGGGGTGCATGTGGATCCAACCAAGATCCAGGTCATTCAGGATTGGCCAGCCCCAACCACTCTAACAGAGCTTTGCAGCTTTATGGGTCTTGCTAATTTCTACCGCAGGTTCGTGTTGGGATTATCTCATATCACTTGGCCCTTGAATCAAGTCACCAAGGGAGGAGCGAAAGAAAAATTATTTTGGACGGAATCTAAACATAAGGCGTTCGTATAATTGAAGCATCGTCTCTATTCTGCCCCAGTGCTCACATTACCAGACTTTGCAACAACCATTTAAGATCAAGATAGATGCCTCTAACTATGCTATTGCGGCAGTTCTTACTCAACAGGGGCATCCAGTGGCATATTATAGTGAGACATTGTCCGACACAGTTCGCAAGTATCCCACTTATGACAAAGAAATGTATTCCATTGTGCAGGCTTATCAAAAATAGAAGCATCATGTTTTGGGGAAGGAAACAATCATCCACACAGACCACCGGCCCCTGCAGTTCATAAAAACACAAGGGAAATTTCAGTACGATCGCCATTAGAAGTGGTCCACATATCTGCAACAGTTTCAGTTGAACATCAAGTATAAGAAGGGTAGCGCCAATAATGTTGTAGATTGCCTCAGCCGACCACCGATCATGGAGCTAACCACAGTTCTCATCTCTTGTGATCACGAGACTTCTGATTGGCTAATTCTCTACAAGAGCGGTCCAGAATTCAGCCACACATACAAGGCACTCTTGGGGGGTATGCAAGTTCCAGATTTTCACCTCCAAGATGCACTATTATGTCACCTGGGACACCTTTGTGTTCCTTCAAGCGAGCATACCAAGATGATATGCGAAGCACACTACAATCAAGTCGTTGGGAATTTCGGGGTCGAGAAAATAGTGGCAGTATTGTAGAAGTATTTCTATTGGCCGAACCTTCAACAGGATGTTGGGAAGTACATCAGATCATGCACTGCTTGCACCATTTCCAAAATGAACATCAATAAGTAAGGCCTCTATACTCCGCTACCTACCCCCAGTCGACCTTGGGAATCCATTTCCATGGATAACATGTCGGGCCTTCCTTCTACTAAGCATGGAAACGACCATGTTTTCATGGTCGTCGACAGATCCTCGAAGATGGTCATTATGGCGGCCTGCAAGAAGAATATCACATAAAAATCCACTGCTAAACTCTTCTTTGAACGAGTGTGGGTTCAATTTTGGATCCCACCGTCTATCATATCAGATCGGGATAGCAGGTTCCTTAGCACATTTTGGTCCAGCCTTCGGTCAATGTTAAACACCAAGCTCACCAAGTCCACAGCTTTCCATACCCAAACTGATGGCCAGACAGAGGTCATCAACAAGATAATTGTACACATTCTGTGCATCTATAATTCAAAGCATCCACGAACATGGGATGAGAGCCTCCCCTATGTACAACACAATTATAACCAGTCTCTCCACAGCTCAACCCACTACAGTGCCTTTCAGGTGGGCTTAGGATTCCATCCACTATGTCCCATTCATGTATCCATGTTATTTGAGCCTACTGAGGTCGATTTGACTCATGTCCAGTCTGAAGCTGACAAATTGAAAAGCTTCATCGAGCACATTCAGCACATCCGCCAATAGGTTCCTGACATATTGGAAAGAGCTAATGATAAGTACAAGCAACGACATGATCAACATCGGGTGCCGCAAAACTTTCAGGTGAGCGACAAAGTGTGGCTACATTTGCAGAAGGAGCGCCTCACTGGACCCCACGACAAGCTTCACCTGCTCCGATATGGATTTTACACTATCAGCAAGGTTGTAGGGAACAATGCCTTCAAGCTCATTATGTAGAAATTTTAATACAATTATGAATTGTCTGGATTCTCTTGATCTAAAAATTATATGCCATTGTTAAATATAGAATCGCTTCAACAAAAAATTCTTGCAAAATTTAAAACACGATCGCCAATTGCGAACACATGAAGAAAGATCAATCACACATAGCACAGATGTTTTTACCGGGAAAGCATAAAGCTAAAAACCCCACTATCATATATTATGTATATATTATGGATCATGAAATAATCTCATACAAAAATCTAATCTAAGAGCTCTCAATACAATATATAATTGTCTCACATTATCATACAAAAATTGGCAAATACATGCGCCAATTTACTGCCTCCTGAGAGCCTGTCTCCATTGTGCAATCCCTGCTAATCACAATCCCTAAATGAATGATATCCTACTTGCCTTGACTGCGCAATCCTCATTGGAATCTCCAATGTGTGATTGGTTTCATGAGTGCACCCACTAATGTCACAACTGATAGTCAAACTGTCCCTTTCACGTATCTCTCAACTAGGTCTCCATTGGATCTGACATGCATGTAGTTAACAGTAGTAAATCTTCAGTTGCATGTGAGACTACTGATTTTGAAGTAATTAAATAATTAATTCACTAATCTCTCACTAGTGTATGTTAAGTTACAACTAGCACAATTCAGTTTAACTCACTTAACTAAGATAAAGTACTTTACAACTTCGAATCACTCAGTTACAACTAAGTGCACTTGCATGTCCCACCAACCAACCTTTGAACTCGAATTTCCTATAGCTAACTGGTTTGCCACTTCAGTTAACTATTTCCAAGTGCTCATTGAGAATAGATTAATGTTTATTGTCCAAGTATTATTAAGGGATAATAATAGTCGATATGAATCTATAAATAGACATGTGATCTATAAATAGAACTCGCACATACATCTAAAAATAGAACATCATCTATAAATAGAATTTTCTCACCATCTATAAATAGACATCATCTATAAATAGAATTTTCTCATCCATTCTAAAAATAGACTTCCACCTACAAATAGCCTGAGGCTCCATCCTAGTGTAGGTGCTTCATTTTCACTAGGATCATCATATTGTTGAATCTCAACACTCCCTCTCAAAAAGAAAGGGATTATCCTTCACCCTGATCTTGTCTCTATGGTATTCGAATTTTCTCCTGGTGAGCACCTTCGTCAGAATATCTGCATCTTGATCTTCCGTAGGAATGTACATAAGCAACATGATCTTCTGCTGCACTCAATCTTTGATATGACGATACCGGATATCTATATGCTTAGATCTATCATGAAACACAGGATTAATCGAGAGTTTAATGCAACTCTGATTATCACAATGAATCAATGTCGGATATAAATGAGAAACAAACAACCAACCAGGATCTTTCTCATCCAGATAGCCACATGTGCAGCTTGACTTACTGCCATGTATTCTGCTTCCGCTGAACTCGGTTCCACGGATTGTTGTTTCCTATTGTACCAAGAAACAACTGTAGATTCGATACTGAAGATCCCTCCTGGTGTGCTCTTTCTTTCCATTGGGCTGCCCGCACAATCTGCATCCGTGAAGCCATGCAAATTCACCTCATTCGTCTGTCTGTACCATAAGCCATACTCATATGTGCCCCTTAGGTATCTCAGGACATGCTTTCCCGCCTTCCAAAAGAGCTTGGTAGGCTTAACCATCGCTTGACTAAGTTGGTTCACCGCATAGCATATGACCAATATTGTATTCACTAAATACATTAGCGAACACACTAAATGTCGATAGAGAGTAGCATCCACTACCACTCCAGATGTAGCATCCTCTTTCCTCCAGTTTCTTGGAAGAGGAGTATCCATGGGTTTGCAACCCTCCATGTGAAACTTACCCAATATCTCCCTTGCATACTTGCCTTGAGACACAAAAATTTCACCATCTCACTTCCATATTTCCAATCCAAGAAAATAATGAAGGAGGCCCATATCCTTCATATCGAACTCCTTTGCAAGGTCCTCCTTGCAACATGAGTGTATCAACTGCTCATCGCTAATCAGTATTAAATCATCAACATAAAGAAAAATGATTAAAAGTTTACCCTCCACCACAATTTGGTATAGGTTTGCATCTACCTCACTCTTGGTGAAGCCAAGTCCGGTGAAATAGTTATCGATCCGAGTGTACCAAGCACGGGGCGCTTTCTTCAGCCCATACAACGCTCTTTTGAGTCTGCACACATGCGGCTCGCTACTGAAGATCTCAAATCCTTCAGGCTGCTCAATGTACACTTCATCCTCAATGATCCCAATGAGAAACACAGTCTTCACATCCATCTGATGAATGTGCCAACCCATCTGCACTAAGACAGTAAGGATGGTCCTTATGAAATAATATTGTGCGACAGGTACAAAGGTTTCTTCATAATCAATCCCCTCGGTCTGTGAGAAGCCCCGAGCCACAAATCTGGCCTTGTATTTCTCAAAACTCCCATCATCAACTTGCTTTACCTTATAGATCCATCTTGAACCTACCACTGATTTATCAACCCGCCTTGGAACAATTTCCCAAGCACTTTTTCTGACAATGGAGTCATACTCCTCCACCATTTCATCTACCCATGTGTGTTCTTGCACTGCTTCCTGAAAGGAATATGGCTCAGTCACAATACATTTTCTCATGACAGCCATGTATCCAGTAAATCGGTCAAGAGACTGTCTTTGTCTGTGCTGTGAAGTAGGGGCTCCTACATTATATGCAGCATCAAGTCTCATCATATCCGCTTCTATGGTATGCCTTCTGCCAGTTCTGATGTTTGGCTTTGTGTGAGTGGAATCCTCCACTCCATGAACCTCCTCCTGTGGCTAATCCACATCTAGAGACTCATCTTTGGGAACCAACATTTCCTCCTCCACATGCAAGTCCAACTCCCTCTCAAGCGACAACCCCATGGCTTTCCTCTCATCAAATTTGATATCCCGTCGCATAAAAATCATCTTACTATTAGGAAAATACACATGATAATTATGGGGTGCTTCTGTGTACCCCAGAAATATCCCAACTACAGAATTTGGCTCTAGATTCTTCCTGGCATTCTTGGTCACATGCACATAAATAGATAAGAAAAAAATCTTAAAGTGATAAACATATGGTTTCTTACCAGTGAAATCCTCTTCAGGTGTACTCATGCCAATTACTCTATGAGGACAACAGTTTTGCACATAAACCGTAATGTTGCATGCTTCCGCACACAAATGCATTGGTAGGCCCTGATCATGCAGCATTGCTCGTGATGCACTCATGATCATTCTGTTCTTCCTCTCAGCGACCCCATTTTGTTGTGGGTTATGAGGCACTATGAGTTCTCTTTGAATTCCTTCTTTTCTGTAGAAGTCTTTGAATTCGTTAGAGATGTATTCTCCACCATTATTTCTCCTCAAAGCCTTCACTTGCTTCCCCGACTCTTTTTCCACCAATGCCTTAAACTCACAAAAATTTAAGAATGTTTGATCCTTCCTCTGCATGAAGAAGATCCAACATTTACGAGAAAATTCATCAACAAAAATAACATAATACCTTTGTTTTATTGTTGAAGCAACTGAGAATGGTCCACATGTCTGTGTAAACTCTCTCCAGGATCCCTGAAGCATGGTTCTCCTTTTCATGGAAGGTGGACTTTACATACTTCCCCATGGTGCAACCCTTGTACTGATCTAACTGAGCAAGTGTTCCCATTGGAAGTCCAGTAGATATTTGTTGCATGACTTTCAAGGCTCCATGATGAAGATGGCCCAATCACCTGTGCTATAATTTTCCCTCATCTCGGCTCACCACTTTTTCTACCTTGCCCATCATGGCAGCGCAGCCATCTACCTCCAACTTGTAGAATTTCTTAACTTGAATCCCTATCCTCTTGGCTTGACCCATTATTTTATGTCGTAGGAAAGCTTTCCCATCACTGAAAACAACATCATAGTCTCTGTCCTCCAGCATTGCGACTAAGACTAAGTTTTTCTTTAGACCTAGAACATGCATAACATCTTTCAATTGAAATGGTTTACCTGACTCCCTCTCAAAGGTAATTGTACCAATTCCGATCGCACTATATTGTCCATCGTCGCCCATCTCTATATGCATTTGGAGATCTTTCTCCTCCAAGTCACTGAAAAGCTCCTTATCTCCCGTCATGTGGAAGGAAGCACCACTATCAAGATACCACACCGATCCCAATGCACTTGACACCATGCACGCGATCAAAGAGAAATCAAGTTCAAATTGTGAGGCAAGGACCTCACCAGCTGTAGCTCCATCAGCCTTCTTGTTCTTCTTCTTCTGTGGGAAGTTACTGGTGAGATGCCCATGTTCATGACAATGAAAACACTTCACCTTGGAAAAATCCAGCTTCTTGCCTTTAGACTCGTATTTTGAGTGGAATTTATTCCTATTCCCTTTCCTTCCCTTGGCAGCCAAACCACAATCCTCTTCATCATCATGCTTTAAGATCCATCTCTGGTGTTCTGCCTGAACTCCTCCTGCACTAGATCCGACCACGGTCATTCCCAATCGGGCAATCTTTCTTGTCCATTGACAGAGTCTTCATAACTGTGTCAACTCTTTGGAAGTCCCAAGAGAGCCAAGCTCACCAAATCATCATCAACAATAGTGATTCCCACACTCCCCAGTTCATCCCGAAATTGGACAAAATTTGTGAGATACTTTGGAATATTGTCGCCCTTTTCCTTCTTGATCTTTCTGAGTTTATCTTTCAGAGCCAATTTCCTATGGTCACCGCTGCTTTGGAAAAGATCTGTCAAAGCCTTCCACATAGCATATGGAGTGGCTTTCCCATAAAGGCTTGAGACAATGTGGTCTCGTACACCTTCCAACAGAATCCTTCTCGCCTTTGCTACTTTCTTTTTCCATGCATCAAGTAATGCAGCATCTATTGATGTGGGCTTAGGAACATCACTGTCGATGAATTCCTTCAAGCCATTATCTTCAATGACCTCCTCCATCCTGTCCTTCCAGGAAATGTAGTTAGAGCTACCCTCAAGTGCATAGTCTAGCCACAAGCCATTGAAACCCATTTCAATGTTTACTCAACTGTCACACCAAGAAATTCTTGCAACAAACTCAAATTGTTTCCACCAACAAACTCATCTCCTGCTTCGAAATTGCAATCTTCTATGCTTCAATACCATGTAGAAATTTTAATACAATTATTTATTGCATGGATTCTCCTTATCTAACAATTATATGCCACTGTTAAATACAAAATCACTTCTACAAAAAATTCTTGCAGGATTTAAAACACGATCGCCAATTGCAAACACATGAAGAAAGATCAATCACACATAACACAGATGTTTTTACTGGGAAAGCATAAAGCTAAAAACCCCACTATCATATATTATGTATATATCATGGATCATGAAACAATTTCATACAAAACTCTAATCCAAGAGCTCTCAGTACAATATTCAATCGTCTCACACTGTCATACAAAAATTGGAAAATACATGCACCAATTTACTACCTCCTGACAGCCTTCCTCCACTGTGCAATCCCTGCTGATCACAATCCTTGAATGAATGAGATCTTTCTTGCCTTGACTGCACAATCCTCATTGGCATCTCCAATGTGTGCGTGGTTGCATGAGTGCACCCACTAATGTCACAACTGATAGTCAAACAATCCCTTTCACGTATCTCTCAACTAGGTCTCCACTAGATCTGACATGCATGTAGTTAATAGTAGTAAATCTTCAGTTGCATGTGAGACCACTGATTGTGAATTAATTAAATAATTAATTCACTGATCTTTCACTGGTATATGTTTAGTTACAACTAGCACAACTTATTTTAACTCACTTAACTGAGTTAAACTACTTTACAACTTTGAATCACTCAGTTACAACTAAGTCCATTTGCATGACCCACCAACCAACCTTTGAAATCAAATGTCCTATAGCTAACTAGTTTTCCACTTCAGTTAACTATTTTCCAAGTGCTCATTGAGAATAGATTAATATTTATTGTCCAACTATTATTAAGGGATAATAATAGTTGACATGCATCTATAAATAGAACTTGCACATACATCTAAAAGTAGAACATCATCTATAAATATAATTTGCACACCATCTATAAATAGAATTTGCTCATCCATTCTAAAAATAGACTTCCACCTAAAAATAGCCTGAGGCTCCATCCTAGTGTAGGTGCTTAATTTTCACTAGGATCATCATCTTGTTGAATATCAACACGGTATTCCACCATTCCTTGGTCTGCACCAAGTATTCAATGTGGACCACCTTCGTCCCTACTTCCCACCTCTACTAGACACCTCTGACATTGCAGAAAAACTCACACCAACCGAGTTAAGCCCAGAATGCATGGAACAGGCCACCAAATATTTTATCACGGACATGAAAATCAAAAACACTAGCCAACATAATATCCAACTATATCGGGTTGTCAAAGTTGGCCAACTCCTACACCAAGGCAAGTGGTTCACCAGGGACCAATTTCAGCAGAAGTTTCCTCATCTCATGGAGGAACTCAATGCAATGGGGACCATTGCTTCCTAAGGGGGGAGGAATGATCCAGGTGGATATTGGTGGCCACCTACCTATTCCACTTGGGGCCCCACCATTGTCTCTTTCATTTTTTTTATTTTCGGCACAACTTACTATTTTTAGCAGTTTTTCAGGTCTTGAACTTTCGGAGCCGTTTTGAGGCCCTAAACGATGTTTTTTGGGAAAACCGGGAACAACATGGGTCCATGGATTGATTTTTCTCATGCCAAAAGTTGTATTCCTCGAATAGATCTTTCTAACGAGGTATGGTGTGTGTCAAATGGAGATCGTATGCCAAAGTTACATCCTTGGAAAGTTGAAACACCAATTTACCCAAACGAGGCCCATATTTTTGGCGCTTCATCTCCTAGGGTTAGGGTTTTGGATGTTTATGGTTTTCCATTGTTTCTGAATAATATATAGGCCCTCTAGCCTCATTGTAGCATAGTTCAGAGGCCTGTAGCTGCCACATCTCTTCTCATAGATAAGCTACCAGCGCCCTAGCTAGTTTATTTCCATTTTGTCTGTAAGAAAATTTTAGTTCTTTGATATTAATGAAATGAAGTGTTATTTTTGCTGCATCTTTGTATTTATGGTTATATTTATATTCTGTTGTGTTCCTGCATAAATCCGGATCAGTGTCCCTTCATAAACTTATTTTTCTTTGAAAAGAGGCAATAAAATTATTGTTACATTGAAAATGTCCCTTCATAAACTCATTTTTCTTTAAAAAGAGGCAAAACACTAATTTTAAAATTAAGTTGTTGAATTATAAAACAAAAATAAATAGCATCTTCATTATCTTGATATTGGTCTTCATGATATATCGTTGGTTTAGGATGGTATATAAGTTGTTATCTTGAGGCATGCTTCCCCTATCTTGAAAGTTGCAAGTTATCTTGATTCTTGAATGCTTTAAAGATTAGAATTCTCTAAACATTAATATTATTCAATAGAATTTATTAAAGTTTTATGTTTTTCCATGTCATATTAGATGTGTTGTACATAATAGAGGATAAATTAAGGTAAATATTTTAGAAAGGATGATTTTAGAGTTCTTATACTACATATAAATATTTGTACATGTTGTTCAATACTAGGGTTATAATTACCTAAGATAAATTGAATCAATTTTGTTCAATAAAAATGGATAATAATTTTAAATTTATTTTTTAGAGAAATATTTTAAATAATCTAATATATATGTTAAAATGTGTCTCTTGGAGGGGTGGTAGGTGCGAGGGGGTGCAAGTGTATTTTCATGGACAATTAGAATTATCCTATTCTTGGAGTTTGGATAAGGCATCCAATAACCAGGCAGAGTCCTACAATTTTCTTCAAGGAGCCATTCAAGTTTTTTTCCTACATGCTCGTAAATTGGTCATTGTGGAAGACTCCAAAGGCATTATCATACATCTACATTATGGTTCCTCCACATAGAATTGAATCTCAATGCTATCTTCAAGAGGATAGTTTATAGTTTGGACTCCATTTGAGAGCTCCAAGAATATATATATATATATATATATATATATATATATATATATATATATATATATATATATATATATATATATATATATAGATAGATAGATAGACACTACGATCTTATGCAAGTCACACACACATAATTTACTTATTCAATGCCTTTAATTATTTATTTATAAACAAAAAATACAAGGTTTGAGATTATATGCAAGTATATATATATTTGGAATAGATAAGGAAAGTAAGGAGTAAAAATGATAATGTTCTTAGGTCAAAATAAAATATTTTATTTGCAAAATTGTTTTCAAAAGAGGGACTCATCAATAATGACAAGGTTGACTCTTCATACAATCTGGTAACCCGTCATGAAGCAGGATTTTTGGAAATTAGTTGTCAAGAGACACACCTCCCTATTCCTTGATTTATGATGAAAAATGGTATTTTATTCTTGTGACAGTTGGAAACCTCAAGGGTCATGTACAAATCCTTTCTGTTAGGTGGCACAAAGATCTCTCAATTCATTTCACTCATGAATTCAACTAGTTCAGTCTTTCACTTCATGGAAGTAGTTATGGAAAAATATGCCCTGTATCATGGAAAATAATGGTTCTCAACTATGGAATGGGTATAGGAAATGGTTCACACATATAAGTCATTTTGTATAGTTCTAGAGGTGGCTAATTCTAGGGCACATGATGTGGAATCTTGGCTTGCAGGTTTAACTAGCTTGAGGATGATGAATTTATGTAACAATTTATTCATTTGGTCATTATTGTTATCTTTGTTTGGATTATGGCCCTACAACTTCATATCATGGTGGATTTTATGCTTAAGGTAGTTTTATTCATGTTGAATTTCTTCCCCTTGTCTCCCAAGATAACTATTATATGGGTACTAATGTGGACACCCTACAATGCTTTGGCTTTCTAGATAAGGTGATCTAAATATAATAGCATCCCTTCCCTTAATCCTAGCAGCAGACACTGTGTGGAGTTTGATTCTGCATACTTCGTCTTCAATGGTTCTCTAGCCTGTGAAGGTTGAATTTGGGAAATTGGAGAAGATGGTTTCAAAAGCCAATGTTGACAATTCGAACATTACATGCATCCCTACCTCAAAATTCAACAAACTCCACGATACAGCGGTACAGTTGTAATTGTGTTATAATTAATTAGCAACCCAATTATCATCAACACTTGACATCTTCATTGAACAATGACAAAAAATTTAATAGGAAGAGGATTAAATTACCATCTTAAGGAGAAAAAATTAAGATCTACTACAATCTAGAGCTTAGGGTACTCTATCTCCCATTTCCTTAATCAAGTATGTGAGTCCTCTTGCTCATCTTCTTCCTAATTTAATTGTAGAAGCTCCAATTATGGAACTTATTTCTTTGGAAGGTCTGGAGAATACTCCAATACTACTTTAGGTTAGCATGAAAGTAAAATCTTGTCCTATATTGGTTGTTTTCTATTGGACCTATACAACTAGAGCTCTTACATTAGATGCAATTTTTCTAATACTCTATCCCGAGGTTATGTTTTTTGAAAGAATAAAAGCTACCAACCTATAATTAGGGAAAATTTTAAGGATGAAAATTTATCTTAAAGTATAGAAGCATTAGTGAATCTTACTAGTCCCTAATATGAAAATTGCAATATGTTTGGGGATATTTTTTGTAAAAATACTTAGTCTATAATAATTTTATAATATTATATATATAATTTTGGCAATTTTTTAGATAAAATAAATGTATACTATAAAATTTGGTCGAATAGATTTAAGAAAAAATGGGAAATTGACGATTTTTTTTGGAAAATGCATGAAAAATTAGCCCACTTGTGAATATTAGCCCCTAAACTTTTCCCTGCCTATAATCAACACCATATGTAGTTATAAAACCCTATTATGTAGGAAATATACTTGAGCATAAACACAGACTAATCTGTGTCAAGGTCAGTTGTAATGAACATAAATTGGATATACTTCAGAAATCCTCAAGCCTAAAAGGAACAAGAAAGCTATTATTAGAGATAAAGTCTCAAGAAAGAATGATAAATAGGGACTTGCAACACTCTGTATCCTCTTTTGGAACTGTCATGGTTTTCGTGGTGTAAAGGTTCTGTGTTAAGTTGGATCCTGAGTGATATTGACCTTATTCTTTTATTTGAAACTTTGGAGCATGATGAATCTAAGGTCCCTCACCTTGATGGTTTCACTCTTTGGTTAGTTTGGAATAAGAAATCCTCTCAGAAGGGTTTTGGTGGTATAGCCTGCTATATAAGGAACATTTTTTCCTCTCACATCCAACTTCATAAAATTGACCTCTTCAATCAATAAATTTGGATCGAAGTCCATGATTCTACCACCAATAGGACCTTGCTTGCAATCTGTTATTTCACTCCTATCAAATCTACATCCTATAAGAAAAAAAACTTGGATAAGAATTGTCATTTCTGTTAGAGAATCAAAAAGGTAGAAATCCTCTTGTTCTTGACAATTTACTTGTGATCTTATTATTATGTTATTCTTATCTTTCTTCTTATTAGTTCATCAAGAAAATACACATAGATCAAGGACACCAGATGTAGGCCAATATCCAAGGAAAAACACCCCTCAAGGGGAAAACTCAATCAAGATAATTCTTCCTTTCAATAGTGATTCTTGAGACTCTAGACCTTGACCTAGACTTCCTCCACACCAAGTTAGCCTTCCTTATGATCCTTCCTCAATCTGGCAGCAACAGAAGCACTTGAACTTCAACCTTTATTCTTAAGAATTTGATTTTGATGTAGAGACTTTGATCTAGCTTCCAAGACTTTGATTAAGACCAATACAACTTATCCAAGCAAAAACATCCAACATAATCACCTTCTACTTCTCCTTCACTTAGCAGCAGCAACTAGGCAACAACTGCAGCAAAAAAACTTTTAGAACTTCGATATCCCAAACTATATCTCGAAATGTAGTGAGAGTAGTGCCAAAATTTCTATTTTATTCAATGCTATAAGTGTGCCAAAAACCGAACCTAAAAAGTCCTTCCCCAAGATTTCACAATTTCTCCTTGTCCTAGCTTCGAGATCGAATTTTTGTGTTGCAGATTGATGTCTCCAAGTGATTTTAAATCCATTTTATATATAGGCTTCTGATGGGTTCAAATTCCTTGAGTTGAGTCTGACTTCATCACCTTTAGGCCAACTTGATGTGGAGGCTTCATAAATTATATTCTACTCAATAGTTGACCTAATTGCATGATTCAAAAGCCTTATATGGATCAAGTTAAATCTGCAATAAGCCTATATACTCATAATAAAACCTATAAGTCCACAATAGGTACTTTTACCTAAAATAAATATGACCCAAGCATGAAACCCGTGCTTTAATAAGTCATTCAAAAATTATTTTCTTTATTCTTTTGACAATTACAATAAGTATTGACTCAAGTACAATTTATGAAGACCGAACCTAGTTATATTCTTTAGGTATTCATAACTCAATAGTACAAGGTAGATCTCAACTATATGAACCATGAAGAATTTTAGACGCTTAAATGTCATGGACTAGATTATTGACCAGGGAACTCTATCCATTGGTCACTCAACACTTTAGGCACCACAATGCCATGGAATATATTCCTGACCAAGGAAATATATCTAAGCGAGACTAAGATGCACAAAATATTTCAACCTCTATAGGTACCATCAAGCTTACTTACTAACCATCAACCCAGGAAACTAGGTTTGCATCCACCCAATGCCACCCTCCCAACTAGACATCAACACAAAGTGTCGACCAGATGTATTTCTAGGCAATGCTTCACTTACAAAGCCTCAACACAAAATTTTCAAGAAATTCTTCACTCACAAAACCTCTGGCAATGCTTCATTTGCAAAGCCACTACATACCCTGATCCAGCAGATCAACAACAACCAATCTCTCCCAATCAAACTGATTGGTAACCAGCATGCTATCAAGTCCTTCGAGATATTCTCTTGTGCAAGAACAAACCCCAATCATCAATAATGCATAATCAAAACAAACTACAGGGTTTTGATGTTTCCCTTCAACTAATTCTAGTAGGACTATCAATGGAATATTTTAAGAGAATATTCTTCTTCCTACTTTACATGTGGCAACATATCTTTCCATAATATATTCTCCAACCATGACTATGATTCTTACTCATGGATTTCACTAATACTTACGACTTTTAGTCCTAGTTTAGTGCAGAATACATGAATTAGAGAACCATAACCATTTATTCTTTTATCCAGGCTCCCTCTTAATATAGGGAGATCAACTTCTATCCAAGCTCCCTCTTAATGTAGGGAGACTTAACTTCTTCTTTAGGTGTTGGTGAATCTTTCATGGCTTCCATTATTTTCATCATAATTATCTACTTCTCATCTTTATGATGTACCCACACAACTTTAAACGACAAGCACAACAAAAAATATAGAAGCATGAAGTTAGCCATATCAGCATTTTCAACTTTAGACATATCAGATACCTAACCAAGAGACATATACTTTTCAACATTTTTGCTAGGGACTTTTATCATAAACCTTAGACTAGTCCATAATGTCTTTCATTATTATGGTTTCAATGTTTCTTATAAAGGTATAACATACCTTGTTACAACATATAGAAAACCCTAGAACCAACATAGATATACAAGATATCTGACAATCTTTAAAGTTCACATCACATGATATAAAATTGACTTGGGATTCATACACATCCTATATTTCATATAATAAATTCAATCAATATTAATCAGAGCTCATACATGATCAACTTTCACTATATTTAGTTGAAGACTCTAGATTTCAAATCAATTATCAAAACACATCATGTAGAGAAACTAGAATACAACAAACACATCATGAGTAACTTTTTCTAAGGTTTGATGTAAACCCTAGACTATCTACTTATAAATTCTCATCACACATTATATAGATCAAACTCACATTCAGACTAGAGAATTTAATCATCGCTAGGATTTATTTATAGATCCTATATTTTTCAATCATCATCATAGATCTTTCAAACTTGACTAAGGTTTGTTTTCAAACCCTAGATTCTTAGGACCATTAGAAAAATAAGTCAACACACATATCTAGGAGAATATCATTATAAGCACATCATATGTTAGTCAACATTTATACATTAGACATACATTTACCTAGAATATACTAGGGATTCATTTAAGAGAACATATACCTAGGGTTTCACACCTAGGACTCTACATAACAGGGATTTAGCCTATAGACCTAACTAAAACCCAAGGTTTCAGTTCATTGTCAAAGCACATCATTATTATATCAGATTTCAAGGTCCGAGATTTTGAACAATATCATATTAAATCCAAAAATTTTATAGCTTCTATAATCTTATCAAAATCCCAAACTCAACATTATCAAAACATTAATTAGAATAACAATTCTCATAAATATCCCTAAATAGGTTTAGGGTTTCACATGTCAAAAACATACCCTTAGGTTAGGGTTTTCTCGAGAACCTCCTTAAGGTTCTGTACATTCAATTTGAGGTGTATAAGGTGGGTAGATCCATCAGGTGATGAGTAATCCCAAACAAAAATCCTTTTAGGATTCAATAGTGCTATACATATCAGAAGTTAGTAACATATGAAATAGATATTTAAAAGAGAGTAATAAGACTATACATTTCAAGATATACCTTTGATACTTTGACAAACCTTCTGACTTATGTTTCCTTGTTGTTTAAGCCTTCTCCATTATTCTTGGACATTCAACAAATTGATTCATAAACAAGGAATAGAGGTGGACAAGTGATTAGTACATAATATAATCAAAATATTAAACAAGTACATGAAGAAAAATAGTGGGAATGAGATACTTATCTTGAGGAGTTGATGTGGGCTCCCTCCCAAGCTTGAGGGAAAACCTAAAACTTATAAAACAAATAAATATATTTTCAAGAAGATGTTAAACATATACTACATAAAATATACAAATGAAACATAAGATGGAAATGGATTAGTAGTGCAATTCCCTTAGTTATTATTCAATATTTTCTTTCTTAGGGGATGATGTATCTTCAACCATGTTTGCATGATCTCTGTCTCTCTTCCTGCTTCTCGAGTTGTCAGGACAATCACTTCTATAGTGTCCCATCTTGTGGCAATGATAACACTCGATCTTGGACATGTCAATTCTCTTCTTTGGCCCTTCCTTCTTGAATCTTACTTTATGATGAGAAACATAAGCATTTGATACTTCTTCATTGTTGGTTACCATGTAGACCCTTAACTCTTCTTGATTGCATTCTTTCCATAGCTCTTCAAAGGTGTGTTTTTCTTTCCAACTATTGAGAGTTGAGGCAAAGGAACTCCAAGAAGATGGTAGTCCCACAATGGCTGAAACTACCAGTTATTTGTCTGGAACTATTTCATCAGTGGAAAGGAGATAATCCTGTATCCTTTATATTTTCACAAAGAGGAAACAATATCCTCTTTTTTCATCTTAACAGTTCTTAGATCATTCTTCAAGCTTACCACCTTTCCAATGTTCTTGATAGTGAATAGTTTTGACAAAGCCTCATACATTTCCTGATCATGATCAATATTTTCTATGAAGGGGAAAATATTGTACATTATGCCTTCAACCATCAAATCCATAGCTACCAATTCCATATCTTTGTACTTCACCTTATCAGCATCACTTGATTTTTCTATAGGTATTTTCATTTTTCCTTTGACTAGATCTAAGACCTTGTTCTTTTCAAGGATGATGTCAATCATTTTCTTCCATGGCCTGTAATTTGAAGCTCCTTCAAGATTTTTCTTTCCCTTGATAGTGTTAGACATATTTCTTGAAGATAGTGAAGACTTATTTCTTCTAGTGAACTCCTTCCTTGATCAAGTCCTTAAGACTTCCTTTTTTATTCTTCTTTTACCAAAGCCTTGATACCATGTTAGAGAATAAGAGAGGCAGAAATATAATCTTGTTCTTTATTATTTACTTGTGATAGTATTATTATATTCTCCTTTATCTTTCTTCTTATCAGTTCATCAAGCAAATATCAAAGCAAATACACATAGATCAAGGACACCAGATGTAGTCCAGCAGCCAGGGAAAAACCCCCCTCGAGGGGAAAACCAAGTCAATATAATTATTCCTTTCAATACCGATTCTTGAGACTCTAGACCTTGACCCAGACTTCCTCCACACCAAGTCAACTTTCCTTGTGATCCTTCTTGAATGTGGTAGCAACAGTAGCAACAACAACACTGGAACTTAAACCTTGCTTCTTGAGACTTCGATCTTGAGTTAGAGACTTTGATCTAGATTCCAAGACTTCGATTTAGGCCCAATAAAAATTCTCCAAGCAACAACATCCAATATAATCACCTTCTACTTCTCCTTCCCTTAGCAGCAGCAACTTGGCAACAACTAGTGCAACAACTGCAACAACAAAACTTTGATAATTTCGATCTCCCAAAATATAGCTCGGAATGTAGTGAGAGTAGTGCCAAAATTTTGATTTTATTCAACTCTATAAGTGTGCCAAAAACCAAACTGAAAAATTCCTTCTCCAAGATTTCGCAATTTCTCCCTGTCCCAGCTTCTAGATCTAATTTTTGTGTTACAGTTTTATGTCTCCAAGTGAGTTCGATTCCACTGTATATATAGGATTCTGATGGGTTCAAAATTCCTTGAGTTTAGGCTGACTTGATCACCTATAGGCTAACTTGATGTGGAGGCTTCATAAATTATATTTTACTCAATAGTGGACCTAATTGCATGATTTGAAGGCCTAATATGGATCAATTTAAATCTGCAATAAACCTATATACTCTAAATAAAACCTAGAAGTCCACAATAGGGACTTTTACCTAAAATAAATATGACCCAAGCATGAAACCCATGCTTTAATAAGTCATTCAAAAAAAATTGTATTTATTCTTTTGAAAATTACCATAAGTATTAACTCAAGTACAATTTATGAAGACTGAACCTAGTTACATTCTTCAACACATTAAATACCTTAGAAAAATACATCCTCAACCTAAGGAATGAAGGTAATATCCTTTTTTGTTGGAGACTTTAATGCTAGAACTACTACTAACCAGGCCATTACATTAAGTAACAACTCTAACCCTGACCCCTTTGTGGCTTGATGAATATAGTAACTTAGCTAATAGATTCAAGAGAAAATCTAAAGACATAATGAAGAACGTATTCTGCGCCGAGCCCCTCAAGATTTGTAGTTCCCATGACCTAATCATCTGTAATGGCATTAACAAGTGGCCCCTCTCCAGTCAGATTACATGTTTCCATGGGCTGGGTAGCAGTGTCATGGATTATGCAATTTCTGACACCCTTGTCCTCAACTATATTACAAACTTTGAGCTACCTAATGGATTCAAGCCTAACTTTGACCACAGACCTCTTTCTTTATCCCTCAATATTGCTATGCATATCACCCACATGAAGGAGACCAGTGCAAGCAAAAGACACATTTTCTTTGATAGAAGTAAGGTCGACCTATTCTTAAGGGATTTAGAAAGGGATTTAGCTTCCATGACATATAATAGAAACATTGATCAAATTTATTCCCCTTTCACTAGTACCCTTTCCAATACCATTAGCAAGTTTTCTAATGAGACTTTGTTTAAGCATAATAATAGAATTTCCAATCCATGGTATGACAAAGATTGTAAAATTTCCAAGAAAGCAATCAGAGATGCTCCTAATGAAATCATTAAGCTCTGGAATATAAATATATACAAAGATCTGATCAAGAGGAAGAAGAGGTCTTATATTAATAAAAGACAAAAACATATTCACCATCTTTATAAAGTCGCGCCCATAAAATTTTGGCGGAATGTGATTGTTCGTAAAACCAAAGATAATCATTCTATCCCCTTAGAAAATTGGGACAACTATCTTAAGAAGTTGTATGACTCTCTAGACACTATGGGAAGCACCTTAAACACTCCTATTAAGGAGGATGTATTCTCTCTGGAAGACATTGAGCCTGGGATTAATAAGCTCACTAATGGGAAAGCTAAGTATATTGAAGGATACCAAGTTGAGATCCTAAAAATGTGAATATCTATCCTCATTCCTCATATCCACAAGCTTCTCAATTTGGTTGTAAAGAATGGCTTCCCTTGGATTTGGATGCAAAGACTTATTGTTCCTATCTTTAAAAATGGGGACAAAAGGGTTCCTTCTAACTATAGGACCATTATGATTAGTCACATCCTAGCCAAGATTTATGGGCTCATTTTGGAAAAGAAGCTTAGACTTTGGCTTGAAAGCCAAGGCAAAAGAAATAAAGGACAAGTTGGTTTTAAGATACATCACTCGACTATCGACCATATTGTCACTCTCAGAATCATTGTAAAACACTGTCGCAATGCTAAAACTAATCTCTTATGTTGTTTTGTGGACTTTAGAAAATCTAAATCGACATTGTTCCTCAAGTTAAGATTTGGGAGAGACTTGAAGAGATCATGGTTCCTCCGGAACTAAGGATTGTTGTGATCTGCCTCTACAAGACTATCACTGTCAGGCTTAAGACCAACAAAGGGTGGTTTAAAGCCATTAAATGCAATATCATAGTTAAGAAAGGGTGTCCTCTATCCCCTACCATTTTTTGCATATACATTAATAAGCTAGAGGAATGTATAGAAACTGCGGGATGCAAGGGCACCAAACTTATTGGTGTAATTATTACTCTTCTCCTTTATGTTGATGATATCGTTCTTCTTGCAAAACACCATGATGACCTAGACAAGCAGCTTAAGACTCTTCATGTCTACTGCTCCAAGGTGAGTATGATGGTTAATACCGAAAAGACTAAAGTCTTGTTCATTAAATCCAAAAATATCACCCATGGTAGTTTCATTTATAATAAACAGTGCTTATAGCAGGTTTTTCTTATAAATATTTGGGTATTGACTTTCCTCATCAACTCAACTGGAATTATAGCATCGAGAAAGGGATTATTGGAGGTTGGAAAGCTTATTATGATCTTTAAAACAATTGTAAGTCAATCAATCTTTGCATTTGGAGTATAAATAGGTTCCTCTATGAGACTCCCATCACCCTTGTTGTGTTATACGGATGTGAAGTTTGGGGTTGCAGTATATCCAAAGAGTCATGGAGGAAGATTGAGATGATTCAAAAGAAATTCATAACCTACAACCTTAAGATCAAGGGGAATAATACCTATCTTATCCTCTTGATCAAAACTCATCTGTCCCCCATTAAAAGTATGGCTATGTGTAGATATTTGATGTATAAGAAGAAGCTTTACAGCATGGAATCTAAAAGGCTCCCAAAAATTGCTTCTAACCTTAGTAAAACCCCCACCTTCGCCTGAAGCGCGGGTGACATAAGGATGCCCAGTCTTGGCTAAACCATTGGGGAATTAAGGAGGAGATCAATATGGGAAGCAAAGATAGTATCAAAGACACTATTACCTCCAAGTTCAAGGACAAGTTGTGGGAGGTTAAGGAGATGGAGGGTAAAAGGAGGCTAAGATATTATAACAAGGTGATCAATCCCACCCTTGATAACCAGAATTATCTCTCTTTGTTAACTTGCACTAAGAAAAAAATGAACATCGTTGGGATAAGAACTAATTCTCATGAACTTCAAAGTGAGACCGAGCGGTGGTCTTTTCCCAAGACTCCCTATAATGATAGAATCTATCATATTTGTGATACTAAGAAAATGGAAGATGAAAAGCACTTCCTTTTGCATTATCTGACCCTTACTCGCATCCACTCTCAATTCCCTAACATCTGTCACACTTCCAATCTTCTTGACTTATTAAACCAACCCATCTATAGCAAACTTGGAGCGCTTCTTCCCTTTTCCTCGATCATAAAAACAAGATTTTTAAAAATCACACTTAGATTATTTTCCTTTTCTTTTCTGGAGATATAATAAATCGCATTAGTTTTAATAGACGTTAATCATCATCATCATTATTTAAACACAGATTTTGATCAACACATTTTTTTTCAATTATAATTAAAAAAAATATCTTCCATAAAATATTTATAACAACACAAAATTATTTAATAACAAATAAATATTAAATAATTTATCTATTTAATAATTAACTTTATAATGTCATTACAAAAATAACTACAGTATCACTGACTTTGAGGTACTCAAATGTTAATTACTATTAATTTCTTATTCAACACTCAAGCTTAATATATAATTTAAATTCTATAATTATTTCAATATTTTAATTTAAAAATATAAATAAAATTTAATTTAAATATCCCATGTAAATGTAATAATATTCGTTCAACCAAATATATAATTAACTAAAATATATTTTAAAATATAATGTAAAAGACTGGCCAAGTGTCAAATGATAAGCACAATGGGCCTTTTCTGTATTGAGTTGAATGAGTATGTGTCACATCGCTATAATTTGCAATATATTATTAAGAATTTTGCCACCCCATACCCTATGATTTGAATTTTTGTTTGGTAGGAAAATGTACAAGATTTGTGATGTTCCCCACTTTACTATTTTTACGCGTCATCATCCCCTACAAATGTATTAGGTAACAACAGGTGTGATACCTAAAGGTTCTTGATTCTCTTTACAACTCTGTCCCCCACCTATAATGTTGTATTTTCCTTTCAACATTAAGCTTGAGAGAGCAGCTCATTATAAATTTAAATTATATGTTACATTAAGCTTGAGAGAGAAGCTCATTATAAATTTAAATTATATGTTACTATCGATGCATGTTATTGAAAAGGTATCTACAAGACGATATAAAGAATACATTATATTATATTATATTATATAGAATACATTATATTATATTATATTATATTAATGTGAGTATATAAAGAATATGCATATAATTTAACTTAGTACATAATTTTAATATAAAATAAGAAAAATGTCAATTATATGAAAGAATTCATTTTTAAAAATGTTCAATAAAGAAATTGGTGAAAAGGAAATTATTACATAAAGAAAATATTGTTTTTTAATTAAAAAAACACTTATATTATTCAAAGGGATGAAAATTTGTATGATGGGCATGGGACCAATGGTTTACATATATTCATGGCATCATATATTTACTATATTATTTGAATTAAGATATTGGTGAGGGTTGCCTTCTTAATCACATTGCGAGATTCCTCGAAGAATGAAGCAATTAAATAAACTAGTGCAACTCACTTTCGATGACTTGTATTTGGAAATTCATTGATGTAGGTCGATCTTCTTATGAAAGAGAGGAATAAGTATTTATAGTCTTCATAATCCATGAAACTTTAGAGAGAACCATGTGAATTAAAAAGAGATAGTAAAACCACACTATGATCTTATCATAAGGAAGAATTTTAATATAAACTTTGTTATTGATCTTAGATTTTAAAGAAAAAATCTAATAAGTTCAATGGTGGTGGATTGTGTCCATGTAAATTTGATTGGAATTGTAGAAAATCGACGTAGATTCAAATTGATATTTGTAATATGCTAAAACAAAATATTTGATTTTACTTTACAAAATGCAAAAATCAATTACGATCTCACAATCACATGAACAAGAAAGAGAAAGAATATCAATCACACAACACAGTTTTATCTAGGGAAAGCCTTAGCTAAAAACCCCGTTATATGTATATTGCATAAGTCAAAGAATATGAAACAATACAATGCTTCCCTCATGCTTGAGAGCTCTCTGCATTATCTCTGATTGTCTCGCTACCAACCTGTGCACAAGCTTCTCTTGGCACACGTTTCTCTCACAAGCTCCACACACAAACTTATGCTTCTTATTGCTTGGTCTCACCAACTCGTCCTCACCAAAAAAATGATTAAATGTGTGCCTTCATTCCTCCTTTTAAGGGCGATTTGAATGGTTAAAATTAGTGAGTTCTCTAATTAAGGAATGATTTAATTTGGGCCTTCTTCTGACTGCATGCACGACCTGTACAATTTTTTTATTATACAATTGGTAGTACACTTCCCTTTAACTCCAATCTCAGCTAGGTCTTCCTCAGAACTGACATGCATGATTTATTTATGAGTGAATTATCAGTTATCTGATTTATCATTGCATGTGAATTAAATCCAATTTAATTTACTTGACCTCTCACTAGTTCCTCCATCATTTAGAACTAGTTAAATTGATTTTAACTCAAATAAATTAAGTTAATTAATTACAAGTCAAAACAAACTCAACCAAGGCTCCTAAAATTACAAGACACTCTACATGCCTTTAGTTTGACCCTCAAATTGAATTAAGTGAACTAACTAAGTCATCCTAACTCAGTTAACTCGTGCAACTTGTCATGTGATGTGGAATTACAATTTACTTATAATTTAATTAAGGGAAAAATAAATTAGAATCCCTTTTGATGTCATTTTCAATATTTCTTGTTTCCATTTTTAACACTCCCTCTCAACAAGAAAGGAATTCAACTCTATGTTGATCCACTACCTTTGGAATGTTCTGCATGCAACACTTCTCTCTAGTGTTGTTTCTACTATAACTTCTGAAAATAGAAAGAATCCAAAATGAATCAACTATGATCAATATGATGCATATGCGACCCAATTCTCTGACTGCTACTAGCTACTACATTGTCTACTGAAAACTGTGTGTTGTTGTTGACTATGCATTGTGGCATCTGCACTGCGGCAAACTCTGTTTTGCGCTCCCTAGTATTTAATTGTTGCTAGTCTCTACATATGTCACTCTATCATCTAACTGTATCATTGTCGCTGATCCATCCTGCTACTGTGTATTGTGGGCCCCCGTAGTAAGGTAATGATCCATGAGGAAATACATCTCAATGGACCCTGCCCAAATTTCTGCACTCTTGGGACTATTACTTCACATTGCCTCACCTTTAACCCGGAGGTATGTCTACATGTGCTTCCTCTGCCCACTTGGCTTGAAATTTCCCCTTACTAGAGGTCTCTACTTGAGTGGATTCCTCCACTTGGTCTCCTCTCTACTTCTCTAGTTATGGTTGTTCCACAACATTTTGAGGCTTGTTATGAGGCTGCATGTTGAGAGGTAATTCATGATCCCTCTCAACCACCAAGTCTCTAACCTTTGCCTTGCTCCTCAAAGATTTTCATGCATCTTCAACCTCAAGAGCATGCATGTTCTTGACTCGCACACCGATCTGTTTCACCCGTCCTGTGGTGATGCGTCTAAGGATAACCTTTCCTTTGCTAAAAATCACATCATAGCCACGGTCTTCCAATACCGATACAGAAACAAGATTCTTCTTTAGTCCTGGAAAAAACAACAAATATGTGAGTCTGAGAGGAGAGCCAGACTCCCTCTAAAAGGTACCAGTACCGATGTCGGTCGCACTATACCTCCCATCATCTCCAAACTCCATGTTCTGCTTGAGGTCTTTCTCGTCCAAGTCACTAAAGAGATCTATATTCCCCGTTATATGGAATGAGGCACTACTATCGAGATACCACATGCATCCTATTATAATGCTTTCCATGCATGCAATGAGAGTGAAATCAAATTTGAATTGTGAATCTAGAGCTTCACTTGTTGCTTCTACTGTAGGCTCCTTCTTGCTTGCCTTCTATGGACATTTCGTGGCATAGTGCCCGAACTCGTGATAGTGAAAACACCTAATGTTGGAAAAGTATTTCTTGCCCTCTTCTCCTTGGGACTTATTTCCCTTGGCTTTCTTTCCTTTTCTGACTAATGCAAAGTCTTCTTTCGTTTCCTTGGAAGAGGTCCCGTCTCTAGTGTTCCTCCTAATCTCTTCCTACACCAAGTTGGGCCATAATCGCTCACACTCTGGTAGCTCCTCTCTCCCATTTACCGAATCCTGGTAGTTCTGCTAGCTCTTGGGAACACTTAGAAGTGTTAGGCTCACTAGATCATCCTTGGAAACGGTAACACCAACACTTCCAAGCTCATCCTAAAATAGGGTGAACTTGGTCAAGTACTATGGTATTGTGTCACCCTTATCCAACTTGATTTTTTTGAGATTGTCCTTCAACACCAGCTTCTTATGGTCATTGTTTTTTTGAAACAAATATATTAAGGCATTCCACATAGCATATGGAGTTGCCTTTTCATGGAGTTTCAATACAATATGATCTTGAACTCCTTCTAAGAGAATCATTCTCGCCTTTTCTACATTATACTTCCATGCATCAATATTTTCATTATATGTTGTTGCGGGCCTAGGAATATCACTGTCTATGAACTCCTTTAGCCCAATTTCTTCCAACCCTGCTTCCATCCTATCCTTCCAAGCTATGCAATTAAAACTACCTCAAGGGCATATTTGATTCCCAATCCACGAAAAAACATCATGATCCTGTTGCTAGTCCTAAAGAGTAGATATGAAAATTCGATTCACCTTTTCAAAAATAACTCATATTCTTCTCTTCTATAGTGATTCCTACTTTAATACCATGCAGAAAATACACGTAGATTCAAACTGATATTTTTAATATACTAAAATAAAATACTTGAATCTACTCTACAAATTGCGGAAACCAATTACAATCGCACAATCACGTGAACAAGAAAGAGAAATAATTTCAATCACACAACACAAATATTTATGTGGGAAAGCCTCAGCTAAAAACCCTGCTATCTGTATATTTCATAAGTCAAAGCATATGAAACAATACAATGCTTCTCTCAGGCTTGAGAGCTCTCTGCACTATCTTTGGCGATCTCACTATCAACATGTGCACAAGATTCTCTTGGCACACATTTCTCTCACAAGCTCCACGCATAAACTTTTGCTTCCTATTGCTTGGTCTCACCAACTCGTGCTCACCAAAACAATGATTAAAATTGTGACTTCATTCCTCCTTTTAAAGGAAATTTGAATAGTTAAAATGAGTTTTATAATTAAGGGATGATTTATTTTAGGCCTTCTTATGATTGCATACACCATCTGTAGAATTTTTTGATTATACAACTGATAGTACACTTCCCTTTAACTCCAATCTCAACTGGGTCTTCCAAAAAATATACATGCATGATTTATTTATGAGTGAATTATCAATTATCTAATTGATCAGTGCATGTGAATTAAATCCAATTTAATTCACTTGACCTCTCACTAGTTCCTCCATCAGTTAGAACTAATTAAATTATTTTAGCTCACATAAATTAAGTTAATTAATTACAACTCAAAATAAACTCAACCAATGCTCCTAAAAATTAGGAGACACTATGTATGCCTCTAGTTTGACCCTCAACTCAAATTAACTGAACTAAATAAGTCTTCCTAACTAAATTAACTTATATAAGTTGTCATGTGATGTGGAATTACAATTTACTTCTAATTTAATTAAGGGAAAGTTAAATTAGAATCCCTTTTGATGCCATTTTCAATATTTCTTGTTTCCATTTTCAACAGGAACAAAGTCTTAGTTGTGCTAGAACCATCATGCTACAAGGCAATTAAAGTCAGGTGTATTTAGGAAGTTTGATGAATATGCCCCTGACGTGAAATGTAAACTAGAGTAATAATGGAAATTTGAGGAAAACAGTGTCATGGACTCTGAAAATGTGGGCTAAAGGTAGTCTTTTTAAATCTCACATTAAATGCCCTTGTTGGTCTCTTTCTTGGAGATCTCTCTAGAGAATTCCCAATGAAGTTGTGTGGAAGAACTATAATAATATTGAGAGAAAAAAAAATTGTAGCAATGGGGAGACTTTAGTATACTAGTAGGAGTCCATCCCACCTATCCCCTCTTACATAAAGGAAATGAATGCTATGTAACGATCTAGGAGTTTTCTATCCACCTAACCTTCTATATCATAGTCTCCATCTAGAATATCATTGAAGCAATGAATGTGGTAATACAAAATCACACAGAATGATGCTCAAGGAACTAATATCTTGGCCCAAATGCACTCACATAATGTTGAAATAAGTACCATCTCTACTAAGTTACAATTTGTTGCTCAAAGGTATGGTCCTTGAAACTTGAACCTATAAAGAAATTTTTTGAGTGGTCAACAAGTGAAAGAGGAAGATATTCATTAGAATGTTATGAAATTGAAGTTGGAAGAACTTCTTCAAGAGTGGTGAGTGGCAAATAACCCTTACTCATCTAGATTTGTCATCAATTTCAAATTAAATTGTGGTCCATAAAGTTGTACCCTTAGTATATGCATGAGGTGACCATATCAAACCTATCAAATCTATATGTGAGATTCACTTGGTTTGTATCTTACTGGAGACAATGGAATCTATGATTTTTTTTTCAACTTTCCCTCAAGCCTATGAATATAAAAGAGAGGTACACAATATATCATTTTCTTTGGATATTCCTCATACGGACATCAACAAATAGAAGATGTTATCACCTCTAGCTCATCAATGTTATGAATTCCCTCAATCACGCATACAAAGGTATTTAGAAAATATTTCATAAACCCAAAAATATCTAATTATCTTTGATTAAAACTCATCAAATAAAACATCAATATAACGTAAATTATAAATAAAAGAGAAATAAAGAAAATTTCAACGAACAAGTAATGGTCAATAACATATAAAATATCTAATATGATCACCTCTAGTTAATCAATGTAAACTCAAGAGAGATAATATATCTTATACATTATGAATTCCCTAATATATAGTGGCACTCATACATACCCTATCAACCAATGTTGGACTTGAATTAAAAATCAACTCGGTGAATCATGAGCCATTATTATGCTTAAAAGTAATCAAGCCTTATGTACCCTCCTAGATCTAACAATCTTATAGATATGGTTCTATCTTTATAAAATTTGACATCGGAAGTTATGACATGTTCAAAGTGACCATGGGAAGACATGCATTGTTGGTCATACCTTCTTCCTGTCCTAGTGGATAAGGAGATTATAATTAAAAATGTCCTTGTATCCACAACTCTTGATTGGTATCAAATTCTTATCCCTGCACATGATTTCTCAGTGAAAGGAGTCGTGGAAAACATTTAAAAATGATTTCAAAATGATATATCTAAAAACCAAATATGATTGAAAATATTTCCACTATAGCCAATTATTCAATCGATGAGATTCATATTTTCATTACTCTATTTATAGAGTTGGTCCCTTTTCGTGTTAGTTGCTACCTAGCTCATCCTTATATCATCCTTATCTTGAAGGGAATTTTTTAACCTATGTTTCCCATTCCTCAGATATTTTTACCATGCATATCAAACTTCCCAGTGTCAAGTTGTACTTAATAGTTTATTCTTTCAAATTTATTATCCAAGACTTCAACTAATGTTCCTATTCCTATCTGATCCGAAAGGATCTTCACACGTGAAAGAGCTTTGTGCCATGTTGATTTGAAGTTGGTGACAAAGTGCTTAAGTGGGTGAAATTATGATTAATTCTTTTCATGAGATGCTCATGCATTTAATTATGCATTTTATGAGCCTTTATTAAACTCATGCATTATTATTCACTTTTGATATCAATGATTAATATTTCTAAGAGGAAATTTGTCTCACATATTATTCATTTAATGTAATTAGGGAAATTGGTTTTTATGTGAGAAACCACCTCATACCAATTCTCTATTTTTCTCAATTGTGGATTGAGAGAATCAAGGGCATGGTTGAAGAGTCTTTAGGTCGTTTTGAGACTTTTCCCAATTATGAGCCTGAGATAGTTGGAGATCCTACATTCATGGATCTTGTTTTTCCTTCCTTGTAATTAGGTCCTACAATTGTGGGTCTTGTAATTAATGCTCTTTTTTGGAGAGTGGGTGAGGGAAAAATATATATATTCCTTATGTGAGCCATGAGAAGAAAAAATAAAGGAGAGAATTCTTAGCTATTGAGATTCATAGTGCTTAGTTAATGATCGGCCATAGTTCTTGAATGTAAGAGAGCTTTGAGAGCTTACTTTGAAGAAGGAATATAGAAGAATTTTATTCCACTTGAATCAGATCCATAGATGTAGCCCCAGAGAGATGGAGGGGTGAACTCCGTTACCAAAATCAGTTCTCCCTCTCTTCCTTACATGCATGTGTTGCTTGATATGCTAAGTTAATTTACTTATTTTTATGTGTTTATGCACTATAATCGATGGACTAACATGCTCATTTAAACCTGTATAATCCATAGTCAATTAAAAAATACTCACACCTTAAAATTTGGTTAGAGTAGTACTTGGCCAATCTCTAAAGTGGATTTAGATATCTTGGAAATACCTTGGAGAATCATCAGTGGTGTCCTAGCCTCCCAGGAATGGGTAACCCTATTGGACCAACATCATCTGCTAAAATTTCTAAGGTTCCAACCTTTTTCAAAGAAGTTGTGAAAGGGAAAGCCACTATTCCATATGGAAATTCCTCCAATATGTAACTCGCAGGTCTTTACATCATTGAATAGATGGAAAAGGTACCAGATATGTACGTAAATTTTCCAGAGGTAAGTGGTCTTTCACACCCTCCAATCTAGAGATATTGTTTATAGATTTAATGGTTTCTGGCCCAAGTCAAAATACTTACATCAATGGTTCTTCACAAACTGGACCAAGAACTATGATATTTACCTGTGTTCCAAGGGATTTTTTGTTGTACAGTTCGATACTCAGAAAGATTTGGATTTTGGTTTAAACGAGGGGCCATTGTTTTAGGGTAGGGCATGGCTATTAAATCATCCTAAGTCAATTTTCTTCGAGTGGTGTGGTCACCATGTGGCCTTCTGTCATTCTCTCTTACTAGTATGGTTATGCTACTCCCTTCCCTTGCTGCACCTCCTTTAGTTCCTTAAACAAAGGCCCCAAATCTGGGACTTTCTTCATGCATTATGTCTTGAGCTCAATGAAGACAGTGATAGCCTCCTGCTAAGTTCTCCTCAATATGCATGTAGCATGAACCACCTTATATGCATGAGTGGCGTCGACTGGCTGTGGCAGGTCTATGAATTTCATGTTGTATTGAGGTTCTGAATCAGAGACCAGTTTTTGAATCTGTTATGCTTTCTGTTTGATTAGAGGCCTGAGGTCGCGAAGGATTTGTTTGGTCTTGGCGGATTTCTCCTTAATCACTTTAATTTTCATCTATAAAGCATCAGCCTGATCATATAGCTATCTACGAGCAGTTGGGTCAATGGTTCCCTTGATTTCGGTAACTAGTTTGTGCAGTTGCTCAGATATAGGTTGAGCTTTCAAAGCTAGTGAATTTGAGCATTCATGTATTTCCTCGAGAAATGTATACGCCTTAGTGACGGTACTTCCCCCTGTTTCCTTGAGCTGATTCATCTATTCCTTCTTTTGGGTTATCTTCTCAGTGTAGACTATGGCTGGATCTTATGATTCCGATATGGCTGACAAGGCTTGTCAGAGTTCCTGATTTGTATTACTCAGGTTTGTACATGTTGCTCTCACATGGAGGGAGCTTTCTACAACATTGCATACCCACATATCTGTACGGGCAGCCTCTACTACTCCTGTGACTGTTGGCCATAGCCCTTGTAAGTCTTCAATGATCTGATTAATCCCCTACTTTAGGGTGTCCCTTTCCTGTTGCAACTAGTTACACTCTTTAGTAAGTGCCAGTAGATGTTGCTCCTGTTGCTCACGTTTTTGAACCAGGTCATTGTGCAGGTATTCTTCCTATCGTGTTGTTACTTGTATGAAAAAAATAATTTACTTGGTGTCCACCTCTGAAGGTCCCCATTGCTCATTACCTCGGGACTTGGATTCCTCTCCCTGAGCAGCTAGCTGCTAGCAATAGAACAATCATATTGTTCCTGCAGGGAGTTTGGTTGATTCGATGACATGATAAAATTTTTAGTTGGGTTTAGACTGAGGGTGGATGGAGGAACGGATATAAATGGAGGCAGTGCTAGCAGGGATTGCTAAAATCCAAAAAAAAGGGGTTTTCCTCGATGTAGCTTCAACCATTTGTAATTCGATTTGAATAAGTAAATTAAGAAAAGTTCATGGCTCTACCAAAGCTGGGTTAACTGTAGTTATTTGGGTATTACCCAAGTTAACTTCTTCCTCAGTGTTGATCGACGTCATTGTTCCTATTGGAATTTCATCAGAGATGGTCGCGGAAGTAGATGCGGTGGCTGATGGGTCCTTGGAAATATGGGAGGTGTGTGGTGATTAATTCAGGGTGTTCGAGGAGGAGGCTAGACTGCCCTGGGATGATGAAGGGTTGTGTTGCGACATAGCTCAGGGAGTTTGAGTACCCTTCTCTGGCTCTTTAGTAATATTAATTCTTGTACATATCTGTTGTACAAGGTCCTCCTCTGTTAAGTCCACAACTTGGTCAAGTTTTATGATCTTGGCCCTTTTTTCTTTAGGGCCTGGGATGGGTGGCTTGGTTTCCTTGGTTTTACAAAAGGGGGTGATTGTTGGCTGGGATTGTGAATGGAGGGTGGTGGAGGGGAGAGCGGTGAGGATTAGGGTCGTAATCAAATGCGACGCAGTACTGAAATCTTTAAATTCATTAAACGATGGAAAGGGAGAAGTCACAGCTCTAATACTTATCATTACCTTGTTGAATGCTTGCACTCTTGTGTCCAGTTTTTTCAGTAGTGGATGGAGTTGTATCTTAGATATTTTTTGAGTTGCGTCAACCGGTGTCTCTCCTAGAAGCGGCTGGGGAACCATGGCCTCGAAGGAATATTTGTGCTTCTTGTCCCAAATCTCCCATACTACCCCAGGCCAAGACATGACCTCCGTATGAAATCCTCCTCTGTTAACTGGAACTTCAATGGTATCTTTTGAAATGTATCCACCATGACGCAGTGGGGTCTGATCCACGTATTACCATCCAAGACTCCAAACCATATCTGCTCAGAGTACTCATCCAACAACATCCTAGGAACTCTTTATTGGGTGCATATAGCTTCTAGTAGCGGCCTGTACCATTATATAAATGCTTCTTCATTTATCTCTTTGCTGTTGGGATCCCCCGAGACTCTCCACAGCGTATACCTAAGGGCCAATGGCTAGTCTTCACTTATCTCTGCAAGTGGCCTCTTCCCTGGTAGGCACCACTTTGATATGGTTAGCTCCATTATCAAATATCCATAAATAGATCATGTGGCCCTTTTGAAGTTGTCTTCACAGGCCTTTAAGAGTTCTTCTAGTAGGAAGGCACACCAATTGAGTTGTGCCCCTTGCACGTAGTGCTCCACAAATGATATTGTGTCCAGTGTGCACTCCTCTTTGGTATAATGCCTCATGGTCTTTCTTGCAACCAAATAGCATGCAAATTTCACATTGGGTGTGTTAATCAGGTCTATCTTTGCCGCTTTTCCTCCTCTCTTAGTGTCATAATTTCTGTAATAATCTTGCTCTCCCACCTTCTTCGCTCTCTTGGAGGTGGTTTGGAAGGTTGTGACTACATCACTCCCTTTTGCTGATATCCCAGTGAACTGATGAATGTCCTCCGCATGAATTTTTATCTCCTTCTCGAGCCATAGGGAATCGTTGTGAATCCTATTGATCAGTAGTTTCGTGCACTGTATTGTTGTTCTCTGTGTGCCGAATACTGGTAGGCTCCTCAGATGAAGTATTTTCGACCTCTGAATTCCCTTGAAATCAAAGTGGACCTAGGCTGCTTCGTTGTGATTCTCCTTAGCATAATTCTTGATATAAACCCACCTTTTTGGTGCTGGAAATTAAAATGAATTCATCAAGTCTATATCTATCAGTGTCGCATTGTCATACTTTCCTATCAATGGCTCCAACTTCTGAATTCTTTGATCAAGCTTTGGCTCGACTACTGACACTGACGTCTTCGTCATGTTGTTTCTTCTGTAGTATACAACTATTGTTGGTGGTCTACACCTTTGGAGCTCTACTGGAATGTTGTGGCTAACTGTTACAGAAGTTTCTTTCTCTCCCAATTCTCTGTTTTCTGGCACTCTGGTTTTTCCTTCCTCCATGCAGATTAAGAAGGAGCTTTGGCACGATGGGAGTTGATGTGATTGGGTCACTAATTAAATTTCCAGGTTCACTCCACGGCTACAATTGTGTGGGTGGTTACTTTGGATGAGGTGGACTCTGAGTCTGCTAAAGATGGTATCAAAATTTGGTCAAACTTGATGGCTAATTATGATGGCCTGATGTGGAAACTTTATTACGGAGTGATGTTTCTAACTACGAAAAATATTTTCAAAATTTTGGCTGACACTACGGACTAACACCTAAATGATGGATAATTATGACAGAATGATAGTTGACGTTGTTTTGTTGTACGACACTCCCCCGACCATAATTGGTTGCAGTGTGGTCCCCATACCGCAATAGGGTAGCAGTGGAATACTCACGACAAAAACGTTATTCAGGGGGTGACATTTTAACAAACTTGTGGGATTATGTCCAGCGAGTGCACAAAGTTATGCACCCACAAGGATTTGGGATAGTCCTCCAGTTCCCATCGGTCTTCACAGTATTTTATATGGGTGTGGGGGTCTGAATTTCCTTTGTACCTTTTATCTGGTTGCGGTCTGACCGATGCTTGGAATCTTGTTCTCAAGGCCTTCATAACCTATTCCCAACTGTGAAGGTAGTTGTGGTGGTTTCCCCACCACCTCGCCAAATTTGATTGAAACACCACGTTCATTAGAGGAACTTTATGCTCCTCTGGGATAGTACCATCTACTTTAATGATGAAATTATTGACAGTTTCCATGATAGTAAGAGTGGGGTAACCTCTTACCTATATCTCGATCTAGTTGATTCCTCGAACGGAAATGCACCTTCTGGTGTTGACTTCGTACCCTCCTTGCTGCCAGTCATCCCACACAACTTCAGACCACACCTTGGCGCTCTGAACACTCTGCCAACTTACTTTCCTCTTTGCCGTTGGGTTAATATATTCTTATTTTTTCCCACTGTCATCTGGTATAGTTGGTCTAGGAATCCTGCATATTATCTGGTGTTGAAGGTTTCTGTGTACCGAGGCCCTTGATATGGATCTAATGTTTGAACCACTCTGACTTCTCCGTCTTCGAATATCATTAGCTCCTTCTCTAAATCAATGAATGCGTAGTTCTCAAATGCCCAGGAAATCCCCAACAAGGCTGGATATGGGTCTTTATCACCCATAATATCAATCACTTCGAAATCAGTATAAGTCTTTACCCCTTCCACATCCACCTCAACATCTTATAATCTTCCTACTGGTACAATACAATATTGATTTTCCATACGTAATTGTATGGGAGACAATGCCAATTTAGGCTTTCCTAATGCATCCCTTGTTTTTCTTGGAAGTGTGTTTACATATGAGCCTAAGTCCAGCATTGTGTCCCTTATTTGGAACCCCACAACTTGTGAATTTATTCAAAATTCCTTTTTGGTCCGTCTCTTGTTTCTTTTCACCCTTCTCACATGCCTTTCTGGAAGATTAGCATTTATTGGGCTTGCATGCTCCATTCCTCCTCCCACAACTATCTTCAAATTTTGTTTCAATAGTACAACATTTGTACATTAGTTATAATGCTCTGGAATAGTCTGAACCGTTCTTCTATCGGTGTAACTATCATTGCAGCCTTTCCTTCATATTTCGTTGGTTGTATCTGTTGCATGTCTTCGTGGGTACCTAATTTTGAAATCGTCTCTACCGCTTCTCTGAAGTATTTTTTTTTCTGTTCAGAGTCATAGGATTTCTTTGGCGATGTCAGTTTTATCATTTTTAATGGCTCCATTTCTCTATCATATTCTCTCATCTTCTTTCCTCCTCTGGTTATTATAGCCACACTCAGTAGAGGTTGTGCTTCTGATAATTTCGGTTCTGCATTGACCAAATTACCGCCCCGCTACCTATTCCTTTCTTCCCACCTTTTTATTAATTTAGGACAGTCTTCTATGGCATGCGCATTTACTCTACACTAAGAGCACCATGGCCTTAATGGTAATGGACATTCCCTTGCAACATGGCCCTCTTGATCATAATTGTAGCATCTCAGACACCCTCTTCCACCTGTCCTACCCATTTTCATTCCTCGCTCTCCTCATCCCCGCGGAGCCTCGTTTACCCCATAAGAGGTTTTGTCCAATCTATTAGCCAGTGCATCCAAAGATATGCACTTATTTTTGTGATGGGTCATCGAAGCACAGAACTCACGGTAGAAATTTTTGGGGACATTAGAGTACTTCTGTAGAATGGGACACAGTCGAGAGCGGTGCCCAACTCCTTTGAAGATATCACAATATTTTTTTGAAGTTGTATTCTATTGGTTCGAGGAGCCATGGAAATTTTTTTGGCCAGGGTACAATCCTTGCGTATTTACTTGCACAAATCCTCCCACTGGTGGTGTCCCTTGTGGTCCTGCTAATGATGTTCCAATAGTGGTTCCGCGCAACCTAGGGAACTTGGAGACTAGATGTCCTTATAGCAAGAAATGTGTGCACCATGCATTGGGTCGTGTTGGTCATGTTGGTTGCATATCCTTGAGTTTCTCTGTGAGACTTGAAATATGATGTTGTAGTCCCAGTATGGAAGGATCTTGGGCGGTTACCCCTCCCCTGAATTCTTGCGGGTACCGACCATTGCTTCAATTTTCATTACATGTTCCAGCGTGTCTTGGAGTGTATCAGTATTCTATTGTGTTAATGACATCCTGGTAAGAGGTAGAAGGGCCTTGATAAACTAGTTGCATTGATGATTTGGGTCTATCAGGTAACTCAGTTTCCTGATTGCATCCTTAAATCTTCTCATTAAGTCCCAAGCAGTCTCCCCTTCTCATTGCTTAATCTCTTATAGCTCCGATAACCCTTGTTGGTTAGTCTGTGGAAATTTAAACTCTTTCACGAATTCCCTATTGATGTCATCTATTGTTGTATTATGGTGTAACTAGGACCATTTAATGAACCACCGTAGTTCTCTTTCCTAGAGCATAGTTTGAAATTTAATTAACTTAACGCCATCTAGCGTCTGCCGAACTCTCTAGATTGCTTTGCACAGATATAGTTTTGTTCTACATCATCATTCACTT
The DNA here is from genome assembly GCA_034641835.2 of Pinus albicaulis. Lineage (NCBI taxonomy): Eukaryota > Viridiplantae > Streptophyta > Pinopsida > Pinales > Pinaceae > Pinus > Pinus albicaulis. The sequence goes on along the minus strand of CM076577.1, from coordinate 611,097,552 downwards.
TTCCTGAAAACTCAGGGTATCTGGTAAATGACCCTACCATTTATGTCTGTATAGGTAGAAGTAGTACAAATCCTCTATTTCCTAATTGAGAAATTCCTCTGCTAACACTACTGCTAATATTTACTTGCACTCTAGACTGAATACTATGTAATTTTCTTGACCTTTGAAACTTTATCAAAAATTCATCCAGTGGGTGATAGAGTACCAGGGGAAGGTTAGGAAAAATGCTACTTGGAATTTTGAGAATAGGGTTATCTTGCATTGAGGCCACTGATACTTCTTGAAATAGTCGTTCCATCGAAACGTGCAGCTCAGCATATGAATCATTCTCAGGGCTTGTGTCCTCCTCTCCATTAGACATCTTTCCCTTCTCCTCTTTATATGGGCTCTTATGAACCTATCTAACTTCTCGGGTGGACCCCTCCATTCCTCTGGGCCTTATCTCAAATCCTCTCTCCACAGTCATCTACAACACCTCTTCTCGTCGATGTACATTCTTCTTCTACTTCTCGAACTCCCATATATCCCTCTCCCACCACTTATTGGTGATTTTCGCCGTTCGATATTCTCTTAGATCTCTTAACTTGCTCGAACTTTTGGCATCCATTTCCCTAGTTCCCCCATTTTCCCCTTCCATAGAATTTACCCCTTGGATCCTTCCCCTAGTACTAGGGGTTTAGGATTCTATAGTGGGACTTGGGAAAGTCGTTAGTCCCTCATCCACCATCAGAGCTTTAATCCACAAAATAATTTATTTCAACAACTTTCCCCGCAACCTGGATTTAAATATATCTTCTGCTTTAGCGAAGGATTAATGACATTTAGTCGCAAATTCCACAATATACCCTTTTATTGTGGATTGAACCCAAAAAATTATTTCTTGCGTTAGATCAGATCTACATGCATCCAACTTCGACAGGATCAACACAATGCTCCAGATTTTTCTTTGACCTTGAGCCTTCGCAACCAATTGTAGATCTCCTCAGGAAAATTTCCCCAAAACATCTCATACAATTTTCTCTCTAATTTACAAAACATGATCTGATATTTGATATTCCTTTCCTTCTGATGTCGAAGCTCATCTTATTGCGATATGAACTGATCCACATGGTTATCCCACCAACTTTGTATTTCCCTCTCATAGATCCTTGACACCATGATCTAGTTCTCTGATATAGTTTTAGGTCTCAGCAATGGAACCATTTGTTGGCAAAAGAATGACTACTAGGCAAGACCCAGGTTCAAGCTCAAAGGCCAATAATATCTCGTTGTAGTCTAGGACAATGCCAACATTTTCACCTTGCTCAAAGGAGAGCAAGGAGTCTCACCCGAGGTGTGCCATGACCATACTGAGATAGGAGAACCAGAACCACAACATCACAGTGAGGCTAGCCCTCTATAATCTAACATCAATACACTATGATTTTGCATGAAAAAAATTTTATTACATAACATTTGATGAATGGAACTATTATATTGAATACCTTAAACAAAGATATCAGAAAATTTTTAAGTAATCCCATAAAACACCATACAATATCAGACATTCATTCAATACACAAATCATGACGATAGAAAGCACCTTTTATTATATTAATCTTCCATTACAGCACATTACATTCGGTATTGGAGTCTCCAAAGAGCTCTATTCACATCAAAACCCAAAATAGAACAAACTGACTCTTTCCTTCTCTTCCTTTCTTATCTACCGTCTTCTCTCAGCAATGACAGTCTTTCCTTCTTTTCCGCTTGGTTGACTTGATGCGCTCCATTTCCTCATTTTATTCCATGATTCTCTCTACTTCTTAGAGACTTTCTTTCTGTTTTCTATCAGTTGTTCTCACCACTTGTGTCGATGCCTTTCCGCACTTTGCCACCTTCCCAACAACCATCCACAACCCGCAACGGCTCTCTACATCCTGAAATGGCTCTCCACGACTTTATGCATCCGCAACTGATAGTTCGCAACTCAAAACTAGTTTTATTCTTTATCCAAAAACAAAGGCCCCAACATAAATCGTAGGGATTTTCATTGTAGGTAGGGGAGTGTACATCCGTGCTTCTTGATGGATATTTTAACAATGGCACAAGAAATGTATAATATGATGTAACAAAAGACATCATATCAAAGCTTTGGATAGTAGAAATAATTTTGAATTATTTTTTCTATCTCCTCCACATCATAGTTCCCTACCACCCAAATATAATGTATCTCCCAAATTAGCTTTCCACGCTCATTGGAAGGAACACAAAGGTAGAACAAGAGTACATCTTAGAGGTGGAAGTATAGAACTTTCTTTCCTACAATCAGTGCCTGGTATGTAGTGGTGAATTAAAATTTGTAATTATATAATTGTTGAAACCTAAAGATGTCATTTCCACTAGAGTTCGGAACTAAGGTTAGCACCATAACCTAGAGTTAACTAAGGTAGTATGCAAGATACTTGGCAATGCCCTTATTGCAATTGATTTTCAAGTGGAATGATTATAGGTATGTGGACCATTTATGATAGCGGAATTTATGTAACTTTCCTTATGTATGCAATAGTTACAAAGGATTGTGATTACTGTGGATAATGATATCCTTCCCCAAAATATAATTATTCCATTTTTGACATGCCTACATGATGGAGCACATCTCCTTATCACAGGTGGGGTATCTATGAACAATATCAAATATATTTTCACTATGATGAACCATTGGATGTTCCTATTGAGTGAGGACTAAAAATATATCAAAGTAAGGGGCATATTTATTAATCTCAAATGGTTGTTGTAGGTCTATAAAGATGAGGGGTAGTGTATAATAGAGGTGGTATTTTAGATACTTAAATTCCTTTAGTTGTTACAGACTAGAAATTTTTTTCTTTAGATCCATCCTTGGTCACTTTACTTAAGGTCCAAACAATATGAGAGAACCCCAACACAAACCTTCACTAAAATTTAGCAAGGACCATGAAGCCATGGAGCTTTATCTAGTTGGCATGTTTGTGTCCACATGCACCCCATGTTCATCGAAAATGTATCCCAAATAATAAAATATATACATGCCAACTAAGAATTTATCCATATTGGTAGACAACTTGTGTCCATGCAAGATGCTTATGACTTGTTGAATATTCTACAAATTTTCTACCTAGGTTTTGCTAAAGGTCAGGATGTTCTCCAAATATACGATCAAACAATATTTCATGAATGGCAGTAGGATATCATCCATCATCCCCATTAATGTTTTTGGAGAATTATTAAAGCATAAATTTATTAACAACCACTCAAATAGGTTGTATTTAGATTTGAAGGCAATCTTCCATACATCAATTTCTTCAATTGGAACTTGGTGGTAACCTAACTTCATATCAATCTTACTAAAGAATTTGGCACCTCAAGAATATTGTTAGTATAGGGGATCAACTATTTGTTCTTGATGATAATTTTTTTCAGGGATATATTATAAATAAATAATATCTATGTCCCATACTTCTTTTGTCGCAACATAATTGGGCTCCCACAAGGTGAGGATTTTTGTTGAAGGGTGACCCTTTTGGATAAGCTCATTAATTTGAAATTTTATTTCCTCGTTCTCTAGAAGAGAGCATCTATATATTTGGCCATTAGGTAAAGGGTCACTAGGTATCAAGTCAACTAAACTTTGACCTAGTAGTATAGAGGAACCCCCATAGGTGAAGTGAAGTTATCTCTATATGCCTCTCTACAATTATATCCACCTACTTCTAAGGCTATGGTGGTTGAAATGAAATTTCATTTACATTTTTACCAAACCATTAAGTGTAAAAACTTTGCAATCTAAGAGATTACCTTTCGACATTGTTTTATCAAGAGCAATTAAATTATAGTAGTCAAAACTACCTATGATATCCTGGGGAGTTAACCTCCCATAGTAAAAATGGCACTATGGAGATATGACACATAAATAACATGATGTTTCCTAATAAAAAATTTACCTAAAATAAAATCACAAACAATGATTGGGGAAATATCACATTGTACCTCATCATTGAAGGGCTTGATGTTGTAAGAAAGGTGACATGTTGGTTGATGCAGATGTCTCATCCCTAGTTCGACCAACCAATGGTCTAGGTTGGGGGTGTGGTACTATTAGAAGCTTCAATCTCTTTATGACCTTAGATAATATCAAATTATTCTAACTCTAGTTGTCATAGTTGCACCAATTTTTGCATCAATGGTATATTTTCCCTTTCCCTTCTCTAAATTAGAGATTGAGTCAATGTTCGACTCTATTTTATTAAGATTGATCAAAAAATAATATTTTGAGTGACATTGATTAGTGTTGTATCATGGGATTTTTTGGAACTCACACCACTTTGTTATGTCCTTCTTCGACTTCCCATTACCCTTATTTTTTTACAACTTGGACTAGTTGTCTTAAGGTTGGTTATTCGTGCTCTATCCCTTTTTTTTTTATTTAGGGTTGCTTTTTCCAAGTTTCAACTATTGTAGATTTGTAGACTTAAATTGTCACTTATTATTCTACTTGAATTTATGCCTACTTTTGGAAGCATATCAATAACAGGATCCAAGTGATAATATCTCCAATAAATTTGTATCCATTTGGATGTATCGGTGTCGGTTATTGTGGTATTTTATAACCAATTATTGGTCAAAGTATTTGCTACTCAAAATTGAGCACAAGATATGGAAAATATTAGTGTACTAGATCCCATTTGGTCTCTCTCCTATCACAGAGTGATCCATCTTGTATATTGGTAATCATAGTTCCCAACTAGGTAGAATTCATCTTGGAGAGTGTTAACAAATGTTGGCCAAGTGGGTCCTACATTGAATATTGTATAATCATCTTTGTTGTGTCTCTCCAAGTATATTTCCCATCAATATTTAGGATGGGGAAGCGATTTTAGGAGTGTGAATGTGATATTATCATTGTTATAAATTTCTTGGATTGGAGTAATAGTGCTCTAACATATCCATTTCTCCAAAGCATCTATCTCACCTTCAAATAAAGGGATATAAAAGTTTAATTTTATATTGAAGGGTGTCTCAAACTCAAAATTCTACTTGTTGAAGGTGCATCAACTACCAGTGACATTCATTGAAAGATCAGAGTGAAAATTTTCATCATCTTGTTCCTTGTTGCATTATTTCTTCCTTGAGTAACAACTTAATAGGATCTCTTACCCTCGCATATCTATTTGTTTCCATGGGAGGCAACTTGGGGTAGTGAAAGTGATTCCAAAGGGAAACTATTTTGATACCAAAATATCTATACCTTGACCTCATCAAAAGGAGATGAACCAATAAAAAACATAAAGAATTCTCTTTGATAGCACTGATCCAGGTTCTATAAGGAATGGAATGAAAGGTAGGAAAGGAAATGGAACACATACACATAAATATAGTAAAGAGAATAGTAATATAGTGAAGACGCAACTTCTATTAATGATTAAAATGATAGAACAATAAAGAGCATAAATTATCTGTAATGATGGTAGCTTGTCTCTAAAGAGAGAGAGAGATGGTGGCTACACTCATTAACAATAGGTATTAAAAGTTCTTGAAAGAATGACCTTTTCACATAAATAAAGAACCCTAAATGTGAAAAACCATAACAACAGAATATGAAGAACTAAAAGGTTTGCAAGCCTCAAGGTGGTTAGTTGATATGTTAACTTCACAGGGGAATTTTTTTGCATACATTCATTGTTTGGGGCACATAATAGATCATTGCAAAGAAATATTTGAGGATTACAAATTTTGGCTAGGGTTGGTGTTTCCATGGCAATACCTATCCCCCTCAAAGTCGCTAATTTCTAAGGCGTTTATCTCTCTTTTCTTATATTTTGGGAGCTGGTTTCATAACATGTGTCGATGATGTGGGAATAATTATGGCCCTCATTCGACGGATCACTTACAGTTGACTTCAGCTCATTATCCAAGAAGATGATTTATAGACTCCTTTTCAGTAAATTGGAGATTGCATGCCTCAATGGAAATTTCTTCACGTCTGATGACAGGATCACATCATCGACCTTCGATTGGATGGTTTTGCAAATGTTTGAATTCAACTCATTCATTCACACTTGTAGATTGTGTCATCGTACCTTGAGGGCCATCGTCATCATTGGTGGTTTCTCTCGTTCATGTTAATGGTTTACATTATTTGTTGGTAATCAAAAGGTTTCTACCATGTTCGACATTAGTACATTTATTCACATGGTTAGGTTCTTATGGTGGGTAGATCGAGATAGAAATGAAGACCCTGGATCACATCTGATATTATCCAGGATGCATGGAGTTGTTGATTATTCATGATTGTACACATTATCCTTTCTATACAAATGGTTGCGACCATACTGTGGATCCATTTCCATGATCTCTTTTAGATGGATGGTTGTGACCATGTCGTGGGTTCATGTGTTATTTGATTCCTATTCAAAGATATGTTATTAGGCATTTTTATATCAGAGATGTCACATATTTTGTTGTTCTTGATTTGGTAGGTCTCCTGGCGGTATTCTGAGTCCTTGCCTTGGTTTGTAAAGCATTTCACCAATCACTCCTTGTTCTAACTTCATGCTTTAGGGGGCATCTGTTACACAGTAATTTGTCACCCTGCTTACTACCCATCCCTGATCCTGAAGTGCCCTAAGATGACAAATTTACAGTATATCCACCATGGAAAATACATCATGATATCCCTTGAATATTAACATAAAGTTTCCTTGAATATTTTCTAAGGAGGCTCAGCTCAAACCCTAAATTTTTGGGTCAACGCTCTTTTCCAGTTGTCTACTCGTGCTAATGGCAGGTTGCAACAATTTGACCTAGTGCCTCTAACACGCTCTTTATGGGAAAATCATGATGATCCCTTTCTAGCAGTGTTTCCTCAAATGGAAAAGAAGCTTCTTGCACTAGATCAAGCTTCCATAATGGCGAGTTGGATATGGTTCTATGTAGATATGCTCAAGCTCTCTAGATTTGAGCTCTTGATCTTATCATTAGGGAATTTTCCCTTGAGAAGTTGGCCTTCCTCCTTCTTTTATGGATCCATAACTCCTTCTCCCTACCTATAAATTGAAGCATATCCTTCCACAACTAGTTTTTCTTACCTGATCACTAATCCTTTGCATCCCTATACTGTGATTATGCTCAATTTTACATTTGGGAGAAGTACTGATTGAAGAGCCTTGGTTTCGACTTGGACATCACCAAAGGGAGGGCTCCAACATCAAGGCCACAGTTGCATGCTTCCTCTTTCTATAATTAATAATAAAACTAATGTTTTAGTTTCCATATTTTCCTAGATATCTATGCAAGTAGCCTAATGCTCCTTGATTTGTTACATAGTTTGTATTCGATGTATGCTATGTATATTGTCATGTTTCTTGTTTTTGTCTCTTGATCTCTTGCAGGTATTCGAATGCCACAAGAAGCGAGGAGTAAGCCTGAAGGATCGTGGAATAAAGGTCTTCACCAAAGGACTCAATGATAGCACCTGGAAGACGTAGGTTCTTCTTCTTATTCTTCTTCCATTTTGAATACAACCTAGGAAAGGGTTCATTAGTTAGCCTCGTGCGTTGCTAGACCCACTCTAGGGATAGAGAGCGTTGAATATTTGGTTAAACTGAGAGGGGGGGGGTGAATCAATTTAATACATGCATCAAATTTGTAAATTTTCATCAAACTTCTTTACAGCTTAATATGTGAACGGTCTTAAAATGTTGCAGCAAGTATTAAATTAATGTGACATCAACCTTATTGTGAGAGCAGCAAACAATTAAATGGATTGAGTGGATCATATCAACATATAAGCAACACACATAGAGACAGCAGATGTAAGTGGAAACCCATAAAGGGAGAAAACCACATCTTATTATTGTTGTGATGCAAAGGCAAGCTCCAACTCCCTCTCACCACTGCTTTTATGTAGGCACCAACCTACAGGAGGCTCCAACCTCAGTCAGCTACAACTGAAAGCTATCAAGCTTCAACTTGATAGGGAAGCTCCAACTTCCTCAATTTATAAAAATAAATTTCTGCTGATTTACCTCAGATATCAGCTCTGTTCTGTAGCATCTCTTTCTGCTCCTCTCTTCCTTATCTTCTCTGCCTCAATATTCTATACTCTGCATTCTCTATCCTTACTCTCTCTAACCCCTCTATGCATATCAAGTTGATATTATATATAGAGTTCATCACATGACTGTTTATATTCCACAAGGAATTTGGAGTGAACAGTCATGACTCTTTGGCTTCTGCCTTCTCATTCCTTTGTCCAACTCATTAAAAAAAATATAACAATATATACAAATTTCAATGTTACAGTGGGATTTTTCTTTTCCTTCGGATACTTGCCTTTGCATCACAAACAATATAAAACAATTAAAACTTTACATTTTCAGTTTCAAAAAATAAACTTCACTCAGCCCTTGGCTTGCTAGTTTTGTCCTTTCTGTAGCAGTCATGCAACTGTCCTGCATACTTTGTTCACTTTCTTCTACATATTCCACCTGTTCACTGCACTTTTGAATCCCTTTTCTACACATCTCTTCAATTCTGCAATCTCTTTTTACCTCTCTCAGGTCCATATTCTCCAAGTTCACTATATTTGTGTATCTTCTGCATATATACCTATTTTATAATTTTAGTTCCCCAATAACTCTCAAATTCTCATTATATAAAAATTGTAGCTTCTTCTAATTTTCTTCTGGCAAATTAAATCAATGCATGCGAAGGCTTTTCTTTTCACATATGATGGTTATCAAAACCACATTCCCCAGATTTCAAATCTGATTCGATGCAACTCGCATTTTGGAAAATATAAAATTATGTCAGTCTTAACCTTAAGACTATAAAACTCATGTATCTTCCGACTTAAGCTCTTAATACTCTAACAAATGGTTCGATGCCTTTAAACCAATGTGCAAGAACTTATAACATTACAACCATGGATGTAAAATAGCTATTCAATAATATTAATATTTGGTGCAGGGGTTAACCCACAGTCCCGAACTTCGGATTATTTCAATCTCAATCTGTGTGTAAAATGCATCCAAAGATTCTTGCCCAATCAACTTCACAATCTAGAAACCTCAACATACTCTGCTTCCTTTTAACTGACAAATTAATTACATTTGTGTATATTAATATCTCAATCTGAGATTGAGATATTAAATAAAAATCCTCTTTTAGTTAAGAAACCACACACCTGCTATCCGGCTTAAAAATGCGGAAGCTCAAGGGTTATTAAACCATACAATACACCCTCTTATAATTCTTTTGCAAGCGGGAGCTCTATTTTTTGTTGGCCTAAGGTTAAACCCCGTATTGCATATAACCCATCGATCTCCACATGTGGAGTCCTCACGTCATGTTAACTCCCTTCTCAATCTCGACTTAGAGTCAATCTACATGTATACGTGACCTTAATTAAATGTTCATAGAACATTTCAATTGCAACTGTCCTTCGACCTTTTCACACAATTCATATTGCCCCAACTTCGCATATACAACCATTATATGTGCACTACAATGTATCCATATATATATTACGGCCTTCTTCAATTTTGGAAGCATTATAACAAAACTCAACCACATCGGACATACCTCGGTTAAACTCGCAACCGTAGTTTGAATAGTCCCGATCAATATAAATTAGAACTAGGCCCCGCACTAACGACCCTTCCACATCCAACGGAAGACAGCATGTCGCACTGCTTCAGATGATCTGACTTCCTTAATCAAATCTCGCGTGACTTAGATGCATGGGCCTTTAACTCGTGATGAGAGTGGTATCTCCAAAATGCTTAAGGCCACGTGTCAGCCTATGGCACTAATCGCGTTCGAATTGGAAATACAGCTTACCGTACAAAGGCGGTGCGATATGGGTGGGGTTGGTTTCGCAAACCCACTGTCACTGTTCACAGTGCTCGTGGTTCCTCTCCTTTTCCCTCAGGGTTCCGTTGCGCTTATATATATATGAACTTTTCCTTTCACGTGCAATTCCTCAACACAGTTTCTTGGTCCATACTGCAATTACCAACGACTCATCTCTACAGGCCTAGACAATTGTTACGTGGAGAATGATAACTCCTCAATGCACCATTTCTTTCCATCGATTTTGTTCTCGCTTTCATATTCAAACTACGCTTATACTCTTTGAGGAATTCCGCTATACAGGCATATATGTATACGGTCACCACAGAATTATTATAAATTGGATATGAGTCATTACAGAGTCTTATTCATACATGCCCACACAAACTCATACAATTTCTTATTGAACCTCTAAATTCACTACCTTTGCTTCCTCTGCTCCTTGACAAATTCTTGTTCTTTTGCTGCCTCTGCTAGCTCTCTGCTCCTTTGCCATCAATGACAACATTTCCAACAGAGAGATTGCCTCTGTCTGTAGAGGGGATTGTATTCACGGCACTAATGGAAAACAATTCCTTCTTAAATGCAGCTATAAAATCATTCCAAGAAGATATAATTTTACCATGTTTCTTCAAATATTCTTGAGTTATGGCCTCCCACTAGATAAGAGTTGCACATTCCAAAAAAAAGAGAAGAAAGCTATATCTTTGTGACATCATCGTCAATCTTTTGAATCCTGCAATAAGCTTCAATTTTACGTACCCAATTATCCAACTTTTCAACATTTCCTTCTCCATTATACATTGGAAATTCAAACTTTAGCAAAGGAGAATTAGCATGTCCTCTTGGAGATGTAGGAGTAGGCCAATGTGAAGAAGGAGATGAGGATGGAGGTGATGAATGAAGTGAGGGAAGTGGAGAAGGTGGAGGCTTTCTCCCATTACCACCATCACCTTTTGGTTGATTAGAACTTTCTACTTGCAACCATATTGTTCTTTCATTATACAATACTTTCACCATCTTAGTCATATCAAAGAAATATTTTCTAAAACCTCTCTCTTCCTTAGACATCATTTCTTTTCCTTGTCCTTACTCATGTTCCATGACTTGTGGATTATGTGGTCTTCTTGAGCCAACTTGAGGGTTAGGTTCTTCTAGTGCTACTTCTCCTCTTCTCAATATAGACCTTGTAAGAATTCAAAAACCTTCACAAAAACCATGCTTTGATACCAAACTGATCTAAAAATGAAAGTAAATGTTAGATTAAACAATTTTCAATCAATTCTATGTCTTTTGGGCAATGGATCATGATTTCAAAAGTACACAAACTTAAGTTAATGTGCAGAATTTTTAATAGTCAAAAGAGGACAAAAATGAAGCATCACACACAAGCAAATTGATAACGGATTTCACCCATCTTGGGCTATGTCTCTGGGTCTAGCTTCCAATGGTGATCACTTTATTATATGCTCAAATTCTCAATACATTAACATATAAGCTTAAATCTGCAAAAATAACACTTCCATTATGTCCAAAATGCTCAAAAACCCTTATCTAGGCTCTTCTTGAGCTCAAAAAGGCTAAGCTTTGACCAAAATAGCCCCCTTTTTCCAAATTGGTCTACAACTACTACATATTGGCTCTTGGCCCTACAAAACATTCAAGAAAATAGGCATAACCCGATTGGTTTGTCGCTTTTATTAACTCCTTGCAGTTTAAGGGTTTGATCTGCACATGTCAGAGTTTGTTTTGTTGTTTTTATTATATATAATAAAAAAATTTGTTCAGGGTTCGCAGCCCCACCCATCTCCTTCACTCCTAGTCCCCTTTTTCCATGGCCATAGGGCATGGGCGCAGATGGTGTGCAACATGCCCCAGCCACAAAACTTCCACCTTTGGTCCTATGTGTTTAATAAAACTATGGGTCGAATGGGTCAGGCTAGCTTGCCGGCCGGCCGGTCCACAACCGCCAACCTATCAGTTAGTGGTAAATAAATATAAATCATCGATAATGGTTTAACATGCAAAATGTTTGGCATAATGGTTGGACATTGGTTTTTTGGTTGAAAGGTCATGTGTTTGATTCATACAGAGGCTTAACCGATCGATTAACAAAAAAATTGGTGCCAACTATAAGGCCACTTGGAGGCCTCCCATAGGGCCACATGGCACCCTATGATTGGCCCACATGGTGGGCTATGGTTGGTCCACCAAATCACCGTACCATCCAATCACAAAACGACACATCACTTCTTCGTAGAGCCCAGTCATGACTTAAACACCACATCAATGTATGGATTGTCAAATGGCATCTATACCTGCACAATCAACCCTTCAGTTTGACTTTTTTGTTATTTCTCCAAAACTTAATAACAAGATAACTTGCTCATACAGTGTTGAATTGAGGTGATTCAAGAGTCGTTGGAATCAGCGAGACAAGAACTACAACTTCAAGCTATTTTTAGAAGATTTTGAGCATTTTTTAGATCCCCTAGATCATCTTTGGACATAAAGCCAGTAATTATAGAATTTTTAAAGTTGAAAGAGATGAAAATTTTAGATATATAAATTTTAAAAAATTTAGAACTCGTTTCTCATTCCCCGGGAATAGGAATCCTTCCTATCCCCTGATGGATGAAATTTAATGCTTCAAGTGTAATAATTTTGGGCACAAGGAAAGTGAGTGTAGAAGCAGGTTTGAGTACTCATATAAACCACATAAATTTGGCATCCAAATTTCCTTAAGGACAAGAAGAGTTGGAATTAGAAGGCTGAGAAAAACATGGAATGTGGACTTGCTTTGTTTGTGCATGATCAAGAAAATATATGGTATCTGGATAATGGTTGTTCTAAGAACATGACTAGGGAAAATAGTAAATTATTGTTTTTGAAAGAAAAAGGAAAAGGGAATAATGTCACCTTTGGAAAAAATTCTCCAACAAAAATGAAAGGAAAGGGAATAGTTTGTCTTGATGAAAATATCAAGGCAAAAAAGGTGTTGTATGTGGAAGGCCTTAAGCAAAATTTTCTTAGCGTAATTAAAATGTGTTATAATGGCTACAATGTGAATTTTTGATCTAAAGACTATGATATTTGAAAAGAAGTGAATGGGAAGCTTGTGGGAAAGGCAGTCAAGACTCGCAACAATGTATGTGTGTTTGATGACTCTAGAGTAAGACGTTACCTGAGTAAGACAAATCAAACTTGGTTGTGGCATAAAAGACTTGGCCATATAAATTTCAATAACCTGGTAAGAATCAACCTCAAGATTCTCAGATAAAAAATAATTCAAAGTGGAAGAAGAGGAAGAAGAAGAAAAATGCAGGGGCACAAAACTCCTTCCAGGTATGTGCAAAAACAAAACCCAAAAATTCAAATTATTAGTGATTGTAGACTTGGTGTTCAAACTAGGAGGAAAATTCTCGACAGTACAAGTTGCGCAAATCTTGCTCGGTTGTCACAAATTGAGCCCAAAATCCTTAGTCACGCAAGTGAAGATAAGTTCTAGGTGAAGGAAATGAGTGAAGAATTGGACCAAATTGAGAAAAATGACATGTTGAAGCTTATCCCTAGATCCAAAGACAAAAATGTTATAAGAACCAAGTAGGTCTTTAAAAATAAGCTAAACGAGGAATAAAAAGTGATAAGGAACATAGAAATACTAGTATGCAAAGGATATTCTCAAATAGAAAGAACATACTTTGAAGAGACCTTTTCACTTATTGGAATATTATAATCCATCATAATGCTTCTTTCTTTTTCTAGCCATAAGAATATCAAAGTATATCAAATAGATGTGAAATACACCATTCTCAATGGATATCTAGAAGAGAAAGTGTATAAAGAGTAGCTAGAAGGGTTTGTGCTATCAGAAAACAAATATTATGTTTGTAGGCTAAAAAAGGCTTTTCATGGGATCAAACAAGCCCCTAGAGCTTGGTATGTCAATTTGGACAAACATATTCAGCGACAAAGCTTCAAATGAGTGTATGTAGATAGAAATTTGTATATAAAATCTAAAGATTATTGTTTTGGTCTATGTAGATGATATTATATTTGGAAGTGATTTAGAGTAGATGGGACATAAATTTTATAAGTAAATTCAAAAATAATTTGAGATTCCATGATAGGAAAACTATCTTTATTCCTTAGGCTACAGATAACTCAATATAAAAATGACTTCTTCATTTCTCAATCCAAATATTTAAAGGAAACACTGAAGAAATTTGTGATGGATAAATGGAAACCAATCAGTACTCCCATGGTCATTGGTTGTAATCTATGTAAAAAGGTTAAAACCCCTCTGGTAAATGAGACAACCTACAAATCAATGGTTGAAAGCTTATTGTACCTCACTGCCTCAAGACCATACATAATTCAAGTAGTGGGCATGGTGGCCAAATTTCAAGCTTTCCCTTGAGAAATCCATGCCAATGTTGTAAAAAGGATTTTCAAATAATTTCAAGGAAAAAAATACTTTGGTTTATGGTATTCCATAGGTAAATACTTTAAATTAAAATCTTATACTAATGTTGATTGGGTACGCAACCTTGATGACAGGAAAAGCACCTTTTGAGTAACATTTTTTTTGGGAGATTGTCTTGTGCCTTGAGTCGGCATAAAACAAGAATCCTAGAGCTTGAGGAAAATGAAGAAATATCCTTATCAAACTTGGTTGTGGCATAAAATAATTGGCCATATAAATTTTGATAACTTGGTAAGAATCAACCTCCAAATTCTCAGATAAAAAATAATTCGAAGCGGAAGAAGAGGAAGAAGAAGAAGAAAAATGCAGAGGCACAAAACTCCTTCCAGGTATGTGCAGAAAAAAAGCCCAAAAAGTCAAATTATTGGTGATTTTAGACTCGGTGTTCAAACTAGGAGGAAAATTCTCCGAAGTACAAGGTGTGCAAATCTTGCTATGTTGTCACAAATTGAGCCCAAAATCCTTAGCCGAGCAAGTGAAGATAAGTTCTGAGTGAAGGAAATGAGTGAATAATTGGAACAAATTGAGAAAAATTACACATTGGAGCTTGTCCCTAGATCCAAAGACAAAAATGTTATAAGAACCAAGTAGGTCTTTAAAAATAATCTAAACGAGGAATAAAAAGTGATAAGGAACATAGAAAGACTGGTATGCAAAGGATATTCTCAAATAGAAAGAATATACTTTGAAGAGACCTTTCCACTTATGGGAAGATTATAATCCATCATAATGTTTCTTTCCTTTTCCAGCCATAATAATATCAAATTATATCAAATAGATGTGAAATCGGCCTTTCTCAATGGATATCTAGAAGAGGAAGTGTATATAGAGCAGCTAGAAGGGTTTTTGCTATCAGAAAACAAATAATATGTTTGTAGGCTGAAAAAGGCTTTGTATGGGATCAAACAAACCCATAGAGCTTGTTATGGTAGGTTGGACAAACGTATTCAACATAAAAGCTTCAAATGAGTGACTATAGATAGAAATTTGTATATAAAATCTAAATATTATTGTTTTTGTCTATGTAGATGATATTATATATGGAAGTGATTTAGAGTAGATGGGACATCAATTTGCTGAGTAAATGCAAAAATAATTTGAGATGTCCATGATAGGAAAAGTATCTTTCTTCCTTGGGCTGCAGATAACTCAATATAAAAATGGCTTCTTCATTTCTCAATCCAAATATTTAAAGGAAACACTAAAAATTTGTGATAGAGAAATGCAAACCAATTAGTACTCCCATAGTCATTGGTTGTAAGCTATGTAAAAATGATGAAACCCCTCTGGTAAATTAGACAACCTAAAGATCAATGGTTGAAATCTTATTGTATCTTAATGCCTCAAAACCAAACATCATGAAAGCAGTGGGATGGTGGCCAAATTTCAGGATTTCCCTTGACAAATCCATGCCAATGTTGTAAAAAGGATTTTCAAATACTCTCAAGGCAAAAAATACTTTGTTTTATGGTATGCCATAGGTAAATACTTTAAATTAAAATATTATACTAATGTTGATTGGGTGGGAAACCTTGATGACAGGAAAAGCACCTTCTGAATAACATTATTTTTGGGAGATTGTCTTGTGCCTTGAGTCAGAAAAAAACAAGAATCCATCTCTACAGTTAGAGTTGAGTACATTGCTACAACCACCTATTACACACAAATTTTTTGGATGAATCAGACCTTAAAGGACATCAAGGTGTAGTTGAATGATTAAATTCAAGTAATGTGTGACAACACTAGTGCTATTAGCATCTCTAAAGATCTTGTCATGCATTCTAAGACCAAGCATATATCATTTTAGTTTCATTTTCTAAGATAACAAGTTGTTGCGAATGTTGTTTGACTAGAGTATGTGGCCACTAAAAAGAAACTTGTAGATATATTCACAAAGCCATTGGCATGAGAACCCTTTGAATATATTAGGAAACAAATAGGATTTATTTATCCTACAGCCCAATGACTCAATTTCAATGAGTATTGGAAACTACTTGACTTCTTGAACTAATTAAAGAGTAGGAAACAAAGTTTCATGGGGATTGTCTTTCATTCGGTGAATCCTTTTCCACTGATGTTAAAGGGGGAGAATAAGTTTATAGGTGGAATGATTATTGATGACAGTGGGATGGAGAGAACCCAAATTGGTTCCAAGGGGAGCTACTATAATGGAACTGTTTCCATCAATGCTACAGGGTGAGATTGTTGGAAAATTGGCTTTGTTAGGATGAAAAGTGGCATCATGAGCGTTTGCATTGATTTCAACTGGGATAGCATTGATGTCAACCGGGCAAGTATTGATATCAAATGGGAAAGGATGGCATGTGTATGTTGTATCAAACTCAAGGGGAGTCATGTGGTTGCTGAAATATTTGGTAGTGAATCATCATAGTAGCAAGATATGTAAGAAAGCTCTAGAACCTTATAGCTATGATGGTTGGGTATCCCAATATTTGAAGGAATTTATACATAGGTATATTAGCTCAGATGCTCATGGAAGTGGCATAGTTGGATAATACTCAAAATGAGCTTTCTAATGGTATATTGAAGCTTGAAAAAATTCCTTCTAGATCAAGAGTTATGGTTGGTCAAAGTATGCAAATCAAAAGGTCAGTGGGCAGGGTTCCATGGCTCAAGGTTCTACCTCTCCCTTGTGTTTTGTGCGAAATTTATTTGATTCTAGAATTTGGTGGATTTTGGAGTGAGGTTGGGACATAGGAAATTCACGCTTTGTTGGAGGTCATATCATGCAAAAAAAATTCAAAGTGGATATCCTCCCCGATCCCTGACTTGTGTGGGACCAACTACCTAGTCGAGCCCTTGGACTAGTCGAAGGTCGACTTAATCAAGAGGTTTTGGTAATATTTCAAAGGACCAACCCCAAACCCTTCACCTGTGTGGGACTAGCTACAGGTAGTAGCTAGGGTGGTAAATGACATCAGCAGAGAGTGATGTGGCAACACAGGAAGAATACATGTGGCATGTATTTTCAACATTTTTAGGTTGTGAAATGGACCAAATCTAGTTGGCATGTGGCACCATGTAGGCATGTATGAATTCAGTATGATGCATACATGATGTATGCAACATGATGTGAAAAATTCTTCAAATTTTGCACCAGGAAGTCATTTTGATGAAGTTTCACCTGTATTTAGTTTTCGATGGAAAATGACTTGGATTCATGGCTTTGGACTAATTGGGCCTCCATGCAAGTCGGGGCAAGTGTAGGCATAGAGAACGAAAACTGGTCGTCCTCTAACCCACCGACCAACATCGTTATGTGTGTCCAAGAGTCAGTTTTGCAGTGTTTATTTGTGTGTTATGTGACCAAAGATCCTTTAGGCTTATTAACAATTAAAAAGGTGTGCTGGGAAGTCAAAAGAGCCTTAACGGTATATGATGAAAAATTCTTAAGATCTAAGGACTAAGCCCCATGGCATCAACGCATTTGGCATAGTTGAGTCGGTTTGGCACTGTGAGCCACTCCCTTAGGACCATGGGCATCGATGCATTTTTCACACTTGAGTCAGTTTGGCACTATGAGCCACATTGGGTAGTTATGCCATATCTAGAGGTTCACCAGAGTTGGGAACTCTTTTAAATCATGTGCTTGGATTAAATGGTGATTGTAGAGAATTGAATTGCAAAGAAGTAAGGACCACGAAAGCTCAGAGAATTAATGGTGGAGTTTCTATGTTAATGAAAGGCATCACATATCAAAACATTAATGCATCAACTAATTTAATGAGCAGGAAGAACCATGCAAAGTATTATAGATATATGATAACATGCTAATAGAATTAGAGTGGATACAATAACACTGTTAGTTGGTTGAGTAAATTAAGCCCATTCTCATGTTCTTGATTGAATATTAGTGTGCCATACTGCATGGAATATGGATTGTGTAATGAGCTAACAAGTGGCATTCATTTACTATGTTGTTGCTAGACAAAAGACTGAAGAAACACCAAGTCAGTGTGAATCGGGATAGATTTGTATGATAAATTTTGTGTGTGGGTATGCTACGTGTGTTGTGTGAGGGCACAACAGTGTAGTAAGATAAGAGAATGCAACAGAGCTAAAGTTGCAGAGAAGATGGCAACCAAGAGTGTGGATGCAACACGGAGAGGAAGGAGTTGTAAGAGACAACAAAACAAGTTCTTGGTGTTTTATGTAATATAAGTAATTCATTTTTCTCAATTTGAAAATTGTGTGAAAGATAGGACAGACGTTGGTTGAATCAAGTTGTGGTTTGCATTCATAAGAGGTTGGTGCCTCTTGGAAAATTGTGGCTTACAAATTTGAAGGGGCTTGGGGCTTCCCCTTTTGGGTTTCCACATTAAATTCCTATGTCCATGTGTGTATGTTGCTCATGTTAATGGTGTGTGTACATATTAATGATTTAATCTAATTCTTATGTATTTAGTTGTGAATTATTATATGTGTGATTTCCAAGTTAGAAGAGAGAATAAGAATTGGGATTAAAAATTGAAATTAGCATTGATTATTGATTCACCCCACCCGCCCTAGTAATTCCTTATTTCAACATTACCATGCATTAATATTAGAATTGGTAGGAGCATGATTATCCTAAAGATTTATTTAGAGTCTTATTTGTAATGCAATCTACTTTATCTATCTCAAAAGTTAAATTAGAGAGACAAAGGCTTTGTTTATTTAATGTGTGCGTAGAATTTCCCTTTACTCTAGATCTTGAATTAATTAACCAAGTTGTTCACAAGGTGAAGGATAGATGTTAATAATAAGGTATTTCTCTTTTGATTAATCCTTTGTTTTTTTTTTATACATGTGAACTCTAGAGAAAGGAAAATATAAGTCTATTGATTTGCTTATCAATGAGCTCAAGCCAATCACTAGGGACCTACTTTAGGGTAGGTAGATTTCCCTTAAATAAATGTGCAAGCATATTTTTGTATAGGATACATGAAAATTAACTATGAAAAATTCATTAGACATGTGTTCCGCTAGTAGGAATGTTTAAAAAAATACATCAAATACAAGTGTTTACCTCCACAAGTCATCCCCTTGTAATATCAAGCACAAGCAAGTGGGAAGGCATTGGCACCAAGAGTATACTTTCTCTGCCAATAGTAGGAGTATCCATCACAAAACTTTATCTTGTACTAGAATTAGGATACTAAGAAGGTGATTGGCCCTTATTCTCTACAAGAACAACAAAATAGAATGTGTTTGTACATACAAAGGATAAAGGATTTCCTACACTAGAAGAACCACCATCTTCAGTGGTAGGACTAGATAGAATATCAATTAAACACTTTGTAGCTACATTTAACTCATCAACAAATGTTTTGTTAGTAGGATCTAAGTTAACATAGTTAGCAAAGGATAAAGGATTTCCTACACTAGAAGCAACACCATCTTCAGTGGTATGACTAGAGAGCATATCACTTAAACACTTTATAGCTACATGTAACTCAACAAAAAATGTTTTGTTAGTAGGATCTAAGTTAACATAGTTGAAATTGTGTATAGATGAGAAATTCTTCATGAACATGGACAAACTTACATCTAATCATGGTACACACTAACCAAATTCTTCCCACTAGAGATGGTATGTAACCCTAGATTTTGGAGGAGAAAAATATAGTCTAAATTGTCATATACAAGAAAACCAATATAGTGTATTATACAAAACCAATCTTGTAGGATGTCCACTATGTAATGAGAAAAGGCATGCATTAAAGAGCTACGAATGTAGTTTTCATCTCCATTTGAAAAAGGAAATGCATTATTATATAATTTGTCATTTATTGTGGTACTTTCTAGATTGAAAAAATGAAGTTATTGGATTGAAGCACCTATTTTAGGGGTAGGTTTAGCTTTGGTGGCTTAGAAATTATAAACTTTTTGGAGCCATTTTAAGGCCTTAAACAACCATCTTTGGGGTCAAATTTTTACCAACAAATATCACAGCCTCTCAATGTTGTTGTACACTTGAGGAAACTTCTAATAACATGAATATCACCTCAATCAAATTTCATTTGTAGATGTTACGCCTCCTCCAAGATGAGTTATCTTGTTGACCACCATGATAACAAGTGGGTGCCTCATCAACTCACATTACTTACACACGTGGAGCTAGCTATTTTGTATCTTCAAGAATATTATAGAGGCTCTCAAACTCTAAACATAGTTGGGGGTTAAATCATGTAAAGACAATAACCCTTACCCTAGATAGCTATCATAGCCTATCACATTTTGGGCTCCAAGGAAATGAGGCGGTTTCACTCTTATTGTATTGTTTTTGTCCCATAGTTGAGTAGAGAATGTATAGAGTGGGAATATGGAACATAACATAGGAGTTAAAATTTCATGTAAAAACCATACTTTCCACAATGTCAATGTCCCTATAGTGAGTTTCCATTTCTTTGTATTCGCATTTCATAACTAAGAATAAAAGAGAAAGGCACATGCCTCACCTTCTAGCTTGTTTTTTCTCATATTGGATTTTCCCATGATACCTCTTGCGCTCATTTTCTTGCTCCTCTCATTTTAATTTTTTTATTTCAATATTTTGTGAGTTAATCTATTAGTATAATCTAATATCAAAAAAAAAAACATAGCATAATAATAAATAACAAAATATTTTAAGATATATGTTGCAACAAAATTAGAATATTTGTGACATTTTATAGATCCATGATCAATAAGAAAAGGTGTGCATCTTAATACCAACCTCAATTAAAGCTTGCAAAAAATTTTCCACCTCCATGACCACAAGAAAACCCTGAATTCCATTTATCCATCTAAGAGAACACTCTCAAGAAAAGCATTATTTCCTCACAAGTTATTGTAGGTAAATGATAAGACTAAAAAACATACAAGTGTTTGTTGCGGAGGACTTCATTTCCCTATCTTGCAATTGTTGAACATCTTAGTACATAATAATACCAAATAATATTTAACCATAAAAAAAAATCAACCAAAAACATCAACAAAATTATATGTTAAATGTTAAATCAGATAGGAGTACAAACCATTGCACTAACTCAATAATGGTATCTACACTTCACAACTCAATAATTAAACAAAAGAAATCGAAAAATGGATGACACCACATCCATTATCTCTTTATCAATAAAAAACATGTTTTTGGAAGAAAAATATATATATGTATGTCTCAAGGTGGAGCCTGTAATTTACATATAAAGAGGTTCAACAAATATCATATTAGAATCGTTAATTCTTATTTGTCTTTTGTGCTAAGATAAGGGTTATTAGAGGGGGAGCGTGTCTCTACATTAATAGTCGTATTGAGTGGTTTTAAGAGATTAACACTTAGTTTAATGTGCCGTTGAGATGTTCTTTTCAATAATTATAATTATAATAAGTTAATGTGTTTATTTTTAATTAAAAACTTCACATATTATGTGTGCAATTGCATTTTCTATTCTCTCAATATTATCTTTTGTGCTAAGATAAGGGTTATTAGAGGGGGAGCGTGTCTCTACATTAATAGTCGTATTGAGTGGTTTTAAGAGATTAACACTTAGTTTAATGTGCCGTTGAGATGTTCTTTCCAATAATTATAATTATAATAAGTTAATGTGTTTATTTTTAATTAAAAACTTCACATATTATGAGTGCAATTGCATTTTCTATTCTCTCAATATTTCTTTTTTCCATTTAGTATAAATAAATTTATTATTATAAAGTTAAAAAATTGTGATCATCTTAAGATATCAATTTTACTCAAATAAAATTATCAAAACTATTATATCAAATACTAAATAAATTACAAATATTTTAATATGTAAAATCAAAATAAATATTAAAACCTTTTAAAACACGCATATCAGTGCAACGATTATACAGTATAAAACCCTTTTGTGTTCATTAGACTAATATATTCTAATATATCATATTATATAAAATGGTAAGTTGCATTACTTTATATTACACTTTTGTAAATGTATTTTTTAATGGGTAGAACATAAATGGAATGTTTGGGTACAAATGCATCCATTCAGTAATATAATATAATGATGTCTCTATGTGTTTTTCTAATGTTCTTAAATGATCAAGATGGAACTTATCTTCTATGTGCACTTGGACTGCGCCATGATTTTGGGAGGGAATCATGATTATGTATTTTTTATCATATTTATATATATAATATTTTTATATTTTATATAAAGTATATAGATGTTTTGATATTTAAAAAATTATATAAATTTAATAATAAAATTTGAAATTATTATATTAAGATTTATTATATTATTTATAAAAATTAAATTTAGTTAAAAAAATAATTATTATTTTTTTTAATTCTATATATATATATATATATATATATATATATATATTTATGAAAAATTGTAATATGATAGATTTATTTTAAAAAAAAATTGAAAGGATCACTTCTTGACAGATTCAATTATAAAATATAATTTTGAAAGTAATTTTTTAATAGCAAAAATATTTTAATAATAAAATCAATCAATCTCGACAAATTAAATTAAACCTTAAAATTACATTTATTTATTATATATTATATATAATGAATAAATCTAAAATTTCAAATTTCCGATTTATAAAAGCTTCTATGCTAGAGAAAATCGATGTGGTTCCTCCATAAACTTATTTTGTTTTGGAGAAAGATTACATAGCATTAATTTGAAGTTCAGTTCTTAATTTTGGACAGGTGGTAAATAACATCCTTTTCAATGGGTTGAAATTTGTCTTCATAATAGATGTTTGTTTAAGATAGTATATAAGTTGTTGTACTTAGGTTTTCCTCCCTTAATTTTAATGTTAAAGTTATTTTGCACGGTCATTTTGAAGGGATGGGGATATAATTAGAATAATGAAGCTTGTTTCTTGAACAATTTAAAGATTAAAAAAATTTAAACGTGATCTTATGGGTTGAGATAGATTGTAGTTTTATGTTTTTTCTAGGGTAATATTAAATTTGTTAAGTTATGAAGGGAAAAATAATTAAAGAATTTTTAAACAAGTGTTATATATTAATCTTAATATTACTTAATAGTAATATCATAAGTATTTAAACTAACTAAAAAATGTATCAAGTTTGTCCAATAAAAATTAATAATAACTTTAAACTTTCTATTTATTTTTAGAAAGATATATTTATAAGTAAAAATTGAGTTAGGAAACAACATAATAATCACAATATATTAAGAAACAACCAAAATAGATTCGAAATTCTACAAGAAACAGGGGACCTTAGAAAAGAAGTTGAACAGGTGAATGAGGAAGGCTCCGGTGACATTCATCTAAAATGTTCGAAAACTAAGAGAAAAGCTCCATTAGAGCCCCATGATAAATAGTACCAATCTCAACCTCTAGACCAAGTGGATATGGAGGTGGATATCACCAAAGATGAACTAAGGATGAATTGGTTATGAAGAAACTACTGCAAGACTAGAGAAATTTGGATGATAGATTTATCCCTGATGACCAAAATATTTTATATAAAGAAAACTTTGAATAATACCTAACCTCCCAAGCAAGAAGAGAAGTTGAGATAGCTAATACACCCACTAATCCTCAGGGAAGCAGTCAGGAAAACAATCCCAAGACCAAAACAGGGAAAAAGAAAGGAAGGAAAACTTTGCAAGAATCTATTCAGACGGTTGGAGAGATGTTAGTTAATTCGGGACATGTTATACTGCTCACAACGGTATTTCAAAAACTCAATAAAATTCCTCAATGATAGTTATGTCCTAGAATGTAAGGGGCCTTAATAGTAAAGGAAAACAAAGATATTTACAGGAAAGATTGAAGAAGGATAAGCTGCAATTGGTTCTCCTTCAGGAAACCAAAGTTTCGGGCTTAAGATTAGAATAAATTATGAACCACATTCATCCTAGATACGAAGTAATGGCTATCGACTCACAAGGAAGTGCTGGTGGAATTGCGATTATTTGGAACCCATTTGAGGTTTTGGCATAAGGATCGGTTGGTCTTCTGCATATCCTAACTAGTAGGTTCAGAATAATTGGGACGAAATAATGGATCTCAGTTTCCTCAGTATATGGGCCACACATTCCAGGAGATAAACAGGCCTTCTTAGAAAGCATAAGGAATTTGAAAACTCTGAACATTGAGAAGTATTGGGTATTGGGAGGAGATTTTAACATGATTACTCGCATTGAAGAAAGAAAAGGGGACACGAGTAGAAAT
Organism: Pinus albicaulis; assembly: GCA_034641835.2. Taxonomy (NCBI): domain Eukaryota; kingdom Viridiplantae; phylum Streptophyta; class Pinopsida; order Pinales; family Pinaceae; genus Pinus; species Pinus albicaulis. Next base: position 611,073,005 of record CM076577.1, on the reverse strand, counting down.
GAGATAGAAATGGAACTATTTCGAGATATGATATCCGATCTTCGAATGGTTGGCATACCTACTATGAAAGGAAAATTTACTTGGAACAACAGGAGGAGGGGGACTCATCAAGTAGCCTCTCGCTTAGATAGATTCTTATTATCTAAAGAGCTTATCAGATTGGACGTATTTTATGAAGCTTAAATTATGCCCTGTATGGGATCAGATCATTGGCCAATACGTCTGGGGGTGGATATGAACCAGCAAAATAAGAAAATATCTTTCAGATTTGAGGTTTTTTGGCTGAGGAATCCAAATTTCATTACAAAAGTCAAAAGCTGGTGGGAAGAAAGCAGGGTTCAGGGTAGGAATAGAATGCATACTTTCCAACTAAAACTCAAAGACATCAAATAGAAAATTAAAAAATGGAACAAGACGGAATTTGGGAACATTCATCAAGACAAGGAAAAGCTCTAGGGTCATATGTTGCAAATCCAACAACAGATGATCCTTATGGGGAGATATGTGTACCTTGTTAAAGAGGAAGGATTACTAATAAGGAAATTGGAAGAAAGATGAATTCAGGAAGAAATATCATGTAAACAAAAGTATAGAATTCAATGGTTAAGAGAAGGGGATAGGAATTCTAGTTTCTTTCATAGAGCAATGATACAAATACAACAACATAATCATATCTTTTCACTTAAAGATCCCAATGGAAATAGACTTGTCCAACATCAAGATTTGGAGTAGAAGTTGGTAAATCATTTCTAGGAAATTTTAATGGAACCAGATTAGAATAGAATGAAACTTATCACTTGAGTCAAGAAATTCATTCCTATTGTTGTCAACAAGGAGAAGAATTTAGCCCTTCTTAGGGAAATCACTATTCAGGAGGTGGAGGAAGTGGTCAAAGGCTTAGCAAAAAATAAGGCGTCGGGACCTGATGGCTTCACTACAGAATTATTTCATGCTTCTTGGTCCTTCATTGGCAAAGATATTTTAGACCTGGTAGAGGAGTCGCAAAGGACAAGACAGGTTACCCTGCTTTGAATTCTACTTTTATTTCTTTAATAACGAAGCAAGAGAATTGTGATGTTCCATCGGGATTCAGACCAATCGCCCTATGCAATGTTATTTATAATATTTTGGCTACGATTATGGTCAATAGGCTTAAACCTATCCTTCCTTCTTAACTCCCTTGAACAAAATGGGTTTTTCAAAGGTAGAAAAGTTTTGGATGGGATTGTGACTGCCCAGGAAGCCATTCATTCCCTTTGCACTCTTAAAGCTAAAGGCATGCTGATAAAATTGGATTTAGCCAAAGCCTACAACTGTCTAAGTTGGTCTTACCTCCAAAAAATTTTGCAATCATTTGATTTTGATCAAATATGGATTGAATGGATCCTTTCTTTCATCTCTACTCCGAAATTCTCAATTTTAATTAATGGAAGCCCTTCTGATCATTTCAACGCTTCCCGAGGGTTGAGGCAGGGAGACCCCTTATCCCCGTTCCTTTTTATCATTTTTGCGGAGGGGATGGGCAAATACATTAAACATCAGGTGATGGATGGCTCTCTGAATGGCTTACAAATTTGGGGGTCGGACCTTACTCTATCTCTCCAACAATTTGTTGATGATATCATGTTGTTTTTCTAAGTTAGCCCAAGGAATCGAAATTCATTTTAGATATTCTCAAAGTGTTTATGGTTGCCTTTGGAACCTTGATTAATAATGACAAGTCCAATGTATTTTTCTTTAACACTGCTCCTCAATCTCAAAGGTTCTTAGCTCACACTCTTGGGTTTACCATTGGGACTCTGCCTACTAAGTACCTGGGAATGTCTCTTTCTGTTAATTCCCTTAGAATATCTCGCCAGAAAAACCTCATAACTTGAATTCAAACTCGACTCCAGAATTGGTCTTTTCGGGCTCTTAATGCCCCTAATCATGTTATTCTTCTTAAATCTGTTCTTTAATCCATCCCTATTTATCAACTATCTAGGAGGTTTCCCCGAAGACTATTTGTTATGAGATGGTTAACATTTAAAAAAAAAATTATGGCAAGGTTCATAGCAAAAATGTAAGTGGGCTCTCTTATCATGGGACAAGCTCACACTACCAAAAAATAAAGGCGGTTTGGGATTTTGGGATCCATACATTCTAAACTAGGTCATGGGGGATAAATTTTGGTGGAGATGGATGCAGGGAGGCACAGACCTATGGAAAAAAAATATGGCAACGAAAATATGAAATTCCGCAGACCACGAGAGACCAGTTGCTAGTGCATATCATTCCCAAAGGCTCTGGTATATGGAACTTGGATTCAGTGAACAGGAATTTGATTGGAGAACACAGCTTCTGGGAGATTAGAGGAGGCAACATAGCCCGGTTTTGGGAAAAATCCTGGAAACAGCGAGATAAGCTATACAGTAGGCTAGATTTGGCAGAAATTGTCCTTTTCACAAATCAGCCTCATACTAAAGATGTAAACCATTATTGGGAGGAACATAATGACCAGTTCTGGAGGAGATGGAAACAAAAACAACATTGGCAGCAAGCCCCTGACACTCAGCAATGGGGAAATACGAACAAAGAACTACATACTAGGAAATTACCTATCCTCACAGGGAATGATATCCTTCACTGGGGGTACAACATGAAAGGAATGTTCACAACTAAAGAAGCTTATCAGATAAATAGAACAATGCAAATTCTCCTAATAACAGTCTATGGAAAAATATTTGGTCAGAAAAACACTAGCCTGAAATTGAAAATTTTCTATGGATTTTTGGCCATGGAAGAATTCTTACCTGAGATCAGCTTCAGAAACGCGGGATGCCGAGACCCTCAAGTTGTATGATGTGCGGGGAGAATGAAGAAACCCTATAACATCATCTCAATACTTGCTCAGTTGCACACCAGATGTGGCGCAATATTTTCAACCTGTTCCAACAAACTGACAGAAATAACAAAAGCATCAAACAAATAATCGAAAATTGGTGAAAATGAGGATACCAAAACATGGTGGTCAACAGAGCCTAGACACTGTCGGCTGGGTTCCTTCTCTGGACTGTGTGGAAGGAGAGAAATCACAGAAAATTCTAGAATGAAAAGCAGCAAATGGCTGAGATTTGGCATACCATTTTCCAGAATATTAGAGAGACTGTCCTCGCTGAAAAATGGAACCATGAAGATTGGACAGCTTAGGCAATATAGGAAAGAATTCTCAATCAGTTAAACCTTAAAGCAGAGATGTTGGTGCCAACCTCTTGGAAACCTAGACCTATGGCTTTTGCAGTTTGGGATAGGTTCATACCTCCTCAGCAAGGATTCATTAAATTAAACTATGATGGGGCTTCGAAGGGCAACCCAGGCCAGGCAGGGGCAGGGGGCATCTTCCGTGACTGTATAGCACGAGTTATGCAGATTTTTCCATAGACCTAGGGTACACTAGTAACAATGAATTTGAATTGACTGTCGGGAAACATGGACTGCTAATTGCAAATCGAGAACAGTATAATCGTATTGAGATTGAGGTAGACTCGGTTATGGTTACGGGTATCCTCCAGAAGCTACAAAAGGGAGCACGATGGGATCATATCAATAGTAGCTTGCGCACAGCAAGACTCATCCAGGAGATTAATGAGATAATGACAAGGCTCAACTATATGATTCCACTTCATGTGAGAAGATCATGCAATGAAGCAGCTGATTGTTTGGAAAATTGGGGATGCATCAATCAGGATAGGGTTATGGATCAACCATGGGCGCAAAATAACATGAAACTAGGCCTTACACAGCTCAAGGACATTGTACAACGAGACTGGGGTCACACTGAAATCCACATCCAGGATCGAGATAACAACAAAATCCCCTGATCGGGGTGCCAACTGGAGATACCAGCGGCACGTCATGGCGATGGGAGGCAGGTACATGGCAGGGGTACATGAAGGCCTTCATATCACAATCAAGGATGACATGTGGATGACTCCACCCACAGATAGTTATGACTACATTAAGTTATAATGCAGAACAGCCTAGCGCGTCAAGTGGGCGGTCGGGAATAATTTCGGATGTGCGCCGTCGGGTGAGGTGGGAGTGGGATATTAACAAGGTCTTCACAATTCTCTGCATTTTAGCCATTCTATGTATGTTTTCCATTCTCTGCATGCATGGTTTCTGTCGCGCGCAGAGCTCCTATAAATAGGTCAGTCGATGTTGGAGGACTTTGCAACCTGTAACGTATTGGTATGTATCCAATTCTCCATACCTCATAGCCATGAAATGAGTCTTCGCGTTTCGTTCTATGCGAAAAAAGTTATTGGTTTTCCTTGATTAAATTTACCTAGTTCGATATAATGTAATATGTTGCATATGTTTCGTAATCAATCCTCATAGCATTATTATCATGCAACATGCTTCTGGTTTTCTGCTTAGTTTTCTGAAATGTCTACATAGTGATAGCAATATGAATTACAGTGAAGTAAATGTTCTCACTATGGATAGACGGGTTCTGGTAGGCTTAGATAGAATTTCTCTTTATTTAACTAGAAATGCTGTGAATTGGCCTTTTATAATATGTCCTGACTTCTTACTTCGTTCTGCCCAGAAAGGAGTTCTTGGCTCTATCATTATTGGTATTATTGGAGATGTAAGGAACCGCCAACTTACTACATGGACAAGGCATGACACTCTTTTGACTTGCATGCTGCCCATTTTGGGTGCCCTACTCTTTTCTCACCTCCCAATTTGAATCACCAGAGGTGGGAAATTAATCGAATGGCTTCTAATGATGTTAATGTAAGGGGTGACAATGTTAAGGGTAGGAAAACATTTTTGCGCTATCAGTGGGTCAGTTATGTCAGTTTTTCTATCACCTTTTGCTTTTTAACTACTTCCCTCTTTAAGGGTAGTACTGTTAGTAATTTTGGAGGGATTATCTAGGTCAGGGTCAATGCGGGAAAGTGGAACAAGGGTTGTAACTATCTGGTTTGGGTGTTTTCTTCTACTCTGGTTTATGGGTTTCCTCTATTTTATGGGTCTACTCTGGTTTACGGGTCTACTCTGGTTTATGGGTCTATTCTGGTTTTTGGGTCTGATCAGGATAGGATTTCTGTTAACAATTTGAGTCTTCAGAGTCTTTCAAAGTTGCAGCCTCCATCTACTGATTGAAGAAGTCATGCTTGGTCACTCTGTCAATTTGCTATTCATTCAGGATGTTTTAAACTTTTCGTGCTCTGTATTGTTACAGGTCTTCCAAGCAACTCCTACCTGCCAAGAAAATTGTTGGAAGACCGGACTATCAAGAAAATGGTGAAAGGAAATTCAGTAAACAAGGAAGCAAAGGACAAAGGAAAAGCCAAGGTTCCAAAGTCACCTCCAGTTAAACGTGGCAGGAAGTCCAGCAAAGAAGTCACGGAGAATATGTTCCAAACTTATTCTGATGGTACACCATGTTATATTAAGTCATTTATCCATGGATGGGAGGGCTATGCAAGAGCCAAGTAGGAGGAAGAAGAGGATATGGTTGTGGAAGAATTGAATCTGATCATCACTAACCCTAGTAACACTCGAGGCAGAATATCTTTATTTCATCACTCAATTCGTACTTATTGGTTGCTGAAATGCCTTTTGGTAAAGGCAATACCAAGGCAATAGTTTTTTTTCAGGAGATCGGGGGAGACCCCAAAGCAGCCTCAAATCTAGGAGATATCACTAGGTCTATTTAGGAAATTAACATGCGTGATCCAGGTGGATTGAACAGGTCCAAGAACAAGTGGCTTAAGTACAAAGGCTCAAAAATAAAAGTGTATGGAATGTGGCAAACTTAATTTCAAGTTAAATATCTCGTCTTTCTGATTCCAACGGCGCAAACGGCACTCAATTCTGAGTCTATATGAAGGAGTTAGGAGCAGTCAAAGTTTGAGGGTTGACTTGGTGACTTGGCAGCTTAAGGAGGCAAAAAATTTGCTGAAACTCGGCCACTAGATTCCGGCCAACTCTGGTCGAATTCCAGGAAAAATTGTGGGATGGTTAAAAGCACTCCTTCGATCATTTTCGAGATAAATCAAAAATAGTGGTTTGTTATAAAAAATTTTAAAAAATATATAATTTTTGGAGGGGTGGGCCATGACCCCCGCCCTCCCCATCCATTGGACATAACAAAGAGTTATTAATGGGGTTTGGCATCAGTCGTGACCCCGCCGCCGACCACCCGACCGAATTACACGGTAATGGAAACCATATATATAATGGTGGTGGGGGTTGTGAACCCCACCGCCACCCAAACTATAATGTTGCCACGTATAAATAGTGTCCGTCGGAAAATCCGAGGTGGGCCACTCAATGCGGGCCCAACCCCCCCACTGTTATGTATTTTAAAAATCCGCGGGGTCAAAAATATTTGGCACAGTTTTTTTAAAACATTTTCAGCCTTAATTCGGAGGGGGCTGGGTTTGACCACCCAACCCCCTCCCTCAAACCAATGATCTGAAACCAATTTAGCTAATGGGATCTTTGGGAAGTCCGCCACACCTCAAATATTTAAACCTTTCATCTCAGCAGTGCACCGAGGCAGCCAGGTGTGGGCACGGAAATCGAGATAGTGGAACCAGGAGCACTGTGCAGGAGGGGGGGCGGAACCATGATTTAAGCCATTTTCTAGAGGGGTCAGATTTTCACTTTGTCAGATTTAGGAAACTTTTATATGGATTCTACACTAATCGACGCCACGAATCCAACGGTCCTGTCCATTTCTTCATCAAAGGTCTGCAATTTTCGGGCACTTTCATCTATGGAGGTATCAGGGTGTAATTTCTCATTTTATACTTGTACTTTCATTTCTTGCCACTTAATGAAAGAGGGCCTCCCCACTATTTGAGAAGGGCCCGGAGACGTAGTCCCTCCTAGATGAACTCCGATATCAATTATGTGTCTTCTTGCATGTTGTTATTTGCTTCTCTCTTCTTATGTTTATGCCTTTAAAGTTTCTTGTTTAAAGCTGCAATTTTCACATGTAATTCTTTAATACATCTCAAGCAAAATATTTTGGATCAAGTGGTATCGGAGTAGGTGTTTGTAGATGTGAATTACATGCTTGTATGCTAACTAGAAACAGGCTACAAAGAGGCAAAGGGACACTACAATATTTTGATCTCGAAGCGGGACATGCACATCAAAGAAGGAACATGGATGACGATGTTTGAAATGAAGAGGAGCTCAACTTCCGCAAGACCTTCTACACCATGGCAGATCGGGCTGGGAAATTATTCTCTAGACTTGAGAGGCTAGAGAAAGCAGGGGAGAATGCTTCAGAAGGACAAGATTTAGGGCATGGAGATAATGGAGGAGATCCACCTCCTTCTCCTCGAGCGAGTGAAATTTCTTCCCCATATTCTCACCATCGTCATAGGAATTCAGGAAATGCATCTAATAAACCTTTCTTTAAGTTAGATATCAAATTTGATCTACCCATGTATAATGATGAAAGTAATGCAGAGAAAATTAACAATTGGATTAGGCATCTTGAACTCTACTGCAGGGTTCAGTGGATTGTGGAGGACGAGGCAAAGATCCAATTCGCTTCTCTTCGACTGAATGGCACAACTCTCATTTGGTGGGAGAGAAAACTTCAAGGCAGTAGTAATTTGGGTAACCTCCTTTCCTCATGGTCAAATTTCATCGCTACACTTAAAGATCAATTCTATCACTTGAGTTGTAAGCAAAAAGCCTTAATGGAGTGGCAATACCTAAGGCAAGGTAAAGGACAAAATGTGCAAAGCTTTACCGAGGAATTTATAAAACGAGCACTAAGTTTGGGCATTTCATAAGATTCACCTAAAGTTGTAACTAAGTACATTGGGTCATTACATAGTTACATAAGACATTCATTATTGTTATTTGAGCCTCCTACCATCGATGAGGCCAGTGTGAAGGCCATGCACATAGAAAGTAGCGGGATGCATGAACAAAGTGACCACCCAAAAAGGACTACCTCAACCAAAAGAAGGGGGGGAAATCCCTCTTGCACACTTTGTGAAAAAGAGGGACATGAAAAAGAAAATTGCTGGAAGTTGTGCCCCGAGTTGAGACCTGAGAGAAATGACAAAAAGGGGAAGAAGAAGACTACCACCACCATACAAAAAAACCAAGATTCTAAAGATTTTGAATCCGAGGAAGATGAAAAATTCACGGCTGCAGGGTTTACACGAGGTAGACCAATTGACATAGGGTCCGATTCAGGTGATGAAATGAAGCTTGCAGCTTTTGGGATCATAGCAGAAGGACCCATAGACTTGGGTTCCAATTCAGGCGATGAAACAAAAATATCAACAGATAATGTACCAAAGATGAAAAGGACACTGACTACGATAGAGTTCCAAAAACTTGAAGATATTAACCAAGGCATCCAAGCAGAAAATGTTGAGCTAAGAAGGCTCCTACAGGAAGCAAGGGAAGAAAAAAAAAGGTTACTACGCGAGTTACAAGCTAAGGATGAGGCCTTGGAAAAATCACGACATAACAAACCCGAGGTAAAAAGCAACCCTCTAATTTCATGTACTTTTCATGATGATGAATTCTATGCTTTTGAAAAATATACTACAGGGATCAGGTCCAAACTACAGAATAAGATGGGGTATCAAGGAAAGGGCCTCGGCATAAATGGCCAAGGCATCGTAAACCCTGTCAAAGTCGAGGAACTGCCGCATCATGCTGGACCCATATACACCAGGAAGGAAGTGGGAGAAAGCTCCAAAACAACCAGCGACCCACCAACAACTGATGATGAAAGCACCTCCTCATACCTCATTGATAGTGAGGGATTCATGGGCACTTCTAGGAGGCACATCGGGAGGAGGCGTTCCAAGATGATACGGAAGGTATGGAGGAGGAACAATCATCACAACCAAAATGAACCCCAGAAACTTGCATGTCAAACACATCAGGACCAAAAATCATCCATACAGAGTCCAGTCCTCGAAGCTATTCCACAAGCAGATCCTCCACAGGGAGATGATCCATTTACCTTATTAAGTAAAAGATGGTTCTTTTAGGGGTCTATGTGATGGCCACATTTGTAAATCATACGTTGCAAGTAAATGTAAACGATGGTGTGTTTCCCATCAATTCGAAATGCAACGATCATGTTTTGGCCTTTCCTTATGACTAATTGAGGTATTGATTGTTTTTTATTTTATGTAATCCTTGGCCAATGAGTGTGTACTATAAACTCTTGGCAAGGAGGGGTTGTGGAGTCATATGTGGTGTGCATGATTGCAAATGATGTACTAGTTTCGCATACAGAGGATTGAAAGTGTGGGACACAAGCAGTGTGATGAGTGTGTTAATGCTTTTGGGGTCCCAAAGCTCTTCAGTGGGGAGGAATGATCTAGGTGGATCGAACATGTCCAAGAACAAGTGGCTTGAGTATAAAGGCTCAAAAATAAAAGTGTCGATAATGTGGAAAACTTAATTTCAAGTTTAAGATCTCGTCTTTCTGATTCCAACAGCGTAGACGGCACTCAACTCCAAGTCCGTATGAAGGAGTTATGAGCATTGAAAGTTTGAGGGTTGACTTGGTGACTTGGCAGCTTAAGGAGGAAACAAATTTGCTGAAACCCGGCCACTAGATTCTGTCCAACTCTGGCTGGATTCTGGGAAAAATTGTGGGACGGTTAAAAGCACTCCTTCGGTCATTTTCCAGATAAATCAAAAATAGTGGTTTGTTATAAAAAATTAAAAATATATATATAATTTTTGGAGGGGCGGACCATGACCCCTGCCCTCCCCATTCGTTGGACATAACAAAGAGTTTTTATTGGGGTTCGGTAGCGGTCGTGACCCCGTCGCCGACCACCCGACCGCATTACACGATAACAGCAACCATATATATAAATGGTGGTGGGGGTTGTGAACCCCACCGCCACCCAAACTATAACATTTCCACATACAAATGGAGGCCGGCGGAAAATCCGGGGCGGGCCGCCTAATGTGGGCTTAACCCCCCCACTGTTATGTATTTTAAAAATCTGCGGGGTTAAAAATATTTGGCACAGTTTTTTAAAAACATTTTCAGCCTTAATTCGGAGGGGGCGAGATTTGACCACCCAACCCCCTCCCTCAAACCAAGGATCTGAAACCAATTTAGCTAACGAGTTCTTTGGGAAGTCTGCCACACCTCAAATATTTAAACCTTTCATCTCAGCAGTGCGTTGAGGCAACCAGGTGCAGGCATAGAAATCGAGACAGTGGAACCAAGAACACTATGTAGGAGAGGGGGCAGAACCATGATCCGAGCCATTTTCTAGAGGGGTCAAATTTTCACTTTGTCATATTTAGGAAAATTTTATATGGATTATGCACTACTCGACGCCACGAATCCAACGATGTTCTCCATTTCTTCATCGGAGGTCTAAAATTTTCGGGCACTTTCATCTATGGAGGTATAAGGGTGTAATTAATCATTTTATACTTGTACTTACATTTCTTGCCACTTAATGAAAGAGGGCCTCCCCACTATTTGAGCAGGGCCCGGATACGTAGTCCCTCCTGGACGAACTCTGATATCAATTATGTGTCTTCTTGCATGATTTTAATTTCTTCTCTCTTCTTATGTTTATGCCTTTAAAGTTTCTTGTTTAAAGCTGCAATTTTCACATGTAATTCTTTAACACATCTCAAGAAAAATATTTTGGATCACTGCGCCAACACCATCAATGTGTTCGGTTGCGAAAATTTGAGAAGCAGTTGCAAAGTATGCACCAAGTTGACATCCCTGGCTCTAGCGTGAAAGATGTGACTCCTGTTGAGTCAAATGAAGATTGATTTAATTTCCTCTGTGTGTTGGAATGAGAACTGACCTTCCTTGTTTTAATTTTTGGTATGCTAGCGGATAGCTTTTACTTTTTTAATATGTGTATGACAAAAAATACTTATATTAGTTACTTGAAGGCAGTAAGAAATAGACTTAAGATGTTTATGTTTTGGATGGCCTATAAGTCGTTAAGACGACCAACAAACCTGGTTTCCTACGGGCAAGTTGAGGCCTAAAGTTGTATCTTATGACCTGCATTTTGTCTATAAATAGAAAATAGAACGGATCTACCAAGTTTACAAATATATATATATAACCTTCAACAATATATATATTATAATTTGTATTCCGTAAGATAATTATTATAATAATATATATACAAAATAATTAATAGATAATATTTTATTATATTATTATAATTTTTTTTTAATAATTAATTTTAATTATATAAAGTCATAGCAAAAATAATAACAATATCAATATTTTTAATTAATTTTTAATTTTTATTTAACAATTAATTTTAGTTTTATGAGTCAAGAGAAAAATAACAAAATTATAAATATTTTTAGTATTAATTATTTTAAAAAATCATTTTTATATATTTTCTAATTAAATGTTCAATTTTTTTATAAAATTTAAAATAAAAATAGAATTAATACAATAATTTTTTGTTAATATATACCTATCAATTACTTCTTTTAAACTATATTTAATTGAATAAATTCAATTAAAATGTAGTGTACTCTTTTACTATCCCTAATTCCTACTAAGGGTAGAAGGAGGTAGTTACTATGCAGACCTGATCTCCAATGTCCCATTATGGAAATGGGGTCCAATTTTTTTCACCTTTTTCACAACAAATGAAATTGTTGCGTTCATCTCATCAAGAGCTTTCCAATAATACAAAATTTCCCCCAATATGACTCCTGAATCAAAGGATATTGTCATTCAAAGATTGGCTTATCAAATAGTGCCACAACATCTAACCTGCCATGTGGCACTCACGTGGAGCCCACTTGGCTATCCAAGTCATGTGCCATGTCATACCACATGGAAGCTTCTGACTCAGTCATACCAGGTCACGAATTAACCCCTCTCTACGGTTCGCAAAACCCAAACTATAACAAAAGATATAATGTATATTCAAGTTACACGGGCATGCGCCCTCTATGGTCACGTCACACCGAGAATAAAATGTAGGCGGGTTCTAGTGAAACCCCTCATTGGAACTGTCGAGGAAGACCTTTCGGGGGTAAGTGGATGTCTACATATTCGTTGAACCCCCTTGAAATATAATGCAGCCGAGCCCACCTCACTTCGTAATCTAATGCATTAAGGCAATGCATTCCTTCATGCCACACATCACTTGACCCCCACTGACCCGGCTTGCATGCCATGTCACCTTAGGATTTAAATCATGGCATTCTACCATGCCCTCCTTCCAAAATCTCTGCAGTCCGGGGGCTGGGGTGACATCATCGATCCCAAAAGTCAGGGTGACATCATCCTTTTTCACATCTTCCACGTCATGTGCCATGTAACTGTGGACTCCACTGAAGGCTCTAGGCCCCTTTCAAATCACATAATTCTCGTCGTATGGAAAATATGGTGTTTTCCATAGTCTTTCACCAAGTGTTGACAACGGCCCCACTGCCACATCATCTGTGGAATTTCAATCTCGACGGGATTTTCTCAGCCTCCAATAAAAATCTCCAGGGTACCAAACCTTCGGGACATGTGGGTGACTATAAGTGTTAAGCTCTCGATGGCCTTGATCACTCTTTGTTTAAGTTCTTGATCATCACGCCTTGTCATAAGATCAAATAGGGTTAATCCATTTCCTTTCAAAGTCCTATGCTTCAGACTTAAGAATTCCAACCCCACACTTAGTAACTATTAACGCATGTATAAGGGCCTTTGCCAATTCCACCAACGCATGGTCTATAAATATACAAGGGTATAAGCATGCACTTCTGAAGTTATCCATCCCGAGATTTACCGAGACTTGACTACGGATATTTATCCACCATACATACATACACATATGCATGCATACATACATACATACATATATATGCTTACGCATATGTATATAAGTAATTACACTATCTCTTTTGAGCGATATATAAGCACGCAACTGACTTGGCATGCAACCTACAAAAACACTTCCTTATACACACACACACACACACGAATGCTATTCCTCCTGAGGTTATGGGTAAATATAAGCCTGATAGACAAAAAATTTTGATACAGGGATTCGTTGATTGACAGAGATTTATCCATCTCTTCATACGTGGGCCATTTATACCAATTTGTAGGCTTGATATGGAAACAAGGATAAACCCTTTCCTAGGAAAATATTTAGCAAGCACTTCTAAACAGGAAATCACATTCCTTATTGTTAACCTAAAAAAATTATTAACATAATGTCCAAACATCGAAACATGTTAGTGCAATTATTTAATCACTAACAAAGATTCCCACCTCTCCATGCTCAGGCATTCTGAGGTTAAATTCCAGCTCAAAAATATTCACAAGAAATGAGCCATTCCTAAATATATTTACATAAGATATTAATATTCCTCATTACGGGAGAACATCACTCCTCAACATTATCATGACATTATTTTGGCACAATAAACAAAGAAATTATAATCACATTCACAAATACATAAGAAAACTTATCTTATAAGAGATCTAACTGTTGAGATTCAACAAGATGATGAGCATAGTGAAAATTAAGCACCTTCACTAAGTGGGGCCCGTAGGCTATTTTTAGGTGTATGTCTATTTTTAGACATGGTGAGCATATTCTATAAGTTGAAGGATGCTATTTGTAGATGGTTGGTCAAATGTGAAAAAATAGATGAGATTCTATTTGTAGAATATTGGGCAAAGTCAATTTATAGATCATCAATCTAAAAATAGATGCATGTCGATTATTATTAGCCCTTAATAATAATCCGACAATAAATATCAACTTATTCTCTTGGAGCACTTTATTTCAGTGAACATATTTGGCAAATCAGTGGGATGAAGGAATTAGGCAATTCCTAGGGTGGTTGGTGACTCATGAATGGAGGACTCAGTTAGAACAGAGTTGGAAGAGTAGTTATGGGAGTTGTTATTCATTTTAACTCAGTTAAGTGAGTTAAACTCAGTTGTGCTAGTTATATCTAGTTCTAACTAAAGATACACTAGTGAGAGTTTAGTGAATTAATTATTTAATTAATTCATAACTAGAGACGCACTTGCAACTGAACAAATACAGTAGTTAACTACTTGCATGTTAGTTCCAATGGAGACCCAGTGGAGAGATAGGTGAAAGAGTGGGATGGACTATCTGTTGTGACTATAGTGATGCATTAAATGCATCTGACACACATTGGAGATGCCAATGAGTATTGCGCAGTCAAGGCAATGCCAATTCGAATTCATTCAAAGGTCTTCTTCAGCAAGGATTGAGCAGTGGAGGCAGGCTGTCAAGAGGCAAGAAATTGGTGCATGGAGATGCAAATTTCTGCATGAAAGTGTGTAATGATTGTTGACTGTACTGAGAGCTTGATGTACTAATATTTGTATGATATTATTACATGATCCATTGATATACATAATATATGATAGTTGGGGTTTTTATCTTTAAGCTTTCCTGTTAAACAAATGTGTTATGTGCGATTGATTTTGCTTCATATGTGTTTTGCAGTTGGCGATTTAATTTCCGCAAAGAATTAAGTGGAAGGATTCTATATTTAACATAAGATTAATTTGTTAGATCAGGAGAATCCGATAATACTATCAATATTAATAAATTTCTACATGGTATCAAAGCAATGTTAATGACTGAATATTGCAAACTTGAAGCGGTGTTGAGTTTTGTGCTGGTGGACAATTCGAATTTGCTGCAGAAATTTCTTGGTGTGACAATTGAGTATTCATTGAAATGTCTTTCAATGGGTTGCGGTTGGAGTATTCCCTTGAGGGTAGCTTGAACTACATAGCCTGGAAGGACAGGATGGAGGTGGTGCTCGAAGATAATGGACTGAAGGAGTTCATCGATAGCGATGTTCCTAAGCCTACTTCTAGCGATGCTGCATTACTTGAAGCATGGCAAAAGAAGGTAGCGAAGACAAGAATAATTTTGTTGGAAGGTGTGAAAGACCATATTTTGTCAAGCCTTCACGGGAAAGCCACTCCATTTGCAATGTGGAAGGCTTTGACAAATATTTTCCAAAGCAGCAACAACCATAGGAAGTTGGCACTGAAAGATAAGCTCAGAAAAATCAAAATGGAGAAGGGTGATAATATTCCAAAATATCTCACGAAGTTTTTTCAATGTAGGGATGAGCTAGGGAGTGTGGGAATCACAGTTGCGGATGATGACTTGGTGAGATTGGCTCTACTTGGGCTTCCGAAGAGTTGGCATAGCTACGAAGACGCTGTCAATGGACGGGATAAACTGTCGGATTGGGAGCGACTTTGGTTGGATCTTGTGCAAGAGGAGATAAGGTGGAATACCAGGGATGGATCTTCATCAAAGAATGATGATGAAGAGAATTTCACTTTGGTTGCCAAAGAAAGGAAAGGGAAGGGGAAGAAATCCCATCCAAAATCCAAGGCTAAAGGCAAGAAGCTAGATTTTTCCAAGGTGAAGTGTTTTCACTGTCACAAACATGGGCATCTCGCCACTAACTTCCCACAGAAAAAGAAGAACAAGAAGGTTGCTAGAGATGCAGCGGGTGAGACCTTAGCCTCGCAATTTGAACTTGATTTCTCTTTGATCGCATGCTTGGTTTCAAGCACAATGGGATCGGTGTGGTATCTTGATAGTGGTGCTTCCTTCCACATGACGGGAGACAAGGAGTTGTTTAGTGACTTGGAAGAGAAATATCTCCAAATGCATATAGAGATGGGCGACAATGGTAGATACAATACGACCGGCATTGGAACCATTACCTTTGAGAGGGAATCAGGTAAACCATTTCAGTTAAAAGATGTTATGCATGTTCTAGGTCTGAAGAAGAACTTGGTCTCGGTCGCAATGTTGGAGGACAGAGGTTATGACGTTGTTTTTAGTGAGGGAAAATCTTTCCTGCGACATAAAATAGCGGGTCAAACCAAGAGGATAGGGATTCAAGTTAAGAATCTCTGCAAGCTGGAGGTAGATGGCTATGCTGAAATGATGGGCAAAGCAAAAGAAGTGGTGAGCCGGGATGAGGGCGAATTATGGCACAAGAGATTGGGCCATCTTCACCATGGCGCCTTGAAGATTTTGCTGCAAATTTCTACTGGACTTCCCGAGGGTACTCTTGTGCAGTCAGATCAGTGCAAGGGATGTACTATGGGTAAGTTTGTGAATACCACCTTTCATGAGAAGGAGAACCGTGCTTTGGTGATCCTGGAGAGAATTCACACAGACATGTGTGGACCTTTCTCGGTTGCTTCAACAACAAAACACGGGTATTATGTTATATTTGTTAATGACTATTCTCGTATATGTTGCATCTTCTTCATGCAGAAGAAGAGCGAAACATTCTCAAAGTTCTGTGAGTTTAAAGCATTGGTGGAGAAGGAGTTGAGGAAGCAAGAGAAGGCTCTGCGGAGCAATAATGGTGGTTAATATATATCGAATAAATTCAAATAATTCTGTAGCAAAGAAGGAATTCGAAGAGAACTCATAGAGCCTCATAACCCATAGCAGAATGGGGTCGTGGAGAGGAAGAACAGAACGATCATGGGTGTTGCATGAGCTATGCTGCATGACCAGGGCCTACCAATGTACTTATGGGCAGAAGCATGCAACGCTATGGTTTATGTGCAAAACTGTTGTCCTCATAGAGTACTTGGCATGAGTACACCTAAAGAAGCTTTTACTGGTAAGAAGACTGATATTTCTCATTTGAAGATTTTTGGCTCATCTATTTACATTCATGTGACAAAAGGACACCAGGAAGAAGATGGAGCCAACTGCAGAAGTTGGGATATTTGTGGGGTACACAGAATCACCCCATAATTATCATGTGTCTTTGCCAAACAATCGAATGATTGTGGTGCGACAGGATATAAAATTCAATGAGGTGAAAGCCATGAAGTTGTCGCTTGAGAGGGAGCTACACTTGCATGCAGACGAGGAACTTCT
Organism: Pinus albicaulis; assembly: GCA_034641835.2. Classification (NCBI taxonomy): domain Eukaryota; kingdom Viridiplantae; phylum Streptophyta; class Pinopsida; order Pinales; family Pinaceae; genus Pinus; species Pinus albicaulis. The sequence continues at coordinate 611,056,071 of CM076577.1, read as the reverse complement.
TGTTCCCAAAGATGAGCCTCTAGATGTGGATCATCCATAGGAGGAGATTCATGGAGTGGAGGAGTCCACTCATGCAGAACCAAACATCCACAGACGCAGAAAGCGTACCATAGAAGCTGAGAGACTGAATCTTGATGCAGCACAGAATGTAGGAGTCCCTACATCACAACGCAGACAGAGATAGTCACCTGACCGATTCACTAGATACATGGCTCTCATGAGAAAGTGTATCATGACAGAGCCATCTTCTTTTGAAGAAGCAGTGCAGGAGCTCACATGGGTAGATGCCATGGTGGAGGAGTATTACTCCATTGTCAGAAACAAGGCTTGGGAGGTTGTTCCAAGGCCGGTTGGTAAATCAGTGGTAGGTTCAAGATGGATCTACAAGGTAAAGCAAGCTGTTGATGGGAGCATCGAGAAGTATAAGGCATGATTTTTTGCCTGGGGCTTCTCACAGATCAAGGGGATTGATTATGAAGAAACCTTTGCACCTGTCGCACAGTATTCTTCCATAAGGACCATCCTTGCTCTCTCAGCACAGATGGGTTGGCACATTCATCAGATGGATGTGAAGACTACGTTCCTTAATGGGATCATTGAGGAAGAAGTGTACATTGAGCATCCTGAAGGATTTGAGATCTTCAGCAGCGAGTCGCATGTGTGCAGACTCAAAAGAACGTTGTATGGGCTGAAGCAAGCACCTCGTGCTTGGTACAAACGGATCGACAGCTATTTCACAGGACTTGGCTTCACCAAGAGTGAGGCGGATGCAAACTTGTACCAAATTGTGGTGGAGGGTAAGCTTTTAATCATTGTAATTTATGTTGATGATTTAATACTAACGGGTGATGAGCAGTTGATACACTCATGCAAGGTAGATCTTGTAAAGGAGTTTGAGATGAAGGATTTGGGCCTCCTTCATTATTTCCTTGGATTGGAAATATGGTAGTGAGAAGGTGAATTGTTTGTGTCTCAAGGCAAGTATGCTCGGGAGATACTTGGTAAGTTTCACATGGAGTACTACAAGCCCATGGATACTCCTCTTCTAGGAAATTGGAGGAAAGGGGATGCTACATCGACAGAGGTAGTGGATGCCACTGTTTATTGACAGTTGGTGGGTTCGCTCATGTATTTAGTTAATAAAAGACCGGACATATGCTATGTGGTGAACCAACTTATTCAAGTGATGGTTAAGCCTACCAAGCTCTTTTGGAAGGCAGGCAAGCATGTTCTGAGATATCTCAGGGGCACATCTGAGTATGGATTATGGTATAGACAGATGGATGAGGTGAAGTTGCATGGCTTCACGGATGCAGATTGGGCAAGTAGCCCAACGAGAAGAAAGAGCACATCATGAGGAGTTTTCAGTATCGGATCTACAGTATTTTCTTGGTACAGCAGGAAACAAAGATCCATGGCACTCAGTTCAGCGGAAGCAGAATACATGGCAGCAATTCAAGTTGCATGTGAGGCTATCTGGATGAGGAAGATCCTGTCGGTTTGTTCGGTTCTCATTTAGATCCTATAGTGATACATTGTGATAATCAGATTTGCATTAAACTCTCGATTAATCCTGTGTTTCATGATAGATCTAAGCATATAGATATCTGGTATCATCATATTAGATATTGTGTGCAGCGTAAGATCATGTTGCTTCAGTACATTCCTATGGAAGATCAGGATGCAGATATTCTGACGAAGGCGCTCAGTAGGAGAAAATTTGAATACCATAGAGACAGGATCGGGGTGAAGGATAATCCCTATCTTGTTGAGAGGGACTGTTGAGATTCAACAAGATGATGAACTTAGTGAAAATTAAGCACCTTCACTAAGTGGGGCCCGCAGGCTATTTTTAGGTGTATGTCTATTTTTAGACATGGTGAGCATATTCTATAAGTTGAAGGATGCTATTTGTAGATGGTTGGTCAAATTTGAAAAAATAGATGAGATTCTATTTTTAGAACATTGGGTGAAGTCTATTTATATATCGTCAATCTAAAAATAGATGCATGTCGATTATTATTAGCCCTTAATAATAATCCGACAATCAATATCAACTTATTCTCTTGGAGCACTTTATTTCAGTGAACAGATTTGGAAAATCAGTGGGTTGATGGAATTACGCAATTCCTAGGGTGGTTGGTGACTCATGCATGGAGGACTTAGTTATAACAGAGTTGGAAGAGTAGTTATGGGAGTTGTTATTTAGTTTAAATCACGTAAGTGAGTTAAACTCAGTTGTGCTAGTTGTGTCTAGTTCTAACTGAAGATACACTAGTGAGAGTTTAGTGAGTTAATTATTTAATTAATTCATAACTAGAGACTCACATGCAACTGAACAAATACAACAGTTAACTACTTGCATGTCAGTTCCAGTGGAGACCCATTTGAGAGATAGGTGAAAGGGTGAGATGGACTGTCTGTTGTGACTATAGTGATGCATTAAATGTATCTGACACACATTGGAGACACCAATGAGGATTGCACAGTCAAGGCAATGCCAATTTGAATTCCTTCAGAGGTCTTGTTCAGCAGGGATTGAGAAGTGGAGGCAGGCTATTAGGAGGCAAGAAATTGGTGCATGGAGATGCAAATTTCTGCATGACAGTGTGTAATGATTGTTGATTGTACTGAGAGCTTGATGTACTAAGCTTTGTATGAGATTATTACATGATCCATTGATATACATAATATATGATAGTTGGGGATTTTAGCTTTAAGCTTTCCCGTTAAACAACTATGTTATGTGCGATTGATTTTTCTTCATATGTGTTTTTCAATTGGCGAATTAATTTCCGCAAAGAATTAAGTGGAAGGATTATGTATTTAACATAAGATTAATTTGTTAGATCAGGCGAATCTAATAATACTATCAATATTAATAAATTTCTACGCTAACAACTGAGATTGGGACTCTAAATCTCCACCCAACCTTAGACAAGCTACAACCACATTTACTTGCAGTTGTCATCCTTGAGCCATATTCCAGTGCTTGAGGTAGAGTGAATTTGAGATGAAACTTAACCAATATTTACAGTTGAAACAAGATTTCACAAGGCCACTCTTCCTTCATCCACCAGCTACGCAAGCTTCCACCCAATCTTTCCATAATTTTCAGACGTGATTAACATCCAAGCAGAGATACCACAATACAGAGGGTCTCAGCTCACTTTCAGGAGAAGAAATTCCACATCATCAATGGATAAGCTACTGATGGGTAAGAGATCACCTCTCTGGGTACTTTATCAGTGAGTCAAGCACCAGAGTTTCAACCCCCAAGGCAACTCCCAGTGGTTCATCAACCTTACAAATACCTAAGTTTTTCTTCCCAGTATAGTAGGTTCATCAATCCACAAGCTTCTAGTGGGTTCTTCAGCCTTCAGGCAATCCATTTCTCTCTACAATATTTTCACCCAGCAAGCCTCTTTGAGGGTTCCTCAACTTGTTCACTTTTTCCAAAGCTCGATCAATATGATTCTAATCGCTACTCTCTTGTTACACCTTCAACCCTTGGAGGGATTTCACCTAGTGCTCACCATTGTCTTCTCTTCCCTTGCACCAGCACGAAATGAGTTCTCTTTGTCGAATTGTTTTCGTCCTCCCCAACATACCAACCATTTGTATTTTTCCAAGGTTGCACACAATCAACCTGCCTTGCAAAGAACACCCTATTCTCGTTATTTAATTTTGTCCTTTGTTGCTTGTTGTTAGAGCTAAAAGACACATGGGCCTGTCCTTTTCTTTTTCATTTTATTTATTATGTAGTCAACCCATGTAATCCTCTCAGCCAACTCATGGTTGATGTATTTAAATTCAACAATTCCTCAAGCAATCTCCCTTCCCAAGCAATTTTAATTTGTGTCCTTTCCTCTCGACCTTATTAAATAATTACAATTATTTAAAATGATGGAATATTAACCAATGGTTGTCACATAAAAAGTCTAGTATAATTCTCCAATGGGGTACATACATGATTCAAAAAGGGGATTACGGGGACAAGCCCGCCACCCTTCCCACTTGATGAGAATTAAATGGTAAAGGTGTGGCTCGTCCCAAGAATGTGGTCACATGCAACCACCTCCCTACTGTTTTCCCCATCGACTCGCTCCTGTGTTTTTTATTTTGGTTCATTTATGTACTTATCTTGTGTTTTAAGTGAAGTGATTTCTTCTTGGAGCTGGAGAAGTGGAGGGGGGTGGGTAGCTCAGGCTGGAAGAAGGGGAATTTTCTATGGAAACTAGGGTCTGGCAGATTGTGTCCTAGTGTGGTGATAGAATTGTGAATTTGGTCACCTAGTACTAAGGTTTAGGGACGTAATATACAATGGATGCCAAAAAATTGGAGGTGGGAGAAGAAGCTTAGTTGGCAAAAGAGTAATCGGTTGCTAGCTCTAACGAATGGTTGTGGAGTTCAACGCAAGTATCAAATTGTGCTTGCAGACTCTGGAATGCTAGTATAGAATCATCTAGCTTACCTTGTAATTCTTCTATGTTCTCTTGGTTTTTTTAGCTCAATATTGGTCTGTTTAATCGTTGTCATGGTGTCTATGTACATTTTGGGTCTTAGGTTTGGTCTATCTTGGGGAAAGAAATTAGTGGGAAGTATTGTTTAGGGAAAGGGGTCAATCATGTTGAGTTTTTTTGTCGGGGGTTAACACTCTTTTTACTTCTTAGTTTTTCTTATCTTGGTGCAGTTATCAAATGTTTCGTACACTATTGGGATTGTGGCTTGTTATCTATCTTATTTTTCTGGTTATAGTAGGCTCCATAGTGAGTTGAACCAATCTCGTGGTGTTTCAATACAAAGTTCCATTATGTGTTATAGTCTTGTCTATGTTTCACTGTGACGACGTTGGTATCTTGTTGGGACTTTTTCTTGGAAGTGTTCGGTTTGGGGTTTTTCCCTACCACTTTTTAGGTCGTGGTCATTTTAGATTGCGTTATAAGTGTCATCCCCTTCTGTATGTCACACCACCTAGACAATGCATGCAATGCAGAAGGGATGGTGATGGAAACAACCCACCAGGTCAATGGAGGGATCGACTCTTCATCGAGGATTTAGTTGCTACATATTTTAATGGAGTTCCGTCAGAGACATGATGAGAAATCAAGAAATTAGAAACTCAGGTGGGAGAAAAAATACAGTCTTACTCTGACCTTAGGATTTTGGATGAGGTCTCTTGCTGGGTTCTAGATCCTGGTCATACCAAGGAACTAAAGAAAAAATATCTCAATTTTGTTGCTCTTCATTGGCAGATGAAGACTCTACTTAGTTTGGTATTGAAAGACAAACATGTGGAAAGGTACAACATGTTTTATTCTCTGGAAGACATCAAGAGGATGTTGTGGAACCAACATTTTACCATGGACATGATTTACTTAAGCTTGGCTCATGTGGAAGGGCACTTGCATTGCGATACAGACATTGATGCTCCTTCAGGATCAAGTGACAGAATCCTTTCTTCCATCTCTTCTTTTGATTCTTAATGGTGTCTATGTCTACTAGTATATGTGGTATTCTGTTATGCTTTGTAATGAGTCACCAGTGTATCTAGTTTTTTATATTTTAGGATAAGCAAGCTGATATTTTTTGTATTCTAGATTAGTAGAGAAGTATGAATCCTTCAGTTTACGCAAGAGTTAATAGAGATCATAGTGGTCTAGTCAGAACAACTATGTAATTGTGAGTTATTTTGGTAATACAACATGCTTTAATTTTTTTTTAAAGTCTAGTGTAATAAAAAAGACATTCAATAAATTCAAATTGAATATATATGTATGTATGTATATATATATATATATATATAAATATATAATTAAAATAATATTTTAAACTCTCTCTCTCTCTCTCTCTCTCTCTCTCTCTCTCTCTCTATATATATATATATATATATATATATATATATATACATACATACATACATACATACATACATACATATATATATATAATTTGAAATATTATTTTAATTATATATATATATAGTTCACCGATCCTAGAGAGCGGTGACCACAACATCCATGGAATATTTGTACCATGCAGATTCACTCGAAGGGATCACTTCTTATCAATTCAACCACGAAACCTAACCTCAAAAATGTCAAGAAAATTGAACCCATGACCTCTTAATAGCGGAAGTGCTTTAAAAATGAGATCTCAACCAATTGAACTACCCCTTAAACCTAATATAAATTTTATTATTATAAGTAACTTTTAAAAAATTAATTAATTATTTATAATTTATACATTATAATTTGATTCGCTACATAAAACTTTAGGGTTACTTGCATAAAAGTTGTTTAGGTACCCCAACCTTTATTCTTTTTGGATAATGTTTTATTATTTCTCATTAAAGTTTACGTTTTCGGGTTAAAATAAAAAAGTTTTATGTACTTCGAATCTTACTCAAAATAGAATGCATAAGCAGGTAAGAGGATTACAATTTCTGTGACCTGCAATTTATATTCTACGCAGGACTTGGTAAAAGTCAAATTCAAAACTTGGTTTTGGAGCAGATAACTTGATTGTGCGAAGATTATGGGTCTAACCCTATATATAGCTTATTTTATCTTATCTTATTTTATTTTATTTTAGAAAAAGGGATATTGAGCCTGCAATAAAATAGCAATTCAATGTATTTGGGTTTATTTTGAGATTTTTTTTGGATTATTTATACTGCTGATTTACTATATAGTCTTGAAAATCATGAAAAACTAGAAAGTAGTTGTGAGGTTGACAGCTAATTTTGATGAAATTCTAGAAATATAGTCAATTTTATAACTTAAAATCAAATGAATTTACTACTTTGATATAAAGATAGGTAGTGCAAATGTTGGATAATCATAGGGTTTTGAACTGAGCCAAAAGACTAATAAAAGTGTATTCTAATATATTATTTAAAAAAAATATTATAATTTATTATTTTGATTTTAAGTATATGTGACAACTAGTCATTCAAGTGAATATATAATTGATCTAGAATATATTCTAGAAATATAAAAGAGTAGCGAAGTGTTAAATGATGAGAATAATAGACCTTTTGTACTGAGTTGAATTAGGGCCAATGCCATCACTATAATTTGCAATATATTATTATTCGAAATGTTGCCACCTTATACCCTATGACTCGTGTTTAGCAATGAGTTTGGTTAGCCGCTGTACCGACCTTGTGATGGTATGTAGGTCCGACAAAACTATTACTAAAACCCCACGTAACTAATTTTACGTGTCGTTATCTCCGTGTATCAACGTCCACGACAAATGTATTACGCAGCGGTAACATGTGTGCCACCTAAGGCCTCTTTGTTCTGCTCGATTCCCGTCACAACTATGGCCCCCTCACACAACATTGTATTTCCTACTTAAGCTTCAGCATGAAGGATGATTATGATTTTCAATTATATAATAAAGTTTGCTTAACATCATGTTATTGAAAAGTATCAATTATAATAGAGGAAACTTTGGAATATGACTTTAAATTATATTAATGTGAGGACATAAATAATGTGACCATTATTTCATGAATTATAAAAGATACAAAATTTTATTATAAAATAAGAAAAGTCAAATATGGGAAGAATCCATATATTAAAATGTTAAATATAAGAGAAACCGGTGAAGAACAGATTCTTATATAAAGAAAAGAATCTTGTTGTGCAAATTCTTATATAAAGAAAAGAATCTTGTTGTGCAAATTCTTATATAAAGAAAAGTGTTGTAGTGAAAATCTAATATTCAAAGTCATGAAAAAGTGTGTGATGGGTATGGAAAGAATGACCAGTGTACAAGGATTTTTTATATTTTAGTTGTTTGCTACTTGGATTAATATGTTGTTGAGGGTTTCCTTACTATTTGCATTATAAGGATGGTGGGTAAATGAAGTAATGTGCATTAAGTTTGGTTGTTTGGTTTTTGGAAACTTATTAGTATTTTTAGTTTTTATAATCCATGAAATTGAGATAGCCATTGAGCATTTGAAGAGACGATAAAATACAATATTATCTTATAATAGGGGAGCATTTGAATATAAAATGGTCATAAGTCTTAGATTTTAAGGAATAACTCTAATAAATATGATGGACGTAAGGAATATGGTGATTGTTTTTCAATGCGGCCTTGACCATATTAGAGTTTGAGTTGTGATAGAGGAATCCTCATATTGCAAGGCAATTGGAGTCTCATGTAGGTAGGAGGTTTGATAAAACTTTCCTTGAAGTGAAGTATTAACTAGAGTAGTAAAGGAAAATTGAGGAACATGGTATTATGGGCTCTACGTATGTGGACCAAAGGTAAGATTTATAAATCTTACTCTAAACACCCTTATTTATCTATCTCTTAGAAAACTCTCTAGTGCATCCATAGGAAGATGTGTGGTGGTAGTCTAACAATATTGAGAGCAGCTAAATGGAGTAAGGAAGTGGCTTTAGTATACTAGCAGGAGTCCATCCCACCTTTTTCCTATTGCATAGAGGACATGAATATTAGATATGGATGCCCAAGGGGAACATATTGGGAATTGGCTATCCACCTAACCTTATGTGTCATAGTCACCATTTAGGATAGCATTAAAGCAATGACTAAGATAGTAGAAAACTTCACAAGACTGATGCTCAAGGCACTAATATCTTGGCACAAAGGTGCTTGCAAAACATTGAAGCAAGCACCCTCTCTATAAATTTATGGCTTGTTGCTTAAGGAATGACCCCTAAACTCAAATCCATATAGCAGATTCTAGTTGTGGCCGATGAGTGAAAGAGGAAGATATTCATTCAAATGCCCTAAAGAGGAATTCAGAGGTTGCAGAAACCTAAAGAACCAAGGGGCAGGAGAAAATACACCAATAGATAGGCTGCGATAGGATTTTAAAGACCTTAGCACCTAAGCACTAAGCCTCTGGTCACAACATCTGGTCCCATGGAGGAGAAATAGGAAGAGGGGCTAAAAAAGAAGGAGCTAGGGGCATCAAAATGTAATTATTTTGTAACTTTTGTTTTAATAGAGCTACAATATGATAAGGCTATGATATTGTGGTACAAAGGAGTATGGAGGATGAATGGGTCGACAACAAAGTAAATGCATGTAGAAGGTTGGTGTCGCAGGAGTAAATGTGATTGCAAATATTGTTGGGTCAAGGCGAGAAGGACCGTGATTTGCAGAGGAAATTTTGGTCTTGTCTTGTGTTGAGAAGTAAGTCGTCCCTAATATCACATGCACATTGCAAGGTATTAAATGAAGAATAGTGCCACTAGTTTAGAGAAGCCATGTTGTTGTACATTTTGAACTTTGTGCAGTGTGACTGAGAACTAATTCTCAATATGGATAACACTCAAAGGCCCATTCTCAATGGTTAATGATGCATAAATGTGATCAGTTCGTCAGCGCCCCACCATGAACCTAGATACTGGAGCCTGAGTCCACCTCAGGAAATCAAAGGAATCAAGAATGGAGATATTTTGTTGTGTCAATCATGACACGTCATGTGTTTTCATGTTTTCTAAATATTTCATTTTAAAGAGGAATCAAAATCTCCTAGGACCATTAGGCCACTCGCATGCTCGGAAAATTGGGCAGTTCAAACAATTGGAGCATTCAAATATATTTTTTAATTGTTTGTTTGAACTCTCTCCTTATAAAAGAGAAGAGTAACTTAATAGGAAGGGTTTGATTTTCCTGGTCCCTGAGGTTGTAATTGTTTCGTACATTTTGCAAGTTTTGGCCTGTGACATGTATTCCATCCTTGAAGTCAATGAAGAAGTTTTTGGTGATTCCATGAATTTTGGATATGTAGTATGTGTTCTACCTCTGTATGTCATTTCATATGTGTATTTTCTTCTTCAGAATTGTGTAATTGTAGCTGTTAGATTCACTCTTAAATCACATATTTACTAATGTTATGTGATAGCAGATGATACCTACTATATTGTATATTTATCTAAGTTATATGATAGGAGATAATACTTGTGAGACATTGATTTGAAAGCCTTAAAATGCACTCCATAATTTATGCACTTCATTCCTTTTCTATTTTCATGATTCTACTGGGATATCTTGCATATGATTATGTGTTTATCTAGCCCTTTGCACTAGGTTCCTCCCTTACATTTTTCCTTTTCATATTTACTACAACGACAAATTTAATTTGCATCCTCTGTGTGTCGGACACCAGACCTGAACATTTATTCTTAGAATGATATCTTGTTTATGTGCATACTGAATTTTCCTCTGAGAAAGGTAATTGAACCAAAATCTCTACCATTTTAAATTTATCTCTTGAGTTGCACTGATTTATCTTCAAGAGATACTGGGATGTCTTAAGCACTAACCTCTCTTCAACCCAAGGGTTGTCTCTAGGATCTACAACATCTTCTGGCATCATTTTCGAGGAACAAATCATAATATTTTTTGCTGGGTGCAACATTTTTGGCATTCCTCATGTTAGGTGAGCAAAGGAAGTGTGGGTTGAAGATCTCTCACCTTGGCGACTCCACTTTTTAAATATTCGCTTCATCATTCTGTATTTTAAAATGAATCATACTCGTTATGATACTTCTTAGAAGAAAGCTCTCCTGTATATGACCCTGAAAAAATCATATCTAGGATGATTCAGAAATAGAGGGCATCTATTACCCCAGACCTTGTGATCTCATTCCCTGAAGTGTCAACTTCCAGCTCTCATAAGGTTGAGATAAATTACCTTGAGTCCTCTTCCAAAGCCTTGGAATATTCAGAATAATCTTGCCAATTGTTTAGCTCATTTCCCACGAGAGTCAACTCTGAAGAGGCTTTTGTCAGTACACCTCTTTTCACTATCCAGACCTTCCCTAAAGTTGAAGAAATCAAATATATCCCCATAAATCATTTGACTTAGAGGGTCGCCAGCAGAACACGTCTCGAAAAGCCTGTCAAGGATGGGAAAAACCTCTCTCTTCGAATCTCGACAATAGTCTCCTTGCTTGAATTTGGCCTTAGGGGAATAATCAAGGCTCTTGCAGCATAAGGCTCTTGGGAATTTTGGGAACTTGAAGACTAACTTGCAATGGAGATGGGCAAGCTTTTATAGATGGAGGAAGGGGAGTTGGGATCCCTATAATCATGGGATTGGCCCTATCATCAAGGAAGCTTCCATGAGAGGTGGCAAACCACTTCCTCTCTATGGAAATCCGTATCCAAACCTCCCAACTCAAGATAGATAGCAGTCCAGGAATTTGTTAGGACGAAACTTTCGCCATTTATTTTTAAAAAACACTGCTTAAATTGGCTGGCGCGAGTGCGACTCTGGGACAGAGCGCCAATTGGCACGCCCTCTTTGAAGGATTTCCCTCATTGGCGCGGGTACTGAACTGGCTGCCTGTGCCAATGCAAAAAGAGGTGTTTTTAGGGTTTTTTGCAAAGAGATGTCTTCAGGGAAATGAAAGCTCATGTTCAGAGGGATGTCATGAAATTATTTTCAAGTCTTGTCTCTGCTCACAGGTCACGGAATGAGCCCTCCAATGTGCAGGATGGGGAATGGCAGGGATGGTGACAAATTACTGTGTAACAGATGCCCCCTAAAGTATGAGGCCCGAACGAGAGAGAGAGGTGAAATGCTTTACGAGAACGTGTCCAACTGAAAACTCCGCTGTCAGAAAACCTGCGTGAAGAATTACAACTGATGTCTCAAATACATGATATATATGTGGTATGGGCGCAGCCATCCATAACAGAGTATACAATAATCCGGATCCAAGGCATGGACGCAGCCATCCAGTGAGGATCGATAAATAGACTCAGGTATGGTCGCAGCCATCCAGTAAGTGAGTCATGTAAATAATCATAATAATCCACAAACTCGCAGCCTGGATTACAACAGACACAATCCAGGGTCTTGCGCTCCATCTCAATCCGAACACAGTACAAGTTCAAGCATGCGAATAAGTGAGCTGAATTCGAACATGCAAGAACATAGTCTGATTACCAGCCAATGATGAGAGCTGTTAACAGACGCGAGAGGTACCACCAATAATGACAATGGCCCTCAAGGTACCATAGGTACAATCTACGGCATGTGAATCAATGAGCTGGCGTCGAACACTCGTAGAATCACTCGATCAGAGGCCAACGATGAAAACCTCGCGTCGAATGTGAAGAACCTGCCATTGAGGCATGCAGGCTCCAAGGTACCAGAAGGGAGTCTCTAGATCAGCTTCCTGGATAATGAGCTGAAGTCGACAAGAAGTGACCTTGATCGAAGGTGGGCCATAGTGTTTCCCACATCATCGACGCGAGACAGAGGAACATATTGTTTTTGTGAATCACGATCAGATGAGAATCAGAGGAAGGTTGGTACTTGCAGAGGTCAACTTCTCTTGAACATATGAACGGTACGACAGTGGAATTGGCAGTATTTGACATCAAAAGATCAGAGGTCATAGTGACGAGGCAAAGAGTAGATGAGAGGTCAAAAGGGATTACCCAAACCCACAGAGGTAAGTGAAAAACGAGATGAGATGTCCCCAACCCGACACGAATGCAGATAAGTGCCATGCTCAAGAGCGACATACTGTCGACACGACAATGATGTTGGTTCCATTTTCCCCACCATTTCGGTGAGTACCTCTTTATTTTTACACAAGCTTGAAGAGGATACCATATGCTTGTCATATAAGTCCGTCCTTCAGACGAATCCATCCTAGTACATTTAACGAGCCCTAGGAAGGAGAAACTTGAATATCATCATTACGACTGAATCCGATGTCATCAGGGTTTAACGAGTCTGACAAAGGGAGAACTCGGCATCTTTTCATGTTTAGAGAGTTTGAAAAGATAGCAGAAAATTAAACTCCAAAGGTCCCTTTTCGTAAATAGTTCCTCATATCCGAAAAGGTAGAAAACTTTGTCTGGGAAAACCTCCTAGTCGCGATAGGCTAGGGTATTCCTTTTTCGTAAATAATCTATCCCAGCTTGAAAAAGGGGTAAACTTATACTGGGTAGATGTCGTTTCGCAGCCACTTTAACGAGATCGAAACGACAAGGGCCTCGGCAATCTTTTCATGTTTAGAGAGTCAGAAAAGAGCTGAAAGATGACTCCTCCTGGAGGAACGAGTGGTATAAAGGGTAGCAACTGGTTCCAGTAATGGTGGAATTGCTCAGAACAAATAAAGGTCAAGAGGCTGGATAACAAGACCACTCATCGCAGCGGTTCCCCAGGATTGGGTGAAACAACCAAGTGAAGGCGTATGATCGACCAAGCAGATGGGGACGATGGAGTGAGAAAACCAAGGCTCATCTGGCAAAAACAGGCTGATAAAATGGCAATCACAAGAGGTAAAATGGGCATGGTTTCATTTTTACACAAGCTTGAAATCAGGAAACTCTGCTTGAGGTTGGTTTCATTTTTACACAAGCTTGAAACAAAGAGAAACTATGCTTGAAACTGGTTTCATTTTTACACAAGCTTGAAACGGAAACAAACTATGCTTGAAAAATTAAGCATGCCCCCAGCGTGGTGACTCAATCCGAGGTACATGCCCCCCAAGCTTCAGTCCATATGAAAGGCAGATGGAGTGAAGGTTCAAATTACGAGATCTAAGAAAGTCTCGACTGGGATTTTACGAGATCAGATCAAAGACTCAAATTGAACAAGAACGTGTTTCATTATTTTAACGAGGTTGACACATTCAAAGAACTATCCTCAGATGACCTTGTTTCATGGTTTAAGGAGCTTGGCACAAGACAAGGAACTCTGCTCTGACATCTTTGTTTCATTTTTTAAGGAGCTTGACACAAGACAAGGAACCATGCTCCAACAACCTTGTTCCATTTTTTAAGGAGCTTGACACAAGACAAGGAACTCTGCTCTGACAACCTTGTTTCATTTTTTAAGGAGCTTGACACAAGACAAGGAACTCTGCTCTGACAACCTTGTTTCATTTTTTAAGGAGCTTTTTGTGTGCATTACTCTGCTCCAACAACCTTGTTTCATTTTTTAAGGAGCTTGACACAAGACAAGGAACTCTGCTCCAACAACCTGCTTGTTTCATTTTTTAAGGAGCTTGACACAGGAAAAGAACTATGCTCCGAACAGCTTGTTTCATTTTTTAACGAGATTGACACAAGAAAACGAACCGTGCTCCAACATACCTCATCATAATGAACAAGAAGTCATCGCTTCCAAGAGTTCCACTCCTGATGGAAGGAAAACATCTTGGAAATCAGGACCCAATGCCCCCAGCACACTATGCACGACGGCATCATCACTGAGCATAGGCATGGGGTACGTAGCCACATAGTTGACCTGCGGTGGGGCAGATACAACGGGTGGATAAAAACTAGGAAGGGATGATGGCAGGCCAGCTGCCATATCACGACCAAAGAACGAAAGCTGATCAATGGTCACGATCCGTCCTTCATGCGGAAAACAGACCACAAGAAAAAGGGAGGAGACAAGTGCTCCCATGGCATAGGTGTAATCGCGCTCCAAAAGCAGATTGAAATCCAAGGGGCCTGGAACAACCATCACGTCTATATGGACGGTTTTACCTCCCAAAGTAATAGGTAACCTTGAAAGGATCCCTAAAGGTTGACTCGTTCTTCTGTTAAACGCCAACAGATTCTGTGTAACAGGCGCAAGCGGCGGCGAACCGAAAGCTTGCCAAGTAGTTGAGGATAGAATACTAACAGATGCACCTTCATCTATAATGGTACTGGGTACGACCAGACCAAAGGCCTGTACTGTGATCTCGAAAGGCACATAAGACGGAAGGCGGTATCCTGCGAATCGATTCCAATCAAAGGAAGCGACCAAACTACTTGGAGGGGCTACCATCGAACTGAGATGGTCTTCTCCTGGTGTTACGGAATAAGAAGGAGCATACTCCACGACCTCCATCTCGAAGGCGGGAGGAGTATCCTCTGGGACCTCCATCATGGGAGGCGGAGGAGCAGCTTCTTGAGGTGTAGGGACAGGAGAATCTTTCTCCAAATCTGAAGAATCTGAAGAAACAAGAAGAACCTGAGGGATGTGAGGTCCACTCTCAACGGAAAAGACCTGGTGCATTGTAGGCGGGTCCAGCTCAACCGATCCCACGACCAATGGTTGGTCGGGAACGAATTCCTGAATCTGAATTTCCGAGGGAGCGGGATCGACCAAGGATGACTCTTGACCAATTGTGGCATCGGCTGGTGGAGGACTCAAAGAAATTCGTTTATAACCGGCCGGGAGGCATGGTGTAGAAATGTTTGCGTTGTCCAAGACTCTTTTGGCTTCATCCATATATGGACAAAGGTGAATGGCATGGTGCCCTTCACACAACTTATAGGGATTGGTGAGCTTACCCTGTTTCTTAGGAGCCTTACCAGCACTAGCTGAAGACGTGCCCCCAACCTGACTCCTGAAAGCCAAAGGCAACGGCGGGCGACCGTTGGACCATACTTCGAGTACCTTGGGAATGCCAGGGCAGTCTCGAAGAAGATGGTCTCCCGTGCACAACATGCAAGGGAACTTGACTTTCCGTGGAGGGTTGGAAGGTTTATCAAGAGGAGACTTCTTAGGCGTAATAGCCGCAGAGCTAGCCTCTCCTTTATCGGACTTCTTCTTCTTTGTCCTCTTCTTCTTCTTCTTAGCCACCTGGTTACTAGAATCCAGACTTTCACCAGGCGAAGTAGAAGAGGAGGACGCAGAAACAGGCGAAGAAGGGGAGAGGTCCACCTTAGAATCAACATGATGTTGTTCAGGCAGAGGAACTGATTGACTAGTAGCTGAGACATTTGAGACTACAGAGGTTGAGAACAACCAAACATGCAACCCAACAGTCAACCCAGGAAGGGACAACGTTGCCATGTAAGGAGCACCAACATTTCCAAAAGGAGGAAAATGACTAGGATTCCCATCAGAGGGGATTCCTTGGTTGGTGAACTCTGAAAAAGTTGCCATCAGAAACGATCTTCAGAACTAACTTTAACCAGGAATATTTCGTGGGCAATTAATTTTTATGACATTGAAACAAGACTCTACCATTTCACATTTTAAGAGTCGAGAAACAAGCAAAAGGTGACTCTATCGCTTTCAGATTAGAAACAAGCGTGAAAGGACAAGCGCTTGATGATCTTTTCAAATTTAAGGAGTCAGATAAGATAAAAAATGACTGCTCAGGAATACTAGGCAAAGGGTGTACCAAATAACCGTGAACTGCGATATACACCTTGGTTTCAAAATGAAAGAGAAATCAACCAAGGACTTAACGTACGTGCAGACAATCTCCCCGAATGCTGTGTCCGGTGTATCACGGGTATAGGGCGACAGAGTCGGCTTCCTATGGATAAAGGATAGAAACCTAGTGGGGTCTCCCTTTATATACTCGACGGTACGGGGAGTACAAGTCTGTACTAGTGCTGTCTAAAGCCAAGAGGCGAACGATAGCTACTAGGTTTAAAGACGCCGGAAGACGTCTCTAGCCTAGACCACTAAATGTTGCGTTAATGTTTCAATGCTTCCTTAGGTAAATTGAGTAAATTTTATGGTTGATCTTCAATTATGTTTCAGTTTTCAGGCCCTAGCGAGTGTCATATGACAATCTCCTATATGCAGCTATATGAGAAAATAAAACTTTTCAATTCGATGAATGCTATCTAGTTAAGGGAAGAGCTTCAAACAATGATGCAACAAACACCAACACTGAAAACGAAACTTTTTCCAAACTAGATGACTTTCACTATCCAAAAGTAATTCCAAACATTCAACGATGCGAATAATGCAATGTAATCTATGCAAAATCCTCTTTTTCGAAAACTATGCAATTGTTATCTATGCACAATTTCCCTTTTCCTTTTCAAATCATAAGAATGCACTCAATGCATTTTTCGATGAAATGAGAATCTACTTAATGCATGCTTTCAATGAAAGAGAATGCACTCAAAGCGATTTTTAGCTTTCAATCATTAAACAATGTGATTTAAGTTCAATGATAAATCTCAAAATACTCTTCAATGCAATGTGATCTAATGCATTTTAACAAAAAGAACACTTTGAGACGAAAACTAAATAAACGCAAATCTTCTTAATGAAGGTTGAATGCAAAAGAGATGTAAACAAACACTAAGAATGCAGTCGTTGTTTCAAACACTTTGTCATGAAATCCCTCAAAAGGTGACAAGACATATGAGGTCAAACACAAAGAGGACTTCCAAAGCTCTGAGATCAAAACAAGGCATTCATTCCCTTTTACATCAAACAATCATGAAGAGAAGACATTTCAAACAATGAGCAATGTAATCTATGCTCATACAGTGAAAAGACTAGAAGGGAAAGACACACTGGTGAAGGATTCAGGGAAAAAATCTCAATTTTCACACACCCTGAAATTGGCACGACTTTGTCATTGACAACTAACGCCAACTGGCGCGACTTGCTCACTGACAACTAGCGCCAATGGCTAATTGGCGCGGGTTGCTAACTGACAACAAGCGCCAACGCCTGAAAATGAAAAAACAAAGAATTTCTCCCAACCAAGACCAGACTCACCACTTCAAGCAAAATCCAAAACAAACCCAGAAGCAAAGTACTGACCAAAAGAAACTTCCGAACAAGGGTAAACCCTACCACCTACAGGAAATGGCGCGACTGTCTGGCTATAATCCGTGCCAGACAGGGGATGGCGCGAGTGATGAACTGGCAACCTGTGCCAATTGGCGCGACTGTCAGGGTGGAAACCACGCCAATCAAGCCAACCATGAAAGGATGAAAACTCGGAAAAGCAGAGGTCAGATCTGATCCTCTGGGGCTAAACCAAAATCCAAACACTCAGAAAAGAGCCAGCCAAAAGAGCCGATCAATCAAGGAGAAACGAGAAACAACCGAAAAGACAAGACAATACTCCAAGTGTTCAGTTCATAAAATAAACCAGAGATTAACTGAAGCAGCTTTGATCTACTTCGCAATTGCAGAGCAAAAGCATTTCGAAGGCTATCTGGCCAACTTCAGGCTTTGTCTGTAGCTTATAAAATGAACAACAACAAGCTAACGATCCCCAGCGGAGTCGCCAATTTGTTGTGGAGGTAAATCCCCTCTGCGGACAGAGGCGATCCCTACTAGCCCAGACCGGGTCTAGCAACAATCATTCACGCTACAGTGCAGGTTCCTAATTGCAAATAAACCAACTAGCGATGAAGGCTTACCTGGAATTCAACGTTGTTGCTTGTAGAAGAGGTAGCGCTCCCGTTCCTTAGCCCTGGCAGATCACGATCCCCACGATCTCCGTGATGGACACCTGCACATGTGAGGAACAAAACAAACGCAAGCGTAAAATCCAGTACATACAACTATATGTCAGTCAGAGAAGACATAACTCATGATCATTATCAAGAACAAGAGTGGAACCATAACCAATAGTCGCTTATTTGTTGTGGAGGTAAATCCCCTCTGCAGACAGAGGCGATCCCTACTAGCCCAGACCGGGTCTAGCAACAATCATTCACGCTACAGTGCAGGTTCCTAATTGAAAATAAACCAACTAGTGATGAAGGATTACCTGGAATCCAACGTTGTTGCTTGTAGAAGAGGTAGCGCTACCGTTCCTTAGCCTTGGCAGATCACGATCCCCACGATCTCCATGATGGACACCTGCACATGCCAGAAACAAAACAAACGCAAGCGTAAAATCCAGTAGATGCAACTATATGTCAGTCAGAAAGGACATAACTCATCATTATAAACAACAACAAGAGTGGAACCATAACCAATAGTCGTTTATTATGAAACAATCAAAGGAAAATTACAACCAAGTTCTGACGCTGAATTCTCCTTCGGAGGGTCGCCAGCAGAACACGTCTCGAAAAGCCTGTCAAGGATGGGACAAACCTCTCTCTTCGAATCTTGACAATAGTCTCCTTGCTTGAATTTGGCCTTAGGGGAATAATCAAGGCTCTTGCAGCATAAGGCTCTTGGGAATTTTGGGAACTTGTAGACTAGCTTGTAATGGAGATGGGCAAGATTTTATAGATGGAGGAAGGGGAGTTGGGATCCCTATAATCATGGGATTGGCCCTATCATCAAGGAAGCTTCCATGAGAGGTGGAAAACGACTTCCTCTCTATGGAAATCCGTAGCCAAACCTCCCAACTCAAGATAGATAGCAGTCCAGGAATTTTTTAGGACGAAACTTGCGCCATTTATTTTTAAAAAACACTGCTTAAATTGGCTGGTGCGAGTGCGACTCTGGGACAGAGCGCCAATTGGCGTGCCCTCTTTGAAGGATTTCCCCCATTGGCGCGGGTACTGAACTGGCTGCCCGCGCTAATGCAAAAAGAGGTGTTTTTAGGGTTTTTGCAAAGAGATGTCTTCAGGGCAATGAAAGCTCATGTTCAGAGGGATGTCATGAAAGTATTTTCAAGTCTTGTCTCTGCTCACAGGTCACGGAATGAGCCCTCCAATGTGCGGGACGGGGATTGCAGGGACGGTGACAAATTACTATGTAACACTTTCCAAAGAGCGATGGACATAAAATTTGTTGGAGAATGGGACAAATTCGTAGTAATATATCTGGATGACATAATTGATTTCTCTAAATCGGATGAAGAGCACCTCAAGAAATTGCAGGTCACATTTATAAAATGCAGAAGGTATGGTCTATCCTTAAACCCCAAGAAATCACAGTTTGCTTTAAGTGAATGGAAGTTGGGACACATTGTGGAAAAATAATGAGTGAATATTGATCCCAAAAGGGTGGAGGCTATTAGAAATATCCCATTACCAAGAAATAGGAAGGAGATTCAATTTTTCTTTGGTAGAATAAATTTCCTGAGAATATTTATGCCAAATTATGTTGAAATTGTCAAAGAAATCATAGATATTTTAAATAAGGATAGGGAGGTCAAATGGACTATCGAAGCTCAGGAGTCATTCTCCAAAATAAAATAAAAAATATTTTTCAGAAGCTCCAGTCTAAGCTAGCCATCAGAGGCCATTCCTCATTTTTTCTTTTGCCTCTCCTAACATGGTGGCAATTTTTTTATTGCAAAAAAACAGTGAAGGACAGGAACAACCGATTGCATTTTTCATCCAAGTGTTTCAAGATGCAAAGTTGAAGTATAATATCTTAGAGAAACATGCCTATTCCTTGGTCAAATCCCTGAAATATTTTTGAATTTATGTCTTGCAGTCAAATATAACAACTTATGTCGCTACAACTGTTGTGAATGATATTCTTGTGCAGGGTGAAAATGAAGGTAGAAGAGACAAGTGGATTGCAAATATTCAAGAATATTACATGGATATCAAACTCAATAAGTTGATCAAGGGGCGAGGATTATCTAAAATATTGTCTGGGGCTAACTTCCAGGCCTTGGGTATAAACTTGTTGGAAGATAAGGGAGGAGAAATTGGAAGAGTAGAGGAACAAAAAAATATTGGGACTAAACATAGAAAATCCATATGATGTACCTTGTCTCATAGTGGTGTAAGTACATTTTCCATTATTTAATTTTTATTAAGTGCCCAGTAAATTTTGACAAAGTTGAATACATGGCCTTGAGACTACAAGCCAAAATGTTTGCTATCTCAAATGGCCAATTGTACTGGAAGGACCCGATGGGGATTTTATCGTTATGTTTGGTAAAAGAAGAGATTCCTAAGGTGATTGATGAATTCCATAACTATGTCTATGGGGGACATTACAGCTGGAGAGACACCGCTCATAAAATCCTCAAAGAAGGTTTCTATTGGCCCAAACTATTCGTTGAGGTGCATACATATGTTTGGGCCTGTGAGAATTGTTAGATTGTTGTAGAGAAGTATAAGTTAGCACCCCTCCCCTTGATCCCTATTTTTGTGGAGGAGCCATTTAGGAAATGGGGGCTAGACTTCATAAGAGAAATACATCCACCATCCAGTGGTCAGCACAAATCGATACTTACAACCACTGATTATTTCACGAAATGGGTGGAGGTGATCCTAACCAGAAATGCAACAAATGCAGTGGTAATTAAATTTATGGAGGAGAATATCCTTGCAAGATTTGGTTGTCCAAGGAAGATTATCACTGAAAATGCTCAGGTGTTTAATTCATCCAAGTTTCTTAGTTTCTTCCAAAAGTACCATATCATTGTGGGGCACTCCACCACCTACTATCCACAAGGAAATGGACTGGTTGAATCTTCAAATAAAACTCTGATGAGGATTCTGAAAAAGACCATTTCAGAAAATCAGAAAAACTAGCTCACAACTGAAATTCACTCTATGGGCCAACAAATTTACTACCAAGAGGTCAATTGGGAAGTCTTTGTTTGAGTTGGTATATGGAAAGGCTCCAATTTTCCCTGCCCAACTAATCATGCTAGTGGCTAAAATACTACAGGATGTTGAGGAGGAGCCAAATTCTCTGACCAGGAGAATAAATCAACTAGTAGAACTTCAAGAAAATAGAGGACGGGCATCTCAAAACCTGATTAAATATCAGGAAAATATGAAATCTCTTTTTGACAAAAAGGCAAGGGGAAGATCCCTGCATCTAGGAGATTTTGTGCCCAAATGGGATGTTAGGAGAGAGGACAAATGAAAACATGGAAATTTTGATCCCTTATGGTTTGGAACTTTCAAGATATTTGAAGCAAAAAGAAACAAAACCTTCCTACTGGAAAACTTAGATCGTGAGGTGCTTAAACTGTCGATGAATGAGCAGTTTCTCAAGTTATATTTTTAGCATTAAAAAGGTCCATTTTCTCCCACTGTATATACCGGTGAGCCATTGTACATACCGGTAATGTTTTAAGTTCTTACTGCTTTTGTTTTTGTTTTCTTTGTGCTTGAATAAAATGACTCCATTCCCAATGGTGAAGGCTACTAATATGCAGGTTCTCAATGCACTGCTTTCAATACATTGTCCCAAATTGGAGTTGATGTTGTTATCTGTCATACCATCTGGTATTTGTATCAACTGGTCCTATTTTCAACCAATGTATATATTAGGAAAAGTGTGATCTTGGTTGAATAAAGGGAAAATCAAGAGGGAGAGCTGAAAATCGGGAGCCGAAATCAAAAGGAGTGCCGAAATTTAGAGGCTAATATTAAATGTGAAAGTCAAAATTCGGGAGTCGATAATATCAGAACCCGATATCGAAAGGGCCGACAAGAAACATATTGGGATTTCGAGATATCATAGGTTCGAACGTGGGGACCTCAGTGGTTTATTTAAAAAGCATACTAGAAATGGAAGGGCTAGAAAAGGTGGCGTATTAGAACTCGAATGTAGAAAGGATGGTCATTTCAGAACTTCAGAAATTGGGATTTTGTAAGTTCTTAAATAATCACAATTCTTTAGGAGAGCCAAGGTAGAGAGGAGCAGGGAAATACAAAGAAATGATCGCAAAACCAAGGACCCTAAGGACACTTTCTCTCTCTCCTCTGAAGAGACACATGGCAGCAAGTGATTGGTCCTGAGGAGCAAACATGGAAGATGACATCAACATGGTGTGGTCGTACGATGGGCACGTGGCAGTCATTTTTGGCATTTTGGGTGGCCTAATGGGGCAAATCCAGGTGACACGTGTCACCACTCAAGGGGCACCACATGGAAATGATGATGTTTGCATGGTGTCATCTTGGAGGTCAACATATCAGAGGTTGGAAGTATCATAAATCCTTTATAAAATATTTTGAAAAATTTATGATGAGAGGGGCTTCGATGTTGAATAGCACATGGTAATAGGAGATCCAAAGAACCAAGAGTGTAGAAGAAGGCTTAGCACCCAAGTTCTATGTAAAATATGGGGGATATAGCTTCAAAACTCCTTTTAAATTGCATTTTGGAAAAGCTACGATGGTGGTGAGCTCTGACGTTGGATAACACTTGGTTGTAGAGACTCAAGGGGACAAGGGCATAGAGCAGGCTTCAACACCTAGTGTTGTAAATATGCCATGAGGAAATTATTTTGGAGGTCATTTTTTGGAGGGAGGAAACATCGCAACTCCATTCTAATTACAATTTGAAAATGTTACGATGGGAGGTGCTTCCAACATGTTGGCAGAGTGTGGTTGCAGAAGCCAAAAGAACAAAGGGGCGAGATAAAATACACGAAGAGATAGGCCCCGACACTATTTTAAAGACCTTAGCAGCTGAGCGCAAAGCCTCTAGTCACAACACCCAATCCCATGGAGGAGAAATAGGAAGAGGGGCTAAGCAAGAAGGAGTTGGGGGTATCAGAATGTTATGATTACATAACTTTTGTTTTAATAGGATTACGATATGATAAGGTTTCAATATTGTGGTAAAAAGGAGTATGTAGGATGAATGAGTTGGAAGCTAAGTAAATGCATGCAAAAGGTTGGTGTCGCAGGAGTAAATATGATTGCAAATATTGTTGGGTCCTATCTAGTGTTGAGAAGTAAGTTGTCCCTGATGTCGCATGCACGCTACAGAGGATTAAATGAAGAATAATGCCACAAGTTCATAGAAGCCATGATGCTGTACATTTTGATCTTTGTGCAGTGTGACTAAGAATTAATTCTCACTATGGATATCACTTAAAGGCCCATTCTCAGTGGTTAATGATGCATAAATGTGATCAGTTCATCAGCGGCCCAAAACTTCAGATCATCGGCCCACTATAAACCCATATAATGGAGCCTGAGTCCACCTCAAGAAATCAGAGGAATCGACAATGGAGATATTTTGTTGTGTCAATCATGACACATCATGTTTTTCGTGCTTTGTAAATATTTCATTTAAAAGAGTAATAAAAATGTGTTAGGAAAGCTAGGCCACTCTCATGCTCAGACAGTTGGGCAGTTCAGACAGTTGTAGCATTCAAATATATTTTGTAACTATTTGTTTGAACTCTCTCCCTATATAAGGGAATAGGAAATTAATAGGAAG
The DNA here is from genome assembly GCA_034641835.2 of Pinus albicaulis. Lineage (NCBI taxonomy): Eukaryota > Viridiplantae > Streptophyta > Pinopsida > Pinales > Pinaceae > Pinus > Pinus albicaulis. The sequence continues at coordinate 611,032,229 of CM076577.1, read as the reverse complement.
GGTTCTGTTATCACAAATAAAATTTCATTTTTTGAGTGATAGGTTCATTAGCCTAGTTGTTATTTGTCTCATAAAATTGGTTCATGAAATTGATGAAAACTCATGAATTGATCGCTATCCTAAGTTTATAAAGTTCATTTGTCATTCCCATCATAGTCAAATCTATGAAAATCCACCTTAGGTTCACATGCATAGGTTTAAAGTTTGGTAGTGACCACCTGTCTGATTTTTCCCAAGTCTGCAGTGAATATAACTGCAAACAAGTTGTTTTCGCTACAGACTAACCTGACCAGTCCGTAGCGAATTTTCCAGGTTTATAACTGAAAACGATGTGGAATCATGTTTTCTGCACCGAATAAGGGGATGATGAGCTTCCCAGTTTTTAGAGGTTTAGGGTGAATGTGAGGTCACGTGATCGGTTATTACAGTCATCCAAGCATGTGTAATCATGAGTGCCTTTCATCATTACACTTCACTCCTCCCATTTCTCATTGTCCCTCCCATATTTTAATTTAACCTTTTCAACTCACCTCCAAATCTCCTCTCTATCATCCTCCCTCCGACCTTTGCATGCATCAGTTTATTATCATCCTTGAAGAGTCTAGCCCCATCGCAAGCAACTTTTTGTTCAATTTGTCTCTTTCCAGGTGTCACAGTTTTAAGAAGGCAGCGTAGTATAAAGGATGATGGCCATGAAGAAGAAAATAAACAAAGGAGTCTCCTGTGTAAGATATGAAACTATGGATCTCAAGTTACTCAATGAAGACCCCACCTTTTCAAAAGCTTTCAGCAACGTTGGATGCATGAAATTCTACCAAAAAATTCAAGGTTTTCATGCCCAGGTATCAAAAGATTTTGCAGTAAATTTCATAGGTACAACTTCAAAGGTGGAGTGCTAAGTTTTGTATTATCACCTGAGACAATTTCTCAGGCCACAGAGATACCAAGGATAGGTGAAGAGTGGTTCAAATCCACCAAGTTTAAGATGCATAACTGTGATGAATTTATAAAACCTGAGCACATTGGAGCAGATATGGCTTCTGGAATTCCTAGGAGCTACATGAAAAAGAACTACTCCAAATTTATATTTGTAATTCAAAAGTACTTTACTTGTGAGGGGATATTTCATATGGTCTATCTATACCATTTCAGGCTCTTGTTTCACTTCACTGGTAAGTATTCTCTTGATATTCCCCTTTTCTTGTTTAGGAGCTTAGGAAAGATGTCAAACAAGGTTCAGGCAAGGCCATAAAGTATTGAGACCTCAATGTTCCATCATGGGTTGATCAAAATTCTGGTGTTGGAGGAGTTGAAAAAACTAAACAGAGACTGGGATACCTTTCTTTTTCTCAGTGGTTATGAGGTTGATTCAGTAACACCTAAGAAAAATCCAAAGTCAAAAGCCACTCCTTCAAGCAAGAGTGACAAACCTACAGATGAGATAGAGGGTGTGAATGAGGAGGATATGGAGCCCATTATAGAGCCAATGGATATTTAAATAGAGTATGCACAAGAGACAAAAACTCCACAGCCTACACCTACAAGCAACAAACAAAAGAATAGCAAGAAAAGCCATAGAAGGATAGCTAGAAGTAAAACAATTGGGAAGGGAAGCCTTGAAGATATTCTTCAAGCCATAGATATTGAGGAGACTCCAGTGGTCAGAGATGAAGATATTAAAGGTGAAAATAATAAAAAGAAATGTATGAATGCTAAAAAACTTGATTTTGCAGGAGAAGATACGGGGTTTATGTTTCAGCCAAGAAAACCACTCACCAAGCTGCAACTTGCTAAAGGTGTTATGGAAAGTAAAAGGACAGAGGTTACTGATAAATGCAAGCAACCTATCACAGAAGATATCATTGATTTGTCTCCAGCTACAGAGGATAGCATTGTGGAAAGGAAGGGTAAATAGAAAATGGTTGAAAAGTTGAAGTGCAGATGTTAAAAGATAAGTTAAGAGAGGCTAGAGAAGAGGTTATTGAGACCAAATTGGAGTTGCGGGAAGCCAAGGTAGATAGGAAGTTGATGGAATATTTTAAAGAAAAGGTAAATGACCAACTAAATCAATATTATGAGTCATTAGCCAATGCCAAGAAACTACTGAAAATGACACTTCCTTTGCGAAGGGTAATGAAGCACACAAGAAAGAGAAATTTATGGTTGCAAGCTGAAAGAAAGAAACTCAAAGGCCAGTACAAAGAGATAGAGGAACAAATAGAGATGATATAGTTAGAGTTAAAGAAAAAGGGTCTCAAAATCACAGTCATAAATGAAACTGAAGGGATTCAAGCTCCTACTGCCAAAGGTGAATCTTCCAAAGCTTGAAGAGTAGACCAATTACCTTTTTGACATTTTTGCATAATTATGAATCAACATTTGCATATCCATAGGAAATATTTTGAAGAAGAAAGGACAAATTTTGAGTTTATGCCAATTAGGCAATTTCGTAGCGAATCCGAGGCTTGAAGCCCAGATTTCACTATGAAATCGTTGTAGTGACTTTTTGCTTAAAATCACAGCTATGGTCAAAATCAAGGTGGGAAAAAAATTGTATTTAGTTCATTTGACTCAGCAAACATTTCCAAATCAGCAAAGAGGGCTAACAAGTGGCATAGATTGGTGAAATCAATTTGCTACGAAATTGCCTTGATTCCCTGTTTCTACAACGAGCAAGTTTTTGTAGCAATTTTGGGTTTTGATGGTCTTTTGGAGGCAAGAAAACCACATGGAAAGCTTAAAGAGTATCAGAGGAATATTTTGGTGGAGGCATGGTCTTCGACAAATTTTTTCAACCCACCAGCTCATCATGAAGACAATCAACATTTATCATGACACCACATCCTTAAAAGTAGGAAGACTTGTTTCCTAATTTAATGGTGGCATTTATGTCTTGGTCATGGTCAGTGCCACCCAAGCACATGACTATCTTCGATGTAAATATGCAGCCTTTTCAGTTAGTTAATGTAATAAATAAGTGGAAGAGTCCTAGTAGGTCTCTAAGTCATAAAGTTAGTAGATTTCAGTTTCATTTCCATGTATTTTGCTTATTGTTAAGATAGGTGTCAGAAAAGGAGTTCAATGATCTAACCATGTAGGCAGATCCAATGTAAAGTGACTGAATCCTATTAATAGGAAATATTTCAAAGAATAGAGGGTGGAATGATGTTATTTTACACTACTACTATTGTAAAGTTTTTCTGAGCAATAATATACAGTGGTTTTTGGCTTTTTCTTCACTTGAGATTCATATGATGTTTTCATGAGTACTTGTCCTATGTATGTTTTTATTTTTCCTGCAGTGTTTTGATGTTTGATTACTTAGAATTCATGTTAATCATGCTCTAACTTCCTTCAAGCATTAAACTACTGTGTATCTGTGTGTATTTCCTTTTTCATAAAGACATCTATATGCCTCAGCTTCCACAAGAAGAACCATTGTAAATGACTTTCTTAACACTGCCTCCATAAACCCATTGGTAGTAAATCCTATAGATTTTTCACCTGCATACAAATACACTCAAAACACTATTACAGAGTTAGCCATCTGATTGAATTTCATTTGAACAAATCATATTTACCTTTGAGAGAGCCCTATCAGGCTGAAAAGGCTAATTTTTAGTCAGAAGTTGGTTTGAAAGAGTTACTCTAGGTTGTCTGGTGGAGAAACCCATCTGTACCAACTTAGTGATAACAGGTTCAATTTTCCTGGTCCCAGGGGGTGTAATTATTTCATAAATTCTGCAAGTTTGGGCATGTGACATGTATTCCATCCCTTAATATTAATGAAGAATTTTTGGTGATTCCAAGAATTTGGAATATGTAGCATGTGTTCTGCCTTTGTATGTCATTTCATATGTGTATTTTATTCTTCAGAAAGTGTGTAATTGTAGCTGTTAGATTCACTCTTAAATCACATATTTACTAATGTTATGTAATAGAAAATGATACTTACTATATTGTATATTTATCTGAGTTATATGATAGGAGATAATACCTGTGAGACATTGAATTGAAAGCCTTAAAATTCACTCCATAATTTATGCACTTCATTCCTTTTCTCTTTTCATGATCCTACTAGGATTTCTTACATAGGATTATCCGATGAGGGTGGACCATCGGATCTTCACATTGAACCTTGAAGCGGAACAAAAATAGTGCAATCCCCCCTGGGTGACGTTAGTGAGGGGAGGGGGGTGTCACTATTGGATGAGGTCGTCGGGTAAATCAAATGAGCGGGGATTTTTGTTTCACTAACCCAAAAACGTGAATGGAACCAGGAGAGAGACCCGCCCCCCCCTGTGATGTCAACAAGGGGAGGTGGGGGTCGCACTTTAATTTTAGTTGTTGATTGAATCGTGGGAAATAAACAGTTAGAAACATAGTGGGGCATCCCCTATTGTGACATTAGCGTGAGGGCGTCATGCTTTAATCACCAGTAATTGATCAAATTATTTGATGTGGTTTGTTGAATGGTGAAGGGTCATTGGGTGACAATTTTAATCCTAGTTGTTAATAAAAAACTGTCGTGGGGCATCAGGTGATGGAAGATCGAGAATGGGAGGCCCATGGTAAATATATGAGCACTAGTGGTCGAGGCATAAGTGCGCCATGTAGAAAATGTAACAATGGGATTCAAACTGATCTTGTAATGTACTAAAACAAGATATTGAATACTTCTACAATTTGTGGAAACAAAGCACAATCGCACAATCACACAATCACATAACAAGTAAGAGAAAGAAATAATCAATCACAGAACACAAGATGTATCTGGGGAAATAACACTACCTAAACCCCCGCTATCTGTATATTGTATAAATTCAAGTATCATGAAACGACACGATGATTTCTCTCTCAAGAGAAACTCCTGCACGTTGCCAACTATCTCACTCTGATCTAGGAAAAATCAGACAAATACTTAGCTAATTCTATAATTTTTCTTAGCTTTCCTTCCTCACGCATTCCTTGAGGAATTAAATCCCTATTAAATAGTAAAATCCCTCACCTTGATTGCGCAATCATTCCTTGGCCTCCAACTGACTCTATAATTGGTCTGTACAATTTTATAATTATACAACTGATAGTTATCATCCCTTTAACCTCTGTCTCAACTAGGACTTCCTTAGAATCGATACACAACAACTATTTATAGAGAATTATCAGTTAACTAATTGATCACTACTTGTGAATTAAAACGTATTTAATTCACTTGACCTCTCACTAGCTCATCACTCAGTTAGACCTAGTTAAACTGATTTTAACACAATTTCTTGAGTTAACTAATTACAACACACAAATAACTGTCATTGGACCCCCTTAAATCATGGGAGAACTCTATATGCATCCTCTTAGACCCTCAACTCGAATTTCCTAAGCTAGCTCAGTCATCCTGACTTAGTTAACTAATACAAGTTGTCATGACATGAAATTACAATTTCTCTTCCAATTTAATTAAGGGTAAATTAAATAAGAAGCCCCACTTTGGGGTGCCATTTCAACACTCCCTATAAAAAATAAAGGGATTATCTTCTACCTCGATCATGTCTCTGTGGAATTCGAATTTTCTTCTTGTCATTTCCTTCGTCAAGATGTCTGCATCCTGCTCCTCTGTGGGGATGTACTCTAATGACATAATCCTCCTATGAACACAATCTCTAAGATGGTGATAGCATATATCAATATGCTTGGACCTGTCATGGAATACTGGATTAACCAACCGTTTGATGCAACTCTGGTTATCACAATGTATCATCGTCGGATCCATCTATTTACCAAAAAAACCAACAAGTATCTTCCTCATCTATATGGCCTCACATGCTTCCTGACTGGCTGCCATGTAATCTGCCTCTATTGAACTGAGTGCAACTAATCTTTGTTTCCTACTGTACCAAGAAACTACTTTTGATCATATGTTGATGATGTCTCCTAATGTTCTCTTCTGTTCAGATGGACTCCCTGCCCAATTTGCATCGGTGAAGTCTTGAAGCTTCACTCCCTCTGACCTTTTGTACCATAATCCATACTTTGTAGTGCCTCTGATATATATCAACACATGCTTCCCTACCTTCCAAAATATCTTGATCGGCTTAACTGGTTAACTGTGTAGCATATGTTGGGTCGTGTGTTCACCAAATACATGAGTGAAACCATCAGCTTCCTGTAAACAATAGCATCCACTACTTCTCCCGAAGTAGCATCCTCCTTCCTCCAATTTCCTGCAAGAGGAGTCTCCATGGGTTTTCCGCCATCCATGTGGAACTTCCTCATAATCTCCTTGGCATAATTTCCCTGAGATACAAACAACTCCCCATATATTTTTCAAATCCAAGGAAATAGTGCAAGAGCCCCATGTCCTTCATCTCAAATTCTCTTGCAAGGTCATATTTGCAATAATTTATGAGCTTCTCATAACTTTTTAGTATCAGATCATCAACATAAAGTACAATAGTCAAAAGCTTACCATCAACCACAATATGATATAGGTTCGCATCTGCTTCGCTCTTCGTGAAGCCCAACCTGGTGAAATAGCTGTCAATCCTGGTGTACCAAGCACAAGGTGCTTGCTTATGTCCATACAATGCTCTCTTGAGTCTGCACACTTGTGACTCCCTGTCTAAGGTCTCAAAAACTTATGGCTGCTCAATGTACACTTAAGATGTACACTTATTCCTCAATAATTCCATTGAGAAAGGTTGTCTTTACATCCATCTGATGTATCTGCCATCCCATCTTTGTTGAGAGTTCAAGGATGGATCTAATAGATGAGTACCTTGCGACTAGTGAAAAATTCTCATCATAGTCAATCCCCTCCACCTAAGAGAACCCTCTAGCCACAAATATATCCTTTTGTTTCTCCACACTCCCATCTGTTGCATGCTTCACCTTGTATATGCACCTAGATCCTACCGTTGACTTCCCCACTAGTCTCGGGATAACTTCCCATGCATTGTTTATGATAATGGAGTCATACTCCTCAACCATGGCACCAACCCACACTAGTTGTTGCACTGCTTCCTCAAAAGAGGATGGTTCTATATCAACAGCTCCGCTCATAGGAGCCATGTATCCAATGTACAAATCTGGGTACCTTCTCTGCCTTTGTTATGATGTGGGTGCTCCCACATTATCTCTCACATCCAACAATAATTTTTCAACCTATATGGTGCGCTTCATTCCATCTCTAGTGGATGGATCTTCATGAGTGGTTTATACCACTCTTTGTTCCTCTGCTTGTGGATGATCCACATCCTGAGGTTCATCCTTTGGAGCTAAGAGCTCCTCAACTGCTTGCAAATCAAGCTCCCTCTCAAGGGACATTCACATGGCTTTGTCTTCATCAAACTTCACTTCTCTTTTGATCATTGTCATCTTGTGTGCTGGAAAGTACACTCGATAGTTGTGAGGTGTATCAGTGCACCCCACAAATATCACCAACTCTTTTGTTGGCTCTAGCTTCTTCCTGGCATCTTTGGTTACATGGAAATAAACAGATGAACCACAAATTTTAAAATACGACACATCCAGTCTCTTACCTAAAAAATACTCCTCTGGTGTACTCATCCCAAGTATCCGATGAGGAATTCTATTCAGCACAAACACTGTTTTATTGCATGATTTTGCCGCAGATGCAACAATAGGCCCTGATTATAAAACATATCTCGTGCTACTCCCACAATAGTTATGTTCTTTCTTTCTGCAACCCCATTCTATTGTGGGTTATGAGGTGCAATCAATTCTCTTTGAATTCCTTCCAAGGCACAAAAGTTCTTGAATTCATTAAAGAGGTATTCTCCACCATTGTTGCTCCTCAGAGCCTTCACCTTCTTCCTTGTATCTTTATTGACATGTGCCTTGAACTCACAAAACTTTGAGAACGTCTGATATTTCTTCTGCATGAAGAAAATCCAACACTTTATTGAAAAGTCATCAACAAAAATCACATAATACATGTGCTTTGTTGTGGAATATGTCAAGAATGCTCCACACACATCTGAGTGAACTCTCTCAAGGATTGTCGCTGCTTGGATTTCCTTATCGTGAAAGGTGGATTTGGTATACTTCTCCAATGTACACCCTTTTCATGTGCCTCTCTATGCAAGTGCACCCTTTGGAAGTCCTGTAGAAATATACTGCATGATCCTCAAAGCGCTATGGTGTAGATGACCCAACCTCCCGTTCCATAACTCACCGATGTCTCAACCCTCCACCTTCTCTGCTTTACTGCTTAATGTTGTGCAATCATCTACATCAATTTTGTAGAGTTTCTTCACTCGAACCCCAATATTTTTCACCTATATCGTTTCTTTGAGACAAAGGAACGAATTTCCTTCACTGAAAATCACATCATATCCACGATCTTCCAACGTAGCAATAGAAACCAAATTCTTCTTTAAACCAGGTACATACATGCCATATTTTAGTATGAGGGGTTTACCTGACTCTCTCTGAAAGGTAATTGTACCAATACCAATAGCGCTATACCTCTTATCATCACCCATCTCGATGTGCATCTAGATATCCTTCTCCTCCAAGTTGTTGAAGAATTCCTGATTGTCGGTCATGTGGAATGAGGCTCCACTATCCAAGGACCACACAAATCCCATCACCAATGGCACCATGCATGCGATGAGGGTGAATTCCAACTCGAAATGTGAAGCCAATTCTTCACTTGCTGCTCCTCATGATGCCTTCTTGTTGTTCTTCTTTTGTGGACAATTTGTGGCATAGTGTCCATGCTCATGGCAGTTGAAACATTTCACCTTTGACAAGTCTTGCTTCTTTCCTGCCTTTCCAATATTGGATTTGGAATGGGACACCTCACATTTTAATTTTTTCACCTTTCCAACCAAGGAACAATTCTCCTCATCATCAGTCTTTGATGAGGATCCATCTCTAGTGCCCCATCGAATTTCTTCTTGTGCCAAATTGTACCATAGTCGCTCCCAATCTGGAAGCTTCTCCCTCCCATTAACAGAGTCTTGGTAGCTATGCTAGCTCTTGGGAAGGCCTAGAAGAACTAGGCTCACTAAATCATCCAAGGCAATAATGATCCCAACACCTCCAAGCTCATATCGACACTGAGTGAACTTTGTCAAGTATTTTTAGATCGTTTCACCCTTCTCCATTTTGATCTTCCTGAGCTCGTCTTTAAGCACCAGCTTCCTATGGTCATTAATATTCTGATAAATATATGTCAATGATTTCCATATCGCATATGGAGTCGCCTTCCCATGGAGGCTCGAGACAATATGATCTCGAACTCCCTCTAACAAGATCTTTCTCGCCTTTGCTACATTCTTCTTCCATGCATCAAGAATTTGAGCATCTGCTGTTGCGGGTTCCAGGACATCAGTATCTATGAAAGCCTTCAGTTCATTGTCCTTAAGCACTGCCTCCATCTTGTCCTTCCATGAAATATAATTCGAATTGCGCTCAAGTGCATATTCGAGTCTCAAGCCATTTAAAGAAATCTTGGTCTGATGTTGGATACCGAAGAATAAACCTGCAAATTTGAACCTGATAAAAAAAAAAACTCTGTTCTTCTCTTATTATTATGATTCCTGGCGCTCTGATACCATGTAGAAAATCTAATAACAAGATTCAAAGTGAACTGGTAATGTACTAAAACAAGTTACTAAATCCTTCTACAATTTGTTGAAACAAAACACTATCACACAATCACATAACAAGTAAGAGAAATAAATAATACATTACACAACACAAGATGTATATGGGGAAAGCACACTGCCTAAAACCGCACTATATGTATATTGTATAAAGTCAAGGATCATGACACAATACAATACTTTCTCTCTCAAGAGACACTCCTGCACTCTGCCAAATGTTTCACTCTAATCTAGGCAAAATATGACAAATACTTAGCCAATTCTCTGCCTCTTCTCAATTTGCCTTTCTCACGCATTATTTGAGGAATTAAATTCCTATTAAACAAGAAAATCCCTTGCCTTGAATGCACAATATTTCCTTGGCCTCCAACTGACTCTATAACTTACCTGTACAATTTTCTAAATATACAACTGATAGTTATCATCCCTTTAACCTCAGCCTCAACTAGGCCTTCCTTAGAACTGGTGTGCAACAACTATTTATAGCGAATTATTAGTTCATTGATTGATCACTACTTGTGAATTAAATCAGATTTAATTCACAAGACCTCTCACTAGCTCATCACCCACTTAGAACTAGTTAAAATGATTTTAACTCAATTTCTTGAGTTAACTAATTACAACTCACAAATAACTGTAACTGGACCCCCTTAAATCATGGAAAACTCTACATGCATCCTCTTAGACCCTCAACTCGAGTTTCCTAAGCTAACTCAGTCATTATGAATTATTTCACTAATATAAGTTGTCATGAAATGAAATTACAATTTCTCTTCCAATTTAATTAAGGGAAAGTTAAATCAGAAGTCCCACTTTGGGGTGTCATTTCCTTGTGCCATTCAACATGCCACCATGTAATGGTGGGGAGTGATGCAAGGTGTGTGGTATCGAGGCATACCACGTGGCCAAGTGCCACTAGAACCATACAAGTCCATGACTATGTGGCAGTGTAGAGACATGCCACGTGGCAGGAAAAAATGAGGTGGTACAATGAAACTAAAGAGAATTTAAAGGATCGTAATTTACAATCCTGGGGTTCGATTGGAACCAAATTTATATCACTAGAAAAGTATCACTCAACCAAGTACAATGGTGACATCCAAACTGAGTTCTGAAAACTTGGAAGAAGTCGTCTTTTTTAACCCATTCTCTAACTATACTAGAGAAGTTGAATTAGCATAGTAAATACACTCCTAATGGTCCAGGAGTGTGTTTACAGTTAAGAACCTCCATTTGAATTTCCTTTGATTTCATAACAAACTTTAAACAAATTTTAATAGAATTTGAGATAAGAATTTCATGTTATTTCATAATAATCTTGAAACAAGTTTCAATATAATTTTAAATGAATTCATGAAATTATTCGTGCTTGTGATCTTGAAATTTGTGAATCTCATCAAATAAATTCTCTCACGAAAAAAATTCAACAAACTTCAAATTTAATTAAATTTTTCACCAAACCCAATGACATAGGTTGATTCTGAGAAGGATTATGAGTTTAAGAACCCTTTTTAAGATATCTCTCTTATATATATATATATATATATATATAAAAGATAACTATTCAGAGAAGCTTTTATATTGGAGAAAAGTGTATTGCCTCTTTACGAAAATTGGGATTTCAATATCTTTGGTAGTCAAAGTTCTAACTTTTTATTTTTTATTTTTTTAAAGTTATTTATATGGGTTTATATAACTTGAAAGTCATGAAAGATTACTTTTTAATTTAATTTTTATTTTGATGAAATTTTAAAAATATAGTCAATTTTATAATTTAAAAAATGAATATAGGACTTTGATATATGGATAGGTAGTTCGAATGTTGTAAATGGTGGATAATCATAGGGTTTTGAACCGAGGCAAAAGATTAATAAAAGTGTATTCTAATATATTATTTTAAAAAATATATTATAATTTATTAATTTAATTTAGACAGAAGTAAAATTAAGTATATGTGAAAACTCCTCATTCAATTGAATATATAATTTATGTAAAATATATTCTAGAAATATAAAAGAGTAGCAAAGTGTTAAATGATGAGAATAATAGACCTTTTGTATTGAGTTGAATTAGGGTAAGTGTCATCACCATAATTTGCAATATACTATTATTCAAAATGTTGCCAACTCATACCCTATGACTCATGTGATTAGCCATGAGTTTGGTTAGCCGCTGTACCGACCTTGTGATGGTATGTATGTCCGACTAAAACCCCACGTAACTAATTTTACGTGTCGTCATCCCCGCGTATCAACGTCCACGACAAATGTAATAAGCAGCAGCAACACGTGTGCCACTTAAACTTCAGCATGAAGGATGATTATGATTTTAAATTATATAGTAATGTTTACTTAACAGCATGTTATTGAAAAGGTGTCAAGTAGGAATATGAATTTAAATTATAACAACGTGAATACATAAAGAAAGTGAACATTATTTCATGAATTATAAAGAATACAAAATTTTGAACATTATTTCATGAATTACAAATGATACACAATTTTATTATAAAATATGGGAACAATCAATATATTAAAATGTTAAATATCAGAAAACGTGGCTAAGAACAAATTCTTATATAAGATAAAAGAATTTTGTTGTACAAATTCTTATGTAAATAAATAATTTCGTTGTAGTGAAAATCTAATATTCAAAGTCGTGAAAAAGTTTGATTCAAAGTTATGAAAAAGTATGTGATGAAAAAATATGCGATGTTTATGGGAAGAATGGCATACATGGATTTTTGACATTTTAGTTGTTTACTACTTGGATTAAGATGTTGGTGACGGATTTTTTATTATTTTTATTGTGAGAATGGTGGAAAAATGAAGTAATAAATCAGTTTTAAGTAATCATTCTATCGCAATTTAATTTGGCTTTGGAAATTCATTAGTATAGGGTGATGATTTTGTGAAAGAAAGGGTTAAGTAGTTTTAGTTTTCATAATCCATAAAAGCCATATAGCCATTTGAATCTTTGAAGAGGTAGTAAAACATAGTATGATCTTGTAATAGGGGGTGCATTTGAATACAACATAGTCATATGTCTTATTAAGGCTTTAAGGAATAAATATGGACTCAAGGAATGTGGTGATTTGTGTCAATGTGACCTTGATCATAATTGTGCTAAGGAACTCTCATACTGTGAGGCAATTGGAGTCTCATGTAGCTAGGAGGTTTGATGAACCTTTCCTTGAAGTGAAATATTAACTAGAGTAGTAAAGAAACTTTGAGGAAAATGGTGTTATGGACTGTGAGCATGTGGACCAAAGGTATGATTTATAAATATTACTCTAAACACCCTTATTTATCTATCTCTTAGACAAATCTCTAGTGAATCCAGAGGGTCCAAGATGTGTGGTGGTGGTCTAACAATATTGAGAACAATTAGATGGAGTAATGAAGTGACTTTAGTATACTAGTAGGAGTCCATCCCACCTTTTCCCTATTGCATAGAGGACATGAATGCTAGATATGGATGTCCAAGGGGAACAAATTGTGAATTGGATATCCATGTAACCTTATGTGTCATAATCACCATTTAGGATATCATCAAAGCAATGATTTTCATCGTATAAAACTTCAAAAGAATGATGTTGAAGGCACTAATATGTGGCACAAAGGTGTTTGCACAACATTGAAGCAATCACCCTCTCTATCAAGTTATGATTTGTTGCTTAAAGGTATGGCCCCTAAACTCAAATCCATATAGGAGAGTCTAGGTGTGGCCAATGAGTGAAAGAGGAAGATATTCATTCAAATGCCATAAATCGAAGCTACAAGCACTTCTTAAGGGTGGTGAATGTCACGTAACTCTTGTTCGCTATATACTTTATCATTGGTTTCAATTTAAAGTGTCATCCATTAAATTGTACCTTTAGATATATGTATGATGTGACCATCTCAATGTTGAAAATGGAAAAAAGAAGGGCTTCTAATTTCATTTTCCCTTAATTAAATTAGAAGGAAATTGTAATTCCACATCACATGACAGCTTGTACGAGTTAACTGAGTCGGGAAGACTTAGTTATCTCAGTCAATTCAAGTTGAGGGTCAAAATGGAGGCATGTAGAGTTCTTCCTAAGTTTTAAGGGGTCTAGTTGCAGTTTATTTTGAGTTGTAATTAGTTAACTCAATTATTTGAGTTAAAATCAGTTTAACTAGCTCTAACTAGGAGACGAGCTAATGATAGGTCCAGTAAATTAAATCTGATTTAATTCACATGTAGTGATCGATCAGATAATTGATAATTCACTATAAATAGATGTTGCATGTTAGTTCTAAGGAATGCCCAGTTGAGATTGGAGTTAAAGGGAAGATAATTATTAGTTGTATAATTAGAAAATTGTACAGGTCATGCATGATGTCAGCAGGACGCCTTAGATGAATTGTGCAATCAATTCTTGGGAATTTCCTAATTAATAGGGCCACAATTCCTCCAAGAATGCGTAAGCAAGGCTGAGCAACCCAGAGAAGGAAATTGGTTAAGTATCAGACCATTCTTGTTGGGATCAAAGTGAGATAGTCAGAGATAGTGCATAGTTTTCTCAGGAAGGGAAATAGCATTGTATTGTTTCATACCATTGACTTAGTTCAATATAAAGATAGCAGGATTTTAGCGGAGGCTTTCCCCAAATAAATCTTTGTGTTGTGAGATTGAAATTCTTTCTCTTTCGTGTTCATGTGATTATGCATTCATAATTGGTTTCTGCAATTTGTAGAATTGATTTGGTATTTTGTTTTAGCATAATAAAAGATCAGTTGAAACTATTTAGATATTTATACATGGTAGCGGAGTAGGAATCACTATGGAAGAGAAGAACTATAGCTTTTTTGAACAGGTGAATCGAATTTGTAGATTTATTCTTTAGGACTAGCAACAAATCATGATATCTTTCTCTGGATTGAGACTCGAATATGCACTTGAGGGTAATTAAAATTATATAGCATGGAAGGACATGATGGAGGTAGTGTTCAAGGACAACATACTCAAGGAATTCATAGACAGTGATATTCCCCAACCCCCAACAACATATGCTCAACTTCTTGATGCATGGAAGAAGAATGTAGCAAAGGCGAGAAGGACTATGTTAGAAGGAGTTCGAGATCACATTGTATCGAACCTCCATGGAAAGGAAACTCCATATTCTATGTGGAAGGCCTTAACATATCTGTTTCATAATAGCAAAGACCATAGGAAGCTGGCGCTGAAGAACAAACTTACAAAGATTAAGATGGAGAAGGGCAACGTGATTCCAAAATACTTGATGAAGTTAACTCAATGTCGATATGAACTTAGAAGAGTTGGGGTGACAGTTTTTCAAGATTATTTGGTGAGACTAGCACTTCTAGGCCTTCCCAATACTTGGCATAGCTACCAGTTTTTGGTGAATGGGAGGGATAAGCTACTAGAGTGGGAGCGATTGTGGTCCGACTTGGTACAAGAAGAGATTCGACGGAACACTAGAGATGGATCCTCATCAAAGATTGATGATAAGGAGAATTATGCCTTAGATAGAAAGGCGAAGAAAGGGAAAGGGAAGGTGTCCCATTCCAAATAAGATTCCAGTAAGGAAGGAAAGAAGCGAGAGTTGTCAAAGGTAAAATGTTTTCACTGTCATGAGCTTGGACACTATGCTACTAAGTGTCCACACAAGAAGACCGATAAGAAGCCCTCATGAGGAGTGTCAGGTGAAGCACTTGCTTCAAATTTTGAGTTGGATTTCACCGTCATTGCATGCATGATGTCATCAGTGATGGGTTATGTGTGGTACTTACATAGTGGAGCTTCGTTCCATATGACTGACAACAAAGAATTATTTAATAAATTGGAGGAGAAAGATCTCCAAATGCACACCGAGATGGGAGATGACGAGAGGTATAATGCTACTGGCATAGATATAGTTACCTTTCAGAGGGATTCAGGTACTCCTCTCACATTAAAAGATGTCATGTATATTCCTGGTTTAAAGAAGAATTTGGTTTATGTTGCTATGTTTGAAGACCATGGCTATGATGTGATATTTAGCAAAGGAAAGGAATTCTATTGACACAAAGCCATGAGACAAGCAAAGAAGATTGGGTTTCAAGTGAAGAACCTCTACAAATTGGATGTACTAGACTGTGTTTCCTTGAGCACGAAAGTAGAGAAGGTGGCGAGCCAAGACATCGATGAGTTATGGCACAAGAGGTTGCACCATCTACACCATGGCGCTTTGAAGATCATGTAACAGATTTCTACAGGACTCCTAAAGGGCACACTTGAGCGGTGAGATACATGCAAAGGGTGTACATTATGGAAGTATACCAAATCCACCTTTCATGATAAGGAAATTCGAGAAAAGGCAATCTTGGATAGAGTTCACTCAGACGTGTGTGGACCGTTCTCGATAGCTTCCACAACAAAACACAGGTATTATGTGATTTTTGTAAATTATTTTTCATGCAAGTGTAGGATTTTCTTCATGAAGAAGAAAGAGCAGACATTCTCAAAGTTTTGTGAGTTCAAGGAACTTGTTAAGAAAGATACAGGGAAGAAGGTGAAGGATATGAGGAGCGACAATGGTGGAGAAGATGTCACTAACGAATTCAAGAAATTTTGTACTTCAAAAGGAATTTGAAGGGAATTGATAGCAGCTCATAACCCACAACATAATGGTGTTGTAGAAAGGAATAAAAAAACTATTGTGGGAGAAATACGAGCTATGTTGGATGATCAGGGCCTCTCATTGCATATGTGGGCGGAAGCATGAAATGCACAAAATTCCTCATCAGATACTTGGGATGATTACACTAGAGGAAGATTTTTCAAGTAAGAGACTAGAGGTATCCCATTTTAAATTTTTTGGTTCATCAATTTAATTCCATGTGACCAAAGACGCCAGGAAGAAGCTAGAGCCAAAAATTGAGTTGGGGATATTTTTGGGGTACACTGGTACACCTCACAACTTTCGGGTGTACTTTCCAACACATAGGATTACAATGGTCAGAAGATATGTGAAATTAAATGAAGAGAAGGTCATGTGAATTTCCCTCGAGAGGGAGCTTCGATTGCATGCAGTTGAGGAGATCTTGGATCCAAAAGAAGAACCTCAAGATGTGGATCAACCACAAGAAGACGTGCAGAGAGTGGAAGAACCCACTCATGTAGAGACATCCCGAGATGAAAGGAAGTGCACCAGATAGGTTAATCGGTTATTGTTTGATGCTAGAGAGAATGTGGGAGCACCCACATCATAGCGTAGATAGAGAAGGTCCCCAGAGAGGTACACTAGCTACATGGCTCCTATGAGCGAAGGTGTAGAGATAGAGCCATCCTATTTTGAGGAAGAACTGCAACAACCAATTTGGGTAGATGCCATGGTTGAGGAGTATGACTCCATTATAAAAAACAATGCATGTGAAGTTGTCCCAAGACTGGAGGGGAAGTCAATTGTAGGATACAGGTGGATCTACAGGGTGAAACAGGCAACAGATGGGAGTGTGGAGAAGCACAAGGCCAGGTTTGTGGCTAGAGGGTTCTCTGAGGTGGAGGGGATTGATTATGATGAGACCTTTGCACGAATAATAAGGTACTCATCAATCAGATCCATCCTTGCACTTTCTGCGCAAATGGGATGGCAAATACATTAGATGGATGTAAAGACAACCTTCCTCAATGGGATGATTGAGGAAGTGGTGTACATTGAGCAACCGGAAGGTTTTGATACCTTCGATAGAGAGTCATATGTATGCAAACTCAAGAGAGCATTGTATGCGTTGAAGCAAGCACCTTATGCTTGGTACACCAGGATCAACAACTATTTCACCAAGAGTGAAGCAGATGTGAAACTTTACCATATTGTGGTAGAAGGTAAGATTTTGATAATTGTACTTTATGTTGAGGATTTGATATTAATAGGTGATGAGTAGCTCATCAAGTCTTGCAAAGAGGATCTTGCAAGAGAGTTTGAGATGAAGGACATGGGGCTCTTGCACTATTTCTTGGGATTGGAAATTTGGAAAAGAGATGGGGAGATATTTGTATCTCAAGGAAAGTAATCTAACGAGATTCCCAGGAAGTTCCACATGGGGGGCAACAAACCCATGAAGACTCCTCTAGAAGGAAACTGGAGGAAGGAGGATGCTAATTCAGGCGAAGTAGTAGATGCTACTGTCTACTGGCAGCTTGTTGGTTCACTCATGTATTTGGTGAACACACAGCTAGACATTCTATGCAGTTAACCAGCTGAGTCAAGCTATGGTTAATTCTACCAAGTTATTTTGGAAAGCAGGTAAGCATGTGTTGAGATACCTCACAGGAACTACAAAGTTTGGGCTATTGTATAGACAAACAGAGAGAGTGAAGTTTCAAGGCTTCACAGATGAAAATTTGGCATGGAATCCATCTGACATGAAGAGCACATTAGGGGTCACCTTCAACATAGGATCATCAATAGTTTCTTGGTACAACAAGAAACAAAGATTAGTTGCACTCAATTCAGCAGAGGCAGAGTACATGGCGGCCAATCAGACAACATATGAGGCCATCTGGATGAGGAAGGTATTTGTTAGTTTGTTTGGTCGACATATGGATCCAACAGTGATTTTATATCCAAAGTTGCATCAAACTTTTGGTTAATCCAGTTTTTCATGACAGGTCTAAGCATATCGATATCTAGTATCATCACAGAGATTATGTGTAGAGGCAGATTATCTCATTAGAGTACATTCCCACATAGGAGAATGATGCAAACATCTTGATGAAGGCACTGTCAAGAAGCAAATTCAAGTTCAAAAAAAGTAGGATTGGGGTAGCAGAAAATCCCCTTCTTATTGAGAGGGATTGTTGAAATTGGCAACAAGAATGGCTTCTAATTTAATTTTCTCTTAATTAAATTAGAAGGAAATTGTAATTTCACATCACATGACCACTTGTACGAGTTAATTGCATGAAGACTTAGTTAGCTCAGTGAATTCGAGTTGAGGATCAAACTAGAGGCATGTAGAGTTCTCCCTAATTGTAGGGGGTCCAGTTACAATTTATTTTGAGTTGTAATTAGTTAACTCAGTTATTTGAGTTAAAATCAATTTAACTAGTTCTAATTGAGAGGTGAGCTAGTGATAGGTCTAGTGAATTAAATCTCATTTAATTCACATGAAGTTATCAATTAGATAATGATAATTCGCTATAAATAGTTATAGTTGCATGTCAGTGCTAAGGAAGGCGTAGTTGAGATTGGAGTTAAAGGGAAGATAACTATCAGTTGTATAATTAGAAAATTGTACAGGTCATGCATGAGGTTAGTATGATGCCTTAGATGAATTGCACAATCAATTCTTGTGAATTTCCTAATTAATATGGCCACAATTCCTCCAATAATGTGTAAGCAAGGTTAAGCAACCCAAAGCAAGAAATTGGTTAAGTATCAGACCATTCTTGTTGGGATCAGAGTGAGACATTCAGAGATAGTGCAGAGGTTTCTCAAGAAGGGAAATAACATTGCACTGTTTCATACTCTTGACTTAATGCAATATATAGATAGCAGGGTTTTTAGCTAAGGCTTCCCCAGATAAATATTTGTGTTGTGAGATTGAAATTCTTTCTCTTTATTGTTCATGTGATTGTGCGGTCGTAATTGGTTTCCGCAATTTGTAGAATTGATTCAATATTTTGTTTTAGCATATTACAAGATCAGTTGAATCTATTTAAATATTTCTACACTCAACCTTATCACTTTTATATGTAAGATTCTCTTGGTTCACCTTGAGTGCTTGGAGATGTTGAAAGCCATGTTTTTTTTCTTTTTCAAATTTATCTCAATCATATGAGTATCATAGAGAGACCCTAAAATGTATCATTGTCTTTAGTAATGTCTCATCCATACATCAATATAGTCATTAACAAATAGAAGAGTCATAATAAAAAACCAAAAAAACAAGTAATGATAACCTAGTCAACGACATAGCTCCAAACCATTACAACAATATTCTTGTTAATAACTAGACATATCATTAATAGAAAATGAATCCAGATAAAAAAGATAACAACCAATCTTCTTAACCACCTAAACTAAATCTAATTAACACCCTCAATCACATTTATAAAATTCTCTAACAAATCTTTAAAGAAATCAGAAATTATCACAGTCTCATCCAATAAAATAAAATAAAAATATTAAAATAAAAAAAAAGGCAATAAAAAGCCAAACAAGTAAAGATAAATGACACCTAAAATATGTAATATGATCACCTCATACTTCAGCAACTATGGACCCCAATTATCAACTTGGTTAATCATGACCCCAAATTATGCTTAAAAGGAATCGAATCTAATGTTATGAATAAAACAAAGTCTAATGATTTATTTTTATACATAAAATCAATTTGGAAGCCATGACCATGGATTTAATCCTTAGAAATAAAAAGATACGAATATGCCTAATAGCCCTAGCGCCGCCGTCATGTGGAGTGCATGTGCCCGTGGGGCCTGAGTCGCATTCAATGGTGTGGAAGGTCCATGAGTTGATAAGGAACCACTAGCCCTCCAATATGATATAACACGTACCCCACCTGGACCCTCAACTTTTGCACATTCATGAACAACATACAACCGCCGGAGGCTCCATTCCTCCCCCTGCAATTTCGGTAAAGCCCTTGAGTCATAGGGACTTTATCAACCGAAAAAACCTTTATAAATATTAAAATTTCAACCTTAATTTGCGCCACAATACTTTAATCTTTTCACTACGCGGTTGAGAATCTCCCCAACGCGTACACCAACGGTCATGTCGGAAGTTCCGCTCGTGATATCAACGGTCATTAATAGTTGCTGAGTTTGGAATAATCGTTTGCTCACCCTGTGGAACGGTATAACCGATTCCAAAGCCAACGGTCATGTGCATAGAGCCCCATCCCGAGACCGTTTTATCCGAAGTGACTGAAATCTAAGGCTGTAGCACCTTTTTCGTTTCCTTTTTGGCAATTGCATATGACAATTCAGCAACTCAGACTTTTGCTTTCTATTGAACGTTGATTCGTTGGAAGAATTGGGTTGGTTGGGAATGAATACGATATGAAGCTTTGATTTCTTTTTTAATGAATTCAGTTTATGATGAAGTAAAATTTTGTAAGCAAAAACTTAAATAGGATAAACTATATTAAACCTTACAATAGATTTAATTGTCAATTTGTTTTTTTTAGTGATTTGATTGTATCTTAATAAATATAAATTATTGAGACAAAAAAAATATTTAATAATATATATTAGTGGATGTAGTATTTATTATTTTGTTGCAATGTGTATATTGTTTATTATATATATATATATATATATATATATATATATATATATTATAATTAATTTAGTATAGTTTTGCGAATAAGACTATTTCAAATGTTGTGTTTAGGTTACATTTTATGATAAAAAACAAAGAAATTTTAAAACTAGGATATGTAGTGAATAATTATCTACATATTTTATCAAAACTAAGTCAAATACACACATTATACTCACTTCTCCATTATGTTTTTGATAGGTGATTTAGTGAATGATTAGTCAATTTTCATCCAAGTTATCTTAAAGACGTAAGATAAAGAGCACTAATGATACACCATTTCTCCACTACATTTTTGATAGGTGATTTAGTGAGGAACATTGGTTACACTCCACTTCTCCACTGCTTTTTTGATAGGAGATTTAGTGAATGATTACCACCTCTTTCATAGAAGTAGTGAATGATTACCACCTTTTTCATAGAAGTTAATTCAAAAACGTGAGATAATTGCCCACTTCTCTACTAAGTTTTTGAGAGGAGATTTAGTAATTGATTAGCCATGTCTTTCATCAAAGTTAAGTCAAAGATGTGAGATAAGTTTTTGAGAGGAGATTTAGTAATTGATTAGCCACATCTTTCATCAAATTTAAGTCAAAGATATGAGATAAAGAGTATTTGTCACACACCAATTTCCATCATTCATTGTATCCTACTTTTGCACTATTGATAACTAACTTAGTAAATGATTCACCATGTCTGTCTTGGAAATTAAGTAAAAGACTAAAGATAAAAAAACATTTTTTACTCTCCACTTTCCATTATTCACTTCTCCACTACATTTTTGATAGTTGTTTTTGAATGATTCACCACACCTTTCATCAAAATTAAGTAAAAGACTTGAGATAAAAAATAGTCATAACACCCCACTTCCCATTATTCACTTTTCCCACTAGGTTTTTGATAGTTGATTTAGTGAATGATTCACCTAATCTCATCAAATTAAGTCAAAGATTTGAAATAAGGATCACTCATTACCCTTCACTTATCCACTACCTTTTTGATAAAATATTCAGTGAATGATTAACCATGTCTTTTATTGAAGTTAATCCAAAAACTTGAGATATAGAGCACTAGTTACACATCACTTTCCATCATTCATTGCACCCTATTTCTACACTAAGTTTTTGATAGTTGATTCACCACCAAAGACTTGAGATATAGAGCACTAGTTACACATTACTTTCCATCATTCAGTGCACTTTATTTCTGCACTAAGTTTTTGATAGTTGATTCACCACGTCTTTCATCAAAATTAAGTCAAATATGTGAAATAAGGAGCACTAAGTTTTTGATAGTTGATTCACCACGTCTTTCATCAAAATTAAGTCAAATATGTGAAATAAGGAGCACTAAGTTTTTGATAGTTGATTTACCATGTCTTTCATCAAAATTAAGTTAAGTCAAATACGTGAAATAAGGAGCACTAAATTTTTTATATTCACCATGTCTTTCATCAAAATTAAGTCAAATACATGAAATAAAGAGCACTCATTACACCTTATTTTTTCTAGTACATTTTTTTAAGGTGATTTAGTAAATGATATACCACATATTTCATAGAAGTTAATGAAAAACTTGAGATAAGAAGCATTTGTTACACCTCACTTTTCATCATTCATTATGCATCACTTCCGTGATTTAGTGAATGATTATCTAAGTATTTGATCAAAATTAAGTCAAAGACGTGAGATAAGGATCACTTAGCATACCCAACTTCTCAGCATTCATTAGGCTCCACTTCCCCACTAGGATTCTATAAGTGATAGAGTAAGTAATTAACCACACCTTTCATCACAATTAAGTCATAGACCTGAAATAAGGAGATTCATACCACTCCACTTCCCATCATTCATTTTACACCATTTCCCAGCTACATTTTCAATAGGTGATTTAGTGAATGCTTAGCTGAATATGTGAGATAAGAGGACTCATTATATCCTACTTCCTATCACCAATTACCCTTCACTTCTCCACTACATTTTGGGTTAGAATTTTGAATTAATTTAACAATGAAAATTGTTTTATAAATTATCATTTTAAAGTAAAAATTAGGGTTTTGGATAGATCCTAATCACTTAAATCACTATTTTAATTATAAATTGTCATTTAAATGTAAAATTAGGGTTTTGAATTTACTAAGATAACTGAAACCACAATTATAATTGTAAATTGTCATTTAAATGTAAAATTAGGGTTTTAATTTTAATTATAACAAAAATTGTCATTTAAATGTAAAATTAGGGTTTTGAATATATCTAGATAATTGAAATCACAATTTTAATTATATAGATTATCATTTTCAAATAAAATATTGAATAGAATCAATAACTAAAATAACTTCCTAGCTGTGTTTGATAGGTGATTTAATGAATGATTAGCTACTTATTTTGCCAAAATTAAGTCAAAGACTTGAAAGAAGGGTCACTTAGTACACTCCACTTCCCATAATTCATTAGAGCCCACTTCCCCACTAGACTTTGATAAGTAATAAAGTAAATAATTAGGGACGTCTTTCATCAAAATTAAGTCATAGAAGTGAGATAAGGAGTATTCATTTTACACCACTTCCCCCACCACATTTTTGATGGGTAATTTAGTGAATGCTTAACCAAAGATGAGGGATCAGAGCACTTATTACACCCCAATTCCTATGGCCAATTACTTTCCACTTCACTACATTTTGGGTAAGAATTCCAAAATTGTTTTATAAATTGTCATTTTAAAGTAAAAATTAGGGTTTTGAATAGATTCAAATCACTTAAATTACTATTTTAATTGTAAATTGTCATTTAAATGTAAAATTAGAGTTTTGATTTTAATTATAAATTGTCATTTAAATGTAAAATTAGGGTTTTGAATTTATTGAGATAGCCGAAATCACAATTATATCTATAAATTCTCATCTATACTTAAAATTAGGGTTTTTATTTTAATTATAAATTGTCACTTAAATGTAAAATTCGGATTTTGAATTTATTGAGATAACGGAATCACGATTATAGTTATACATTTTCATTTAAATGGAAATCATTATTATAATTATAAATTATCATTTAAATGTAAAATTAGGATTTTGAATTTACTAGATAACTGAAATAAGGATTATAATTATAAATTGTCATTTAAATGTAAAATAAGAATTTTGAATTTATCTAAATAATTAAAATAACCAATTTAATTATAAACTGTCATTTTAAAATAAAATTAAAATTTTGAATCACCAATTTACTAACTAAAATAACTATTTTAATAATAAAAATATACATTATAACCTACGTGGTATAGAGCAGTGGGTGATTAGGATTAGTCTAAAAAAAAAAAAAAAAAAAAAAAAACAAACATTATACACTTTACTTCAAAGTATTCAATGTTATATTTGAAATCACCATTTTAATAATAAAAATACACAATATACACTTTACAATAAAATTATTTAATATCATATAAGAAATTACAATTTTAATAATAAAAATATACACTATAAACTTTACAATAAAGTATTTAGTATTATATTGACTAGAATATGTATTATGAGAATTTTGAAATTTGATAAATAATTTATTTGGTTTTGAATGAATCAATTAACTAAAATCATGATTTTAATAATAGAAATATACAATATACACTTTATAACAAAGTATTCAATGTTGTTTTGAAGAGCTTTAAATTGAATAAACAACTTACACTTAGTAGCAAAATATTTAAAAATATATGTTTTACAACAAAGCATTTAATGTTATACCGACTAAGTTTTAAATTGAATATACAACTTATACTTGGTAACAAAATATTTAGTGATTGTAAAAATAGTTTACAGGAGAATTGAAATTTCAAAACAAACTCACCAAAAAAAAATTAGAAATATACAATTTATAACAAAGTATTTAATGTTATATTAACTAAGTTTTAAATTAATAAACAACTAAGTTTTAAATTGAATAAACAACCTACACTTAATAATGAAATATTTAAATTGAATAAGCAACTTACTTTTAGTAACAAAATATTTAATGATTGTGAAAATTGTTTATCCTAGAGTTGGAATTTCAAAACAGAGAAATTCTATATTTTTACACCTCCCCACCCATCTTCATGGTTTCACAATTCATACTTTGTAACAAAATATTTAATGCTATATATGTTGAGCTATATAGTGATTGTGAAAATTGCTTGCGTTGAAATTTCAGTGTCCAAATTTGACTGCTTTCACACCTCTTTATCAGCTTTCAATGTCCAAAAAGAATATGGAGTGGTTTTTAGTGTGACTTTTTAGATTTTCTAGTGTTAGTGAAATAATTTGAGACGAAATCTACTAGAAAAACCTTCAAAAAGTCGCACTAAAAACAACAAAAAGAATATTGACAATTTTGTAAATTTCTTATTGACGATTTTGTAAATTTCTAAATTTTTAAACTGTATTTAACGAATAAATCACCCGTCTTCACAATATCCAAGAAAAATATTGACAATTTTATAAATTTTCAAATTCTTAAATTGTATTTAACAAGCAAATCACCACATGAGAGTCGGTCAAATTCCTTCCCCGGTTTACCCAATTTCAACCATCATGGAATCCAAAGAGATCATCAGAAACGAGGCACTATGAAATGCCAGTTATGAAACAGCTTAAGTTGAACCGTTGAGGTGGATGGGATTCCGTTGCCAGAAGCGACCGACAAGACCGGCCCTAGCAGCTTTTCGATGCACGGGAGAATTGTTTTTTCAGTTGATTGTGTTTCTGGCCGGTAGCCGGAGACGGCGCGCGAATAGAGAAAGGTTGGAACGAGTCAAGAGTTGGGCATTGCTAAATTTGACGAGAATGGAAGGAAGGTTCGGCCAGGGGTGAATTTGGGGGGTCATAAACGACGGAGTATGATGTTATTTAAATGTGGCGGGTGGATGATGGTGGGTGTGGGGCGAGAGCGCGGGCGTGGCCGAGTGCGTGGGTGGGTGCCAGATAATAAGCTGTCAAGCAGGTGGGGAATTGGGGACCCAGAGCGTTGACATCAGCTTGCCGGGTTTGATTCCGGGCCTTCAGAGAATGTGTGTATTTTAGGCTCCCTGCCGTTGTTCTTCTTGTTGTTATCCGTCCCTTTTAGCGATCGATCGGTCAGCTTTCGGGGGGCTTCTTCTCCTTTTACAACTCATAAAGAGCCCAGGCACACGGGCCTCTTTCCTTTGGAACGAACACATCCCGTGTGTTCAGAAAGCGAGATTTTTCTGGCTTCCAGTCCGTGAATAGCCCCATCTCGTTTTTCTTATTTTTTTTGGTTCTTTTTGGCTTTTTCCCTCGCTCTGTCATTACCCCAATCTCGATTTTTTGCTGGCTGATTTCAACATTTCGCCTGCCAATCCGGTTGATAAAGGGTAGAGGGCAAACGAATCCCAAAATCGAAGCTCTTCTTTGAAAGATTGTTGGGCTGTGTGGGTTGAAAGTATTGGAGAAATGAAAATGGTGTTGGCTGTGGCTCTGGTGTGCATTTGGGTCTGTGGGCTTTTCTCACAACCTGGTTCTGCAGCTGGGAGTTCTCGGCCGAGATTGGCCGGGAAGCTCGTGACTGAAAATTTTGCCAGCCTTCAGTTCGAGGAAGCGTATACTTCCTTGTTTGGGGATGAAAATGTCAAGGTGGCAGAGGATGGCAAAGCTGTCATGCTTTCACTCGATAAGCGTACTGGTAGGTCTATTTTTTGCAGTCCTCTGGTCTGTTGGGTAGCAAATTTTGATTGAATTTGATTGCTGAAATTATTGTATTTTGCAGGCTCAGGATTGCTGTCTCAGGACATGTATATGTATGGCATGTTCAGCGCTTCTATGAAGCTCCCTGATGATTACACTGCAGGAGTTGTGGCTGCGTTTTATGTAATCGATTCTGCATCATTTTTTTTCTCAGTTCTTTTACTTTTTTTTTCTTGGTGAAAGTCATGTGACACTGGTTCTTTGTGTTGCAGACTTCAAATGGGGACATGTTCCAGGGTACCCACGACGAGCTGGACTTTGAATTCTTGGGCAATATTCGAGGCAAAGAATGGAGAATCCAGACCAACGTTTATGGCAACGGGAGCACGGCCTATGGACGCGAGGAACGATACACGCTCTGGTTCGATCCCACTGAAGACTTTCATCAGTACACCATTCTTTGGACAGAGAAAAGCACAGTGTAAAATCCCATCCCCATCCCATCTTATCTTTGATTGTTGGTGGCCTTGTCCTTTATATTAACCTGACATGATGATTATGAAATGGATTTGTTTGTTTCATTGGCCTTTTCCTTCTCAGAATTGTTGTGGAAATTCTTATGATTTTATGGAATACACACATCTTCTTGAAATAGTTGAACTTATGTCTATTGTGAAATAGTATTTGCTAACATTTTAAATAGTGTTTGCAGTTTTTCTTTATGGTTTTTGAGTTGTAACATTTTGGTTTTTGAATTGTTACATTTTGAAATAGCTGAACTTATCTCAGATTACAGATTTCAAGAAAGACCTCTTGAAATAGCTAAACTTTGAAATGCAGGTTTTGAAATATTCTAAAATGGCCACCATAATATCTCTCAACAGATTGCGCTGGTTGTGATTGTTGGTGGCCTCGCCTCGTCTCTTATATTAAACGAATTTGTTTGTTTGATCGGCCTTTTCCATCTCTGGTCAGAATTGTTGTAAAAATTCTTATGATTTTGTGGAATTGTGACATCTTGAAATGTTTTTCTTGAAATATGCAATTGAGATAAGATCAGCTCTGGTTTCATTGGCCTTTTTTCTTCTCTTTTCGGAATTG
This sequence comes from Pinus albicaulis, assembly GCA_034641835.2. Classification (NCBI taxonomy): domain Eukaryota; kingdom Viridiplantae; phylum Streptophyta; class Pinopsida; order Pinales; family Pinaceae; genus Pinus; species Pinus albicaulis. The sequence continues at coordinate 611,004,508 of CM076577.1, read as the reverse complement.
TTGTGAAAATTCTCATGATTTTATAAGAAATTCGCAATCTAGAGCAGTTCAGCTTTTCTTTGATCGGTTTTTTTTTCCCTCAAAATTGTTGTAAATTTCTTTAAGATTTTGTGTGTTTTCAGACTGGTTGTGATTTTTTTTTTTTGGGTTATATTTTTGAATTGTAACATCTTGAAATGGCTATTCTTATATTCTTAAAATCTGCAATCTAGATAAATTCAGTTCATGTCGTGATTTGCAGAATTAGGAAATGTTTGAAAATATTTCGAAATTGTGTTTACTATAAAATAGCGTTAGCGTTTGAATCTCCTCCTTGATATTTTGGTTTTCAAGTTGTGACATCTTGAAATTGCTGAACTTATCTGGCGGATTTGGAAAAAACGTTTTGAAATAACCGAACTTATATAAATTGCAGATTTTGTGATATTAATACTGTTTGAAGATTTGAAGATTTTGTGTTGTCAGACTGGATGTGAATTTTTTTATGATATATTCTTGAATTGGAACATCTTGAAATGGCTATCATTAAAATCTGCAATCGAGATAAATTCAACTTATGTCGTCATGTGTAAAATTAGGAAATGTTTCGAAATTGTGTATACTATAAAATAGCGAAAGCGTTTGAATCTTTTCTCCTTCTTGATATTTTAATTGTGACATTTTGTTTTCAAGTTGTGACATCTTGAAATTTCTGAACTTATCTCGCGGATTTGGGAAAAACGTCTTGAAATAGCCGAACTTTTATGTGAATTTTTTTATAATATATTCTTGAATTGTAACATCTTGAAATGGCTATTCTTAAAATCTGCAATCGAAATATAAATTCAGATTATGTCGTCATTTGCAGAATTAGGAAATGTTTCGAAATTGTGTTTGCTATAAAATAGCGTTAGCGTTTGAATCTCTTCTACTTCTTGATATTTTAATTGCGACATTTTGTTTTTTAAGTTGTGACATCTTGAAATTGCTGAACTTTCTCGCGGATTTGGGAAAAAAAGGTCTTGAAATAGCCGAACTTATATAAATTGCAGATTTTGAGATATTTTCCAAAACATCTCTGAATCTCTCCTTGGTTTTGCAGATTCTTTGTGGACGATGTCCCCATAAGAGAAATTCCGAGAACAGCCGCCATGGGCGCGCACTATCCAGCTAAGCCGATGTCTGTATATGCCACAGTATGGGACGGTTCAGACTGGGCCACCAAAGGGGGGCGATACAGAGTCAATTACAAGTATTCCCCTTTTGTTGTCACGCTAGCCAACCTTATCCTGGAAGGATGCGCTGTTGATCCCCTGGAGAAGTTTCCCACAGTGTCTTGCTCAGCCGACGCAACCTCCTGGGCTTCACTTTCTAAACTTGCAGAGCTCTCAGAAGACCAGAAGGCATTAATGGAGTGGTTCAGAGGAAAGTACATTTCGTACTCTTACTGCGACGATACTGTGCGCTATCCCTCAAATCCTTCCGACTGTCCTCCCAGGGACCCTCACAAGAAAATAGCCACTGCACATGTCAAGTTTGGCCACCACCAGAGGCATCACAAGAAGAGCAGAAAATCCCGCCGCTCTTCTTCTTCCAGTGCGGCTTCTGCTGCTGCTGTTTCTCTGTAATGATCACCTGCTCTGCTCTGCTCTGCTCTGCTCTGCTCTACAAGGCTATTCCAATACGAATTTTTATATTATACCATTCTGCTGTCTGCTTCTCTGCTTGTACAGAAGACTTCGATTTCGCTGCTGTGATGGTGTTGGTATTAGACCATACACGCAGTTATTATTTTGTATTGGAACTATTCTACAGATTTAAATTTTAATAAGGAATGCTTGTTTGGGGATTTTATGGATTTCTGTTTTTTCTGGTTGCATTATCTGGTTTTTTGTATGGATATTCGTGATATTATTTTTTGCGTTGGCACAGAGTAATTCAGTGGTGGAAATTTTTTTATTAAGGTCTTTAGAGCTTTACAGATCATCCACGCGCAATTCCCGATATTGTTTTGGAAAAAAAGGGCGAGCTCGAGGTTGTCCACATGTTTTGAATTTATTTATATGTGACGGATTTGCATGGAATGGTTTGTCGTCTGGTAATGATATTTGGTGTGTGTTACAACTGAGTCGTAGGTGTCGCGTCAAATACAAACACACATGTACGCACAAGTTTTTTTTGGCAAATTACAAGTGCTTCGCGTTTTTTGTGACGCGGGATTGATCGATGGTCAACTCACGCGCTCCTCGATTCTCATTGTTGCTCCCAACGCGTTATTAGCCGACTTCGTATACGATATGATATGTGCCTCACGACACTTTACACTTTTGAGTCACGACACTTTATACTTATGGTTGAGAGGAGTTGTCTACGGAGGGTTAGGTTGATGACGAAAAGTGATTGGAATTTGGGTAATTTTTTTTAGAAAATTTTCTGGTAGTAGTATTTGAATTATGTTTTTGTTGATGGAAATAGATTTAGCACCATCAAAAATCTCTAGGGCACTCAAAATATTGAAGTTTGATAACTATAACTTGGATTTACAAAAATCACTGCCCTATCTTCTTAAAATGTTACAAGAATTTCCATGATTTTCAGGGCAAAAAAGCAGTCTAGTTAGACTACAACATTTTGAGACAGCAATAAAATGGCCACTTAATTAGTGATTATTTCCTAATTTTTTTTTTTTTTACAAATTATAAATCAGAGATGCCAAATTTCAAAATAAATTATAGTAATTAAATAATTTTACATGTATTTAATTATTATAATTTTTGAGATCAAAGTGAATATACACTCATAAGCTATATAATCTTCTCCTAGACCCAATTCTGCGCACTCGTAAATAACAAGATTTGTCTTTTGAGATTGAGATGTAGAGAAACAACAACTTGTCTTTGAGATTGAGCTCTAAGCAAACCCAATTCTCTCAACTCGTAAACAAGAATGTCTTCGAGATTGAGCTATAAACATGTGTGAAGCTAGCTAGCTACTTTACATCAGTGCTTAGATACTCCACATTGGTCATCATGCATGGTAGTGTTTGTGGTTTTATGTCTCTACAATGATAAAATTTTAAGAGCGTTTGTTTTTTTAAGAGGTAATAAGTTTAAGTTTAAAAGAGGTATGCACATTTTGATAGAATCTAGTGGTCAAATCACTTATTGAAAGTAAGTCTTTTATCTCACAAATAAAATCTTATACACTAATTTGGTGCCTTGGCTTAAAATAACCTTAAAATTAAGTTATAATTATAATTATTACTATTTTTGTTTTTTAAATATATGCTTTAGTAATTTTATAAATATATAATTTTTTTCATATTTTTATGATGACCTACCTAAATGTAAATAAAATATCTTATTACATCATTTTGATCTTGCTTTGTTTTATATGTATTGTTATGCACTTAATCACTTAGTCATGTAAGTTATTGTTTTTCTAATTTGATGGCTATGGACTTAACCACCTACTTACAAGTCATGTCTTGTTTTTCTATATTGATGGTTATAAAATTAACTAATTAAAGTTGTATGCATTGTTTTTCTATGTTGACATTTATGCACTTTATCCTCAAATCATTAGAGTTGTAGTTTTTCTATGTAGCTGATTATGCACTTAATCACTCCTTTTTTTTGTGAAGTTAGGTACTTTGAGTCACACCAAATGAGGTTTATATAGATCATTTTTTTTTCTACTAGTCTTCCTGAAGGGAAACCAGACTAGTAACATAAGTTCAAAGTCTTTAGGTTGTTGAGACCTCGTCTAACTAGAGCATCTTGTAAATAGAAACTTATAAAAATAGGCTAGTTGTGCTAGACCTTGGCATACATTGACATGAGAAGACAAAACATACTACTAGTGTTGCAAGCAAAAAACCAGTGAGTCATAACAACCATTGGGAAGAATCTCCAGGCATCTGCATTGGCTAGTCATTACCCTCATTTGAAGATAAGGAGTTGTTGGTTGATCTCTTGGCTAGAATGGTCAATTTGCGGTCTACATTGTCAATTTTTTCCTTTACCTTTTCCAATCAAATAAAATTTCCCCGCTAAGTCCTTTTGTGCCTCCCCATGCTACTTGTAATATTCAAATGACATTTAACCTTGTGTTGGCTTCATTCCATGATTGATGAAGTGACGGGAGCGCATGCAGTGCGACAAGTATAATGGGAGCCACAACCCCTTTCGTGTGAGATGACATCATATCAAGTGGGGGGGCGAGGAGTGGGGTGCATGAATGCCCGCTCCCGAGATATGCACCTAATCACTTGAGTCATCAATGCATTTTAGTTTTATATTTTTCTCTTGACTATACTATATTACTTTTGTGATTTAGTGGGTTATTCGTATACATATGTTGCTTATAGAAACTAGCTTTTCTCCTTCTCTTTAGTGTAACAAGGAAATGTGATTTGAACTTTTTTTCACCATGGGGGCTTCACTCAATGAACCTTTAACATATCACGTATGTTCGTGGCATACTAAATAATACCCTTAATTTGATTATATATTGGAAAATACCTCAAAAAATAACATTATTTAACCCCCTACCAATACGAACCCAATACAACTTCCCAATTTAAGAAAACCCTACTTTCACTAGATATTGTAGGTATTCATTTTTTCATTGACATTTTGTATACCCTTTATATATTTTCATTAACTTTGAACTCCATTATTTATAACGACCAATATAAAAACCCTTTACCCCTATTATATGCTCAATATATTATGTCATTTTTTCCTCTATATATCCCACAATATGAATGCACATGGTATGGTATTGCTCCACCAGTGAAGCCCTCGTGTTTTTCACAAATCAAAGAACAACACCCAATTACGAACTTGATCCTACCTTTCATTGGTATTAAAGAAAAAATATAGTTACCACCTTTAATGAACTTATAGACAATTTAAGAATATTTATGCAATTGTAGAGAATATCGATTAATGAAAAATAATTAATTATTTATTCATGTTTAGAATACCAATTGTGTGGAATTGACCCTACCCCAAATCATCCTTAAACAAATGTCAAGATGACATGGAACAAGTCTGTTCACTCTTGCTCCCCTAATGTTAATGTTAGGTAATGTGTTCACATTAAAGAAGATTTTTTCAAATGATATAAAGTTATGATTAACGAATTTGCATAGTTATTCAAAACTATATTTCCCTTCTATTACATTTGGATCATCCCTCTAGCATGCATCATGTTAATTTTATTGGTAAACTTAATTGAGGGTGAAGATCAATCATAACATTCCACATCCTAAACCTATGTTTTCATTTCAGAAACTTTAATAACATGAAAATAATAAAATTCACAACCATGAATATGGTTTTGACTATCAAGAATGGGTGGAAAGTGTAGAGAGCCCAACGTTAGGCTTTGTGTAAGCAATGAAAGGCAATTTTATTCTTTAAAGCGTCTTAAATATCCATACACGAAACAAAATTCAAGGATTAGTGTAAAATATATTTTTTTAATAGTAAACATATTTATGATTAAAACACATTTATAATCACAATGGCGTAGAAGCACATCTAGAATGTTTCAATATAGGTATAAATGACTTTCTAGAATAAAAAATATATTAACTTCAATATATTATAAACAATGGCATGAGAAGCATCTCATTCCACATGACTTCTTAATTGAGTGTATGGTTTAGCTACACATCATTATCTAAAAGATATACATATATTTCTATTAAATTAATTCTTCAAATTGGTTGAGTTAATAATTATATGATTGAGAACCAACCCTAACCCACCAATAATTATCTATCTGCCAACAACCGTTTTTTCATTGGGCTAATGAACTATCAAAAGCTTGTCACTCAATATTTTCATTGGGTTAATGAGCTATCAAAAGCTGTCACTCAATACAGTGATAAATGAATGAATCCAAGAAAAACTCCAAGCTGCATTACCGTTGCGAAAAGGTGATTGGGAAATCCGTTGTTTATACTTGTGAGTGTAGCTTTCAAAAGTGACATTGCATTAGACTTTCACACTAGAAATGGAAGTACTTTCATATATGAGATGGGCGTGGCATTAATAATAACGAATATGAGGTCACATGCATGTCATTATACAATAAAATGAGAAAATTTGAAAGGTACATGTAACAACAACAATTGCGTGTAGAGAGAAATGCGGTTGATTTTGGAGATTTTGGTACATAAGATACCAATGGGACTGCGAAAATAGTGCACACCTATTTATGTATCCAATGTTATTTGTTACCTAGACTGACATTGATTGGAGGATACGTTTGAAATTCTCAATATTCTTTTACATGCCTTTTATTTTTTTAATTCAAGGCTTGTTTCCTTTTACATGCCCTCTAATTTTTTAATTCAAGGCTTGTTTTCCTTTAGAGTAAGGTCATCATGCCCACTTTCAGCTTTTCATTAGTGGTATGGCTTCAACTTTCCAAAAACCATGGAAATATAATCCACTTTATTTGAACGTTGGCCTATGTAATATATACATAAAATAATTGTGTGTGATGTTACTCTATATTTGTACGTTTGTTAACACTTTTTCTTTGTATACTATCTTCACTTTAACCTCTAGCCTTTTTATGGTGAGAAAAGGACTTTGATTTATCTTATAGAGGAGAAGGTTTGGAAATCTAGTAAAAACTATTTTAGTAATAAATTAATTAAACTTCTGTGTTTTCCATCTTCACTTTAATCTTTTATGGCGAGAAAAGGACTTTGATTTGTCTTATATGGAAGGAGGTTTGAAAATTGAGTTGAAAATGATTTTATTAATAAATTAATTAAACTATGTAGTAGTTGTTGGGCTTTAAGGTAATGCAATTGGCTTAAATTGTAATTATGACATGTAACTTTTAATTATGACATGAATTAAGCTAATGGAATTTAATTGAATAACTTGTATTGTGGTATGATTATAGTGTAGGTGACTATGTTATAATGTTGGTGCATGATCAAAATGTTATAATGTTGGTAATTTATAATGTATTTGATTGAATAACTTGTATTGTGGTATGACTATAGTGTAGGTGACTATGTTATAATGTTGGTGCATGATCAAAATGTTATAATGTTGGTAATTTATAATGGTTTTGAGGTAATGTAATTAGAATTTAATTAATTAACTTGTATTTGTGGTATGAATTAAGGTAATGGAATTTAATTGAATAACTTTTGTGGTATGAATTAAGGTAATGAAATTTAATTGAATAATTTTGTGGTATGAATTAAGGTCATGAAATTTAATTGAATAATTTTTGTGGTATGACTATAGTGTAGGTGACTATGTTATAATGTTGGTGCATGACCAAAGTGTTATAATGTTGGTAATTTACAATGATTTTAAGGTAATTCGATTGGAATTTAATTAATTAACTTGTATTTGTGGCATGAATTAAGGTAATGTAATTTAATTAAATAACTGGTATTTGTGGCATGACTATAGTGTAGGTGACTATGTTATAATGTTGGTGCATGACTGAGTTTTTTTTTGTTTTAAATTGTATTTAATATATATTTTTAATTAAAATTAAAAAGTGGTGGATATAGAATAGTTTAAAAAAAAATAAAAATTAAAATGTAATTTTTTTTTACTTATTATCTTATAAGATGTTTTCTTTATTATTTAAAAGTAATTTATGAATTGAAAAGTGATACTACCATTAGCAATTTTTTTTCTTTTCAATTTGACTGAAACCATAAGTTTAACAACTCATTGAGATCAAAATTTTAAGATATAAATAGAAAAAAGACACTACTAGAACGCCTCCCATCTCTATTTTTTCCAAGGTTAAATCAGAACTTGATTGAAAGCTTGGCCTTAACTACTAGTACCATTGTAATCAAAATCTTAAAATCAACATCCAAATCAAAAAATGGTGTTACCCATGTCACCTTTTTCTAGATTAAAATTACAACTTATTTAAACTATGACAATTGGTACGATTATAACCAAAATCTTAAAATCAACCCCATAATTGACAAGAAGTGTTACTAATAAACCTTTGTTTTAAAATTAAAATTGCAAAATTTCCAAAATTATAGTCTTAAAAGCATATATATATATATAATAGGAGAAAAAACAAAAATATAGAAAAATGAAATATAAAAATGAAGAAAGAATTTTAGTTTTTATTTTTTCTTAAAAGAACAATATTAAAAAAAAGCCTATCCACCCACACCTTTTTAAGAAAAAGGAATAAGAAACGTAGAAAACAAAAATTAAACACATACAATAATAATAATAGATGAAACAAACCAGAAAAATAAATTATTAAAAATTAGAAACATTTTAATAATAATAATAATAGATGAAAAAATAAGAAAAATAAATTGTAAAAAGTAAAAACATTTTTTTAATATCAAAATATGTCCAGTTGAAATCCACCCCTCAACTCTCTCTTCTTTCCTGCCTCTTGCCCCTCACCCCCAAACCCTCTCTTCTCCCCTCATGACTCAAAAGAGAAACAATAGAGGGAAAGGGAGGGGATCCCTAAAATATCCCCACAATTGATCCCATCATCTCTTGCCTATGCACAATTTCCTCTCTTTCACCACTTAAAGGAGAAACAAGCCTCTTCTTTGAGCAACATGCAAAGGAAAAAAACCATTCCACCGTAGGTTTTAACCCTGTACATAAATTACCTACAAACGAATTCTTAAAATAGAAAAATAAACAATGGCGAGAACATAAAACAAATATACACAAAGATTTTCCCATGGATCCCAAAACTAGGACTACGAGGTTGATTTTTCATTATATTCCTTTCAATTTTACAATATGTTGTCACTCCTAGAGACAACCTTGAGTTGTACAAAGACCAGTGCCTAGGACATCTTAATCAGCAAGGAGCGTAAAGTTCAACTTGTAAAGATTGACAAGAAAAGAGGCTCTCATGCTATCATATCTTGAGTGGAAAGGTTTGGTAAAGGTGGAACCGAGACTCACAAAACTTAAACACAACAGAAGTAATATTGTAGTATCAGAGTGTAAACTTTGATATATGAACGTATCAGACAATTTTAAGACAACATGCTAAACAGGAGGCTAAATTCTAAAATGATCCACAAAAATTAAAAAAAGGAGGACGATGGATGATAAGAGCATGAAATGGATACCAACCGTAATAGAAATTTAATCTAGAAACAAATGTTCACATATACTGGGCCTATGCACTGATAAGAATCCATACATGAGAACAATTTTAAAGATAAAACTTCATTGCTACTAATATCAGGAGAATATTGGTGAGAGTAGAAGATGAAACAAAATATCTTGCCTGAGCCATATTTAAAGCACTAGATATGAGTAGACATGAGTATCAACAATGATATATCCACATCTAAACATATGAGCACTCGCATTCCATAACACAGATATGAGAAATATGGAAATGGGTGATAAAACACAAAGGAGAGCTACAAACTGTGAAACACTCAGATCAGAATCCCCAATATAACGAAACTCCTTATCACTGAATCCCAATGGGATCTTCAACATTAATATCAAAGTGGCAACAAAAATACATACAGAGTTATTTCTTAGTCAGTTCTTTTGAAAATCTGGAACCCCATCTCAGTCCCTGTTAACTGCTTTTATAGAGTTTTCAATTCACATATGCGGAAAGATATTTTGGGAAAATAATATTTTTCACATGCTGGTAGGCAGTTACAAGTCTTAATCAAAATATCAAAATTCATGATGAGAATAAAACATTCACCATCATTTATAGTTCGGGCTCATGGCCATTTAAAAATATCACAACTGTTCTAACATAAAGTAAATTGCAAGAGTGAAATGTGAATCTCACTCAGAACTTGAAAGTAAAAGTAAAAATTAAAACTAAAGGCCACTAGGGCCGAATCATGAGTTAACAATCTTCAATGGTGGGAATGCGTCGAAGCAGTGGCTGAAGCTGGCGGTGCGATGGTTGCAGAAGAGCTGGCTAATAGACTAGCATAACTGGTACACCTCTGCCAGGTGTCAACTGCAGGCTTGGACATTGCTGTGAAACCTTCTGCCTTGATGTAAGCCTTGGTAAGTTCATCATAGTTTGCATCCGTAGGAATTTTATATTTCACTTGATGCAAGAGCGAAAACTCCTTACCGAGGATTGAAACTATGGTTTCAGGGTTGAGTCGAGTAGATTTTTCAGAAGGTATGTTGGTCTGGTTCATTACTTCCTTTAGTCGGCACTCGTACGCTGGTAATGGTTGTAGGACTGCGTTGGAGGGCTCCTAGCATGATGGGAGTCCTGCAAGTGTTATCTTCGCCCAGTCTGCCTCGAATCGTTCCAAACTAGTCGCCACCTTTCCGAAGACGTTCAAAGCCATACTACGTGCGGCCTCTTTATCTATCACCTTCTAACACTCCGCAACTTCCTTGAATCTGCTCTTGATACCCCGCTTGACCACATCCTCTAGACTTAGCTCCTTTAAGAAATAAATATATCTCTTTGCGCTTTGAACCTTGTTGGAGGCGTCAGTGCTTTCTTCATGAAGCATTATTCTGAAAAAGTGCACGCCTGACCTCATTTCCTCGTTGATGTTCAAGAATGCCCAACGCTTCTTCACCTCTGTAATAATTTTGGCCTAGATCAAACGCCTAGCGTCTAGGAGAGTGATATTCTCTTTCATTCGGCTAGTGAGCTCGCGAATGGTTTTCTCTTGCTATACCTTTTCCTGTTTCCTCTCCTCTATCTCTTTCTGCATGGTGGTAACCTTCTTGGAATTCTCTGCGAGGAGCGCTTCGAGCTCGCTGATCCTTTAGCGTGCCATTGAGGCCTGTTTTTCTGCTGCTTCGATTGTGGCTAGTGTAGTAGTTAACTGCTCAGAGAGCGAGCTAGTCCCTTATGGAGCTGGTGGAGTGCACACATGAGTATCCCAGCTTATCTGCAATTCATTCATCCTTCCCTATAGAGCAGCCATCTCCTCTGAAATCTTATTCTTCTCCTCCCTTTCTTTCGCAAGAGAATCAGCCAGGCTTGCCTTATCTTTCTCTGCCTAGACTAACTCAGCCGTTTGCACATGGTGAGAGCCAGGTATATTTACTTTGTGTTTTAGGGCTGCAACCTGCTTTTGCAACTCAGCGATAAGATGACTCTGGGGGTCTGCTTTGCCTTTTTCTTTCCCTTTTATCACTTCCTGGAGACTGTATATGTCATTTGTGAGTGCACGGGAGTTGATCTTCTCCCTTCTGAAATTTTTGAGTACTTGGTTATGCTTACTTTGCAGTTTTCTCAGAGTAAGGGAGAGTCGTATTACCTCATCTTTAGCATGTCACCAAAGCACTGGAACAAATTGCATTTGTCAATTGTTGGAACCTGTGACATATCTATTGCTATCTCCAAGGCTTTGTAGCCAGCCTCTGGGTTCAAGACGGCTTCAGTCATAGCCATTACCAGTTTCTCTTTATCCAAGTTTATCGTAGATGAAAACCTGGTTTGGTATTTGTTGACATTTCCTTCTAGCTCGGACCAGTGTTTATCTCTGATTGCTCTGTTTCTCATCCTACCCTCGCTTGCTCCTCGAGAGCTGTTGGTTGTGATGGCTTGTGAGACTTCTGAGAAGTCTGAAGAGGCTATGCTAGCCCGTATCACCATGATACCTGCTTTGCTCCTGTCTGATTGCCCGTAAGGTATTTCATCTTGAAGCAACTGTTCTTCTCCTATACGTTCTGCTTCGATGGTCCCTGTTCTCTGTCTTTTGAAAGGGGGAGAACCTTCTCCCGATGCACCAACCTCCTCCACCTGTTTCTTATCTGCTTCTCTGGTTGAAGCAGTATCTGCCTTTTCCCCCGTCGCAGATGAATCAGTCTCCATCTGCGAAAGCAAAGGCCAGGTTTCAAGATTAGCTCGCCATTCGATGACAGGCCTTATTTCATGATTGTAAGGGGTTGATTTATTCTTCTTCCTTCTGTTAGAAATGACGCCCTTCGGATCATAGGGCCAAACTTTCCCTTGCCTCAAATCCATGCCTTGAAGCAGCTTTTCCACCATGGGTAGGGCGTGCTTTGAATTAACAACGAAAGGGCCAATGGTTGTGGGAAGCTTGAGAATAAACCCCTTTTTTGCAGGGAGGAAGTGAAGTTGGTCAGCCTTTAAGGTCTGCCGGAGGTATTCCAAAGCGTAAATCCGCCGGGTAGGAAAAATTGGCAATTGGTAGGGAGAGACTTCGGCTCCATAAACCCTGATTTCAATGTAATTATAAAAAAGATACCAGTCCCCAGTGCTTTGAGCTTCCCTGTACTGCAACCATTTCCTTAGTTTAGGAAAAACCCTAGGCGGAGGGGAGTCATGGATGATAGTATAAGATATGGGCATGAAATCATTCAGGAAAATTGAGTAACCCACCCCATTTGCCAACTGATGCGTTGCGGGACTCCAGTCAAAAATTGGTCTTGGCTGAGAATTTGTCTTATAAACCTTATCTAAACCCAAAACTTCAAATTTATCATCATGCTCGAAGAGGAAAAGATAAAAGACCATGGAACAAAAACGAAAACGACCCGTGTCTGAGAGCTCCTGGAACTGAGTTTGAATGGTGGAGGCCAGAAAACCAGGAATATCTAAAATGACACCGGGTCGAGACATTAACCACAGAAAGGCTATGCATTCTTTCGAGGCTCGCCCAAAACCTTCCACACCTAGGAGACCCGCAATAAGAGCAAGGATAGGCTGGATGTCTTCCTTGAATAAGGTCAGGGGAACTGAATCTGCGGTGGGGAGAGTTGTGAAATGGGAGTCGGTTATGGCAGCGATGAAATCGCTCTGTTGTCTCCATGGCAGTTTTGAAAACTGATGAGATAGTGTTATTTCATTAAAACTGGCATAGTTCGAATTGGTAGGAAAACAAAGGGCTTTTCTGACGATTTCGAGGGAGATAGTGAATATTTTGTTCCCCTGAGCTGAGAGGAACATGCCTCGACGTTCATCGTAAGCATCCTTGAGCCAACAGATGAATTCAACCACTGGGTATACCGAGGGAGTTATTTGATGATACAGATCAGACAAAATGACACGAAACCTATCTTTATTTTCCACATGTTTCCTAAACAGCTCAGGCTTGATGCTGCTAATGAGGAATGGGTATTGTGGATCACGAATGTCAGCTTGTAAATATGTGAAAGGTTCAGGTCCAGGGACAGCCTTGGACTCACGGGCTTGGGGAGTTTCGGGCTTTGATTTCTTGGCTGTGACTTTACCCATTAACATCATACAAATTCAAAACAAAACAAAAGGAAACCAGATGGAATGAAAGGGATGGAATACCTGTGAAGTAAGAAAAAATGCTCGAGAAAGCGACGCAGGGATATTGACAACAACTGGGCAGACCTGGTACTGGGCGCTCGCTTTTTCTTATACAGTGATCATAAACCAAGAGTATTTTACCAGAATAACTAACGGAACACAATTATACAGGCCCGAGGCAGCTTGGGAAAAGATGGCGGGGTAAAACGAGTAGGGCTGACGTCATAAGGACGCTGACTGTGAGACACGCGACATAAAGGGATTGGGTGTTAGACTCTTGTTAGGTGAATACCGTGTGTCAGGTTAAATGCTGGTACTAGTCTTGGTACCGGCTGTCCTAGGACTTACCTTACCATTGGATCGTGGTAACAGCTGTGCCTTGGGACCCGACCCTTCAAGGACGAAAGGCGATCTTCGTAACAGCTCTCAAGCCCATGACCTTTTCTCCATAGAGCGCTCGCCTTGTGTCATGCTCCTTGACACGTCATTAGGATTCCGGGGGGGGGGGGGGGGGAAGGCTCCGCCTTACCCCTCTCGTTTGTGACCCCCCCGGAATTATGCTTGCAATCCTTCTTCTATGTGTGTTTCGAGTACAAGCGGGTCCCACCTTATATCCATTTCCTTCGCGCTTTTTAAAACATCGTTATTTAGACCAAGTCTTTTGTCCTACTCCCACCTTATTACAAAACGCACTTACCCCTTTTTTATGTGTGTCTCATTCGAATTTTATTTCCCCTTCACATCCTTTGAAAAATAAGCCAAATTTACTATTGTTGGATAAACTGTCGTTTTATAATCTTTCTTCAGACCTTAAGGGTACAATGATATAATCAACATTGGCTCCACTTGGGGACGACACGTTTGTCCTTAAATGTGTTGAGAACTTTTCAGACCACCTGTTAACCTTCTTTGTGTAGACATGGCTCCTTAGCACCTTTCCCTTTTATTCACGACTCTCCATGACAAACATCATCAAAAATAAAAATAGAAGCAGCTAAATAATGTACACTATAGTACATTGGGCCCTCTCGGCCTGAATCAGAACTGGAAGAAGAGTATTAGGAACTGACCATTTACAGGGGTGTCAAGCAAGTCACCCTACAAATTTTCTAGCTTGAATGTGTTGTTTCCTCCCCGTTCAACGATTTTGAAGGGACCAAACCATAATGGATCAAATTTTCCATACTTCCCCTTCTCTGCTCTTCGTATATCCCAGTTGAGTACTAAATCCCCAACCTGCATCTTTTTGTCTTTGACATGTTGATCAAACAAGTCCTTCATTTTTTCTTGATACTCGGTCAACCTATGATTTACCTGATTTCGGGTCTCCTCCAGTTCTACTAACTAGTTCATCCTCCTGGTAATTTCATTCGGCTCCTCTTGACACTCCTGCATGAATCTAGCCACTGGTAACACCAACTGTATGGGAAAAACTGCCACTCTCCCGTATACCAACTCATATAGAGATTTCCCTGTTGATCTCTTGCTGGTGATCTTGTTTGCCCATAAAGCGAACTTTAGTTGAGAATCCCAATTTTTCTGATTTTCATTAATGGATTTCTTCAGTGCTCTCACTAGAGTTTTGTTTGAAGACTCCGCTAAACCATTTCCCTGTGGGTAATATGTGGTGGAATGTCCCAACACAATGTTATACTGCTGGCAGAAGCTGACGAAATTAGCAGACTTAAAGGCCTGGGCATTGTCAGTGACAATCTTGGCAGGGAAACCAAACCTTGAAATGATGTTCTCTTCCAGAAACTTTATCACTACCGAGTCAGTTGCATTCCTTGCTGGTACTGCTTCCACCCATTTAGTGAAATAATCTGTGGAAGTTAATATACATTTATGTTTCCCACTTGATGCAGGGTGAATTTCACCAATAAATTCAATCCCCCATTGCTGGAATGGTTCATCTATATGTATAGGGATCATGGGCAAGGGTGCAAACTTCCGCCTTTCTATGAATTTTTGGCACTTTTCACAGGCTCTGACCCGAGCAAAAAAATCTCCAAAGAGCTTGGGCCAGAAGAAACCAGCGTTCAAAATTTTATGGGAAGTGGCTCTCCAGCTATAATGACCTCCACATATGCCTTCGTGAAACTCCGCCATTATTTCCTCCACTTCATTCTCTGTAAGACATAGGAGCAGGATGCTATAGGGGTCTCTCCAATATAGACAACCATTAGCAACGACGAATTTCTGCGACTTCAGCCTCAATGTTCTGTATTTTGCCTTGTCGCAGCTAGGGGGTATCTGAGAGTCAACAGATATTCAACGATTTCCTTATACCACAGACTGAGGAGATACTTCATATGAGTCTTCTGGGTAGCCATCTCTATCCCACACCGTTCATCTATCTTTTCAGACTCCTCGTTTATCTATCTTTTTAGACTCCTCGTTTGCTATCATAGACAGATTTATGGCCAGAGCCTGGCAATTCGATTCTGACAGGATTTTAGCTAATCCCTGTCCTTTAATTAATTTGGTGGGGCATATTTCTAGCTCATATTCTTGTATTTTCGTAATCCATTTGCCCCTTTTTCCCTCACTATCTCCTTGGATCAGGATATCCTTTACGGCTGCTGTGGGCACAAATGCAGTGATGGAAGACTGCAGAACATACATCCGAAATGCCTTGAGGGACTTTACCAAGGCATAATATTTCTTTTCTAGGATGTTGTATTTCAACTCAGCATCACGGAGCACCTGGCTGAAGAAAGCAATAGGTTGCTTGTATCCCTCCTCATTCTTTTGCAATAAAACTCCTGTCACTGTATGAGGTGATGAAAATGAAAAAATCATGAAAGGCTTAGCGTAATCTGGTCCAGCCAACATTGGAGCTTCTGCAAAAGCGTTTTTAATCCTGTTAAAGGCCTCTCGTGACTCAGGAGACCACTTTAATTCATTATTCTTTTTGAGCATGTCAGTTATATGCTAAACTATCTCTGCATAATTTGGAATGAAACTTCTCAGAAAATTAATGCGCCCAAGGAATACTTGAACCTCTTTTTATTTCTGGGGAACGATATGCCATTTATAACCTCTACTCTTTTAGGGTCAATTTTCACCCCATCCTTTGTCACAATGTGTCCCAATAGCTTACCCTCTTTTAATGCAAACATTGATTTCTGAGGGTTTAGAGAGAGATCATACCTCCGGCACTTCTCAAAAGTCTTGTGCAAGTGTTAAATATGCTCTGCATCGTCCTTTGAGAACACAGTAATATCATCGAGGTAGACCACCATGAACTTATCCTGCTCCCCAACAAAGGCAATATCCATGGCCCTTTGGAAAGTGGCCCCTGCATTGATCATTCCGAAAGGCATTCGTGCATACATAAATGTACCCCAGGGTGTGGTGAAGGCAGTTTTATTTTGATCCTCTGGAAGCACAGCCACCTGATTGTATCCTGAAAAACCATCCATCATGGACATCTGTGAAGCTCCCACTACCTTCTGCAAAATATGATCCATCTTGGGCAATGGGTAATTATCCTTTAAGGATGCTTGGTTTAAATTCCGAAAATCAAAACACAACCTTATCTCTCCATTATTTTTCCAGACTGGGACCAAATTGGCTACCCACTCAGAGTATCTCAACGGCATGATGATCTTGGCCTTTAATAGCTTCTTGATCTCCTTCTCTATGGAAGGAAGTAGCAGAGGGTTAATCTGTCTGAGCTTCTGTTTATGCGGCTTCACATATCCTTTCAGAGGAATCTTATGTTGCATGATGATGATATCGAAAGTCTTCAGGTCTTGATAAGACCAAGAAAAAACATCCTTGTATGTCTGGAATAGTTTCTGGTAGTGCTCTTTATATTCTTCAGGAACCTTCTTGGACAGCTTCACAATTTTTGGATCAGCTTCGGTACCGAGGTTCAAGTCATAGACTTGATTTTCTTCTGTCACTTTACTGGGATGTAAAGGGTCGTCATTCTTGTCGAACAATCTCTCTAGAGGGACTAGCCCTCTAGGTATAACATTTCCCTTTAGTTGCAACACTTTATGACTGGCCACCTTTTCTTCCCATTTGCTTTGGGAAAGGTCTTCAGTTTCTTCTTCACAAGCATCTATCTCCATATTGGAGAATTCTCCAACAGTTTCCATGAATCTCCTTACTTGATCTTCATCCTCAAACACTTGCTAGTGTTTGACATTGTCAGGAATTGAAGGTTGATAACGAACTTCAATTTCATATCTTAAGAGAGGATTTTGAGGTGGCCAAAAAGTACTGGCAGCCACAGCAAGAGAATCTGCCATTCTGTTCTGTTCTCTAGGCATAAAATGAATGTTAAATGCCAAGAAAATTTTTTCTACCAGGTCCCATACCTCGTTCCTATAGGCCCTCAGCCGCGGATGTTTAGCTTGGCATTGATTTTTCACTTGCCTCACTACTAGTTCTGAATCTCCCAGAAATTTTAGGCTCTGAATGTTCATGCTTATGGCTATTTGCAACCCCAAGAGCAGTTCTTCGTATTCAACTATGTTTTTCGTAGCTTCATACTCTAATTTAAAAGATAATGGAACCCATTGGCCTATGGGAGAAATCAGTAGCACCCCAACTCCATTCCCTTCTCTAGAATTGGCTCCATCAAAGTGCAACGTCCAAACTTCGGCTTCTTGATTTTCTGAGGATTTTTCTGTCTTAATCTCACAGAATGATGGCTCTTGTGCATAATATTGGTCTTCCTCTAACATTAGACATGAGAAATCCCCTTGTTTACTATACACTGGCGAATTAACAAAGTTATTAGCCTTAGTAACCATCTTTACAAACCTCGTCTCCCTATACAACCTCCTTTCTTGCCCTCCAAATACAGGGATAGTAGCATAAGTTAGATCTAGTTTTATCGACCCTCCAATTTTGGTTCCCCAAGACCTTGACAACAACATCCCAAAACGATCTGGGATATCACCTACCACTATATCCATCACCACACTCTTGGCTGGGATTTGGGCTAAATTGACTACCAAGTCCTTGATCATCCCCAGACACTTGACCCTTTTGGAATCAAAAGAATAAAGGTCTTTGTAAGGATGAGTGATTTTCAATCCTTGCTACTCCATTACTGATAGGGGCAAGATTATGGGATGCTCCTGAATCCAACATACAATTGTGCAGTAGAAAATCATGGATTACTAATGACACATAGAAAAGAGGGGTCGAGGCATCTAGTTCTTTGACATGTGGACCAAATACGACCATGGGCCTTTCTTCCTGGAGATTCAGACTGTCTGGGATGGGGGCTATTTCTGGGGGAAGCATAAAAGAGGAGACCTGAGACTGATAGGCTGGTTGCTTCAATAGTTCAGTCAGGTGGACTGGGATTTTGACTTTCTTAAGCTCTTTTTGTAGGTTAAAGACAGAAGAGGACTTTTCTGTTATATTTTCTTTTGAATCTTTATTTTCAACTACAGGTTTCACTTCTTTCAACACAGGCTTGGGATTTGGAGTGGTGGCAAAATTTGAAGAGGAAGGAATTTGGTCATTAGAATGTAAAGGCTTGTTTAGAGGCCTCTTACCTTTATCTGTGGCCTTTTGCACCATTTTCTCCTTCTGCACAACTGCTTCTTTTTGAGGTGCCTCTTCCTCCTGATCTTGTATATGGGTCCTTTTCCTAGAAGACCTGAGGTCATATTGTCTATGGAACTACGCTTGCATGAAGTCAACGAATTGTTTGCAGTAGTCGTCAATATTTGGGTCTTCAATGACTCTGACCTTTTCTTCTTCTTCTTGTAATGGAATCCCCATTCCATCGCCTTCTTGCAAAGGACACTCGACTTCGTCACTATTCGAATAAGAAAGATATGGATCATCTTGCTCATACGTAGTGTCTTTGGTAGGACCATCAATTTGACCTTCTAGGTATAGTGGGTGTGGTACCTGGTCTTGCTACTCCTTCTGCTCTCTTTGCAGTATTTGCAGGGGTGGCTTTCTATATTGCGGATTGTAACCCCTGTTTGGAGCATTTTGGAATTTCTTGGAGGATGAATTCTTGGCTTCAAGTTCAAGCTTCACCAGCTTGCTTGAAAGATTTTTAATCATTTTATTCATCTCTTCAATTTTATTTTCAGCTGCCTCTCTGTCTTGGCCAGATGTGGATACCTCTTCTTTTCCTCTTCTTCTTGCATCATGATCTGACCTCCCCTTTGATTTTCCTGTAGAGGAAAAGTTAGCTTGCACTTCCAATGCATCGGTCTGGGCATCATCTAGGGTGGTAGACTTCCTTTCTCTTAGAGAGAACCCAAATTCTGAATCAAAAGCTGTTAAAAACACTACCTTAGCAGCAGTCTGGTGAGGTTTCATTTCAGCTGGAAGGCTTGAGTATAACTTGTTAAAACTTTTAATGAACTCCGATACTCCCTCATTATTTCTTTTCCTGAGTGCATTAAACTCTGTGAGGAAGTACCCATGGTCTTTCTTTTCTCCCCACTTTTTGATAAAGGAATTTTCCATCTCTTCCCAAGTAGTAATGGAGCGGTCTCCCAATGTTTTAAACCATTTATAGCTTCTCCATCTAGGGATTGGACAAAAAGTCTTAAGACCACATCCAGATATTCAAAATTAAAGTTCTCTGCAAAGGCACAAAAAACTTCAAGATGTTTCTTAGCTTCAATATCATTCTCCCCGTTGAAACGAGGCAAAATTTTCAAATAGTCTTGATGCATGTCATTTAAGATCTGAGGTAATTCCAGGGGGGCATATTTGTTTAACAAGAAGCCCAGAACAACGATTGGGGGTCGTGGAGGTGGTGGGAGAATCTGATGAGTAAGAGGAGGTGGTGGAAGCGAAGTATGTATGACAATTGGTATGTACTGAACAAAGGCTTGAGGTGCTGGTGGGAAATTTGGACTGTTAACAGTAGACACTTCTGTGACTTCTTTGACTTCTTCGACTTCAGAAGTGGGATGAAGAAAGAAGCTGGTGGTATCTACGGATTCAGCTTCATCTTTAACTTGAATTTTTCCTAGGGAAGGATTATCTGAAAAGTAATTAAGGTTTCTCATAGTGGAGTCAGGACCCTGATCTTGGGCTATTTGGGAGGAGGAGGATGGAGAATTTTCCAAAGAAAATCTAGGGATCTCTGTATGAACCGACTGTCTTTCCCTCCAACCCCTCTTATGTAAAATATTTTTTGGGTCAGACACCGAAGGTGTCTTCAACTGAGATGTATCTGACCTCAGATGTGGCTTTCGGGAAGCCAAAAATACAAATAGATTTATCTTATAACTGACAGTGGAGTCGCCAAGGTGAGGAATCCACAACTCTCTACTCTTCCAGCTCACCTGTTCTGGAGAGTAAATACAAAGTTTGTTGAGGCTGAGGGATTTATCTTTTCTCAAATTCGTATCCCCGGCAACGACGCTAGAAAGATGTTGTCACTCCTAGAGACAGCCTTGAGTTGTACAAAGACCAGTGCCTAGGACATCTTAATCAGCAAGGAGCATAAAGTTCAACTTGTAAAGATTGACAAGAAAAGAGGCTATCATGCTATCATATCTTGAGTGGAAAGGTTTGGTAAAGGTGGAACCAAGACTCACAAAACTTAAACATGACAGAAGTAATACTGTAGTATCAGAGTGTAAAATTTGATATATGAACGTATCAGACAATTTTAAGACAACATGCTAAATAGGAGGCTGAATTCTAAAATGATCCACATAAATTAATAAAAGGAGGGCGATGGATGATAAGAGCATGAAATGGATACCAACCATAACAAAAATTTAATCCAGAAACAAATGTTCACATATACTGGGCCTATGCACTGATAGGAATCCATACATGAGAACAATTTTAAAGATAAAAATTCATTGCTGCTAATATCAGGAGAATATTGGTGAGAGCAGAAGATGAAAAAAAATATCTTTCCTAAGCCATATTTAAAGCACTATATATGAGTAAACATGAGTATCAACAATGCTATATCCACATCTAAACATATGAGCACTCACATTCCAGAACACAGATATGAGAAATATGGAAATGGGTGATAAAACACAAAGGAGAGCTACAAACTGTGAAACACTCAGATCAGAATCCCCAATATAATGAAACTCCTTATCACTGAATCCCAATGGGATCTTCAACATTAATATCAAAGTGGCAACAAAAATACATACAGAGTTCTTTCTTAGTCAGTTCTTTTGAAAATATGGAACCCCATCTCAGTCCCTGTTAACTGCTTTTATAGAGTTTTCAATTCACATATGCGGAAAGATATTTTGGGAAAATAATATTTTCCGCATGCTGGTAGGAAGTTACAAGTCTTAATAAAAATATCAAAATTCATGATGAGAATAAAACATTCACCATCATTTACAGTTCGGGCTCATGGCCATTAAAAAATATCACAACTATTCTAACAGAAAGTAAATTGCTAGAGTGAAATGTGAATCTCACTCAGAACTTGAAAGTAAAAGTAAAAATTAAAACTAAAGGCCACTAGGGCCGAATCATGAGTTAACAATCTTCAATGGTGGGAAGGCGTCGAAGTAATGGTTGAAGCTGGGGGTGTGACGGTTGCAAAAGAGCTGGCTAACATACTAGCATAACTAGTACACCTCTGCCAGGTGTCAGCTGCAGGCTTGGGAATTGCTGTGAAACCTTCTGCCTTGATGTAAGCCTCGGTAAGTTCATCATAGTTTGCATCCGTAGGAATTTTATATTTTACTTGATGCAAGAGAGAAAAATCCTTACCGAGGACTGAAACTATGGTTTCAGGTTTAAGTCGAGTAGATTTTTTAGAAGGTATGTTGGTCTGGTTCATTACTTCCTTTAGTCGGCACTCGTACGCTGGTAACGGCTGTAGGACCGCGTTGGAGGGCTCCCAACATGATGGGAGTCATGCAAGTGTTATCTCTGCCCAGTCTGCCTCGAACCGTTCCAAACTAGTCGCCACCTTTCCCAAGACGTTCAAAGCCATATTGCGTGCGACCTCTTTATCTATCACCTTCTGACACTACGCAGCTTCCTTGAATCTTCTCTTGATACCTCGCTTGACCACATCCTTTGGACTTAGCTCCTTTAAGAAAGAAATATATATCTTTGCGCTTTGAACCTTGTTGGAGGCGTCAGTGCTTCCTTCATAAAGAATTCTTCTGAAAACGCGCACGACTGACCTCATTTCCTCGATGATGTTCAAGAATGCCCAGCGCTTCTTCACCTCTGTAATAATTTCAGCCCAGATCAAACGCCTAGCGTCTAGGAGAGTGATATTCCCTTTCATTCGGCTAGTAAGCTCGTGAATGGTTTTCTCTTGCTGTACCTTTTCCTGTTTCCTCTCCTCTATCTCTTTCTACATGGTGGTAACCTTCTTGGAATTCTCTGCGAGGAGAGCTTCAAGCTCGCTGATTCTTTGGCATGCCATTGAGGCTTGTTTTTCCGCTGCTTCGATCATGGCCAGTGCAGTAGTCAACTGCTCAGAGAGCAAGCTAGTCCCTTCTGGAGCTGGTGGAGCGCACACATGAGTATCCTAGCTTATCTGCAATTCATTCATCCTTCCCTGTAGAGCAGCCATCTCCTCTGAAATCTTAGTCTTCTCCTCCCTTTCTTTCACAAGAGAATTAGACAGGCTTGCCTTATCTTTCTCTGCCTAGAATAACTCAGTAATTTGCACATGGTGAAAGCCAGGTATAGTTAATTTGTGTTTCAGGGCTACAACTTGCTTTTGCAACTCAGCAATAAGATGACTCTGGGGGTCTGCTTTACCTTTTTCTTTCCCTTTTATCACTACCTGGAGACTGTGTAGGTCATTTGAGAGTGCGCGGGAGTTGATCTTCTCCCTTCTGAAATTTTTGAGTACTTGGTTATGCTTACTTTGCATTTTTCTCAGAGTAAGGGAGAGCCGTATTACCTCATCTTTTAGCATGTCACAAAAGCACTGGAGCAAAGTGCATTTGTCAATTGTTGGAACCTGCGACATATCTATTGCTATCTCCAAGGCTTTGTAGCTAGTGGTACTAGCCTCTGGGTTCAAGACAGCTTTAGTCATAGCCATTACCAGTTTCTCTTTATCTACGTCTATCGCAAATGAAAACCTGGTTTGGTATTTGTCGACATATCCTTCTAGCTCTAACCAGTGTTTATCTCTGATTGCTCTGTTTCTCGTCCTGCCCTCGCTTGCTCCTCAAGAGCTGTTGGATGTGATGGATTGTGAGACTTTTGAGAAGTCCAAAGAGGCTGTGCTATCCCGTATCACCATGATACCTGCTTTGCTCCTGTCTGATTTCCCGTAAGGTATTTCATCTTGAAGCAACTGTTCTTCTCCTATACCTTCTGCTTCGCTGGTCCCTGTTCTCTGTCTTTTGAAAGGGGGAGAACCTTCTCCCGATGCACCAAAATCCTCCACCTGTTTTTTATCTGCTTCTCTGGTTGAAGCAGTATCTGCCTTTTCCCCTACCGCAGATGAATCAGTCTCCATCTGCGAAAGGAAAGGCCAGGTTTCAAGATTAGCTCACCATTCGATGAAAGGCCTTGTTTCATGATTGTAAGGGGTTGATTTATTCTTCTTCTTTCTGTTAGAAATGACGCCCTTCAGATCATAGGGCCAAACTTTCCCTTTCCTCAAATCCATGCCTTGAAGCATCTTTTCCACCATGGGTAGGGCATGACTTGAATTAACAACGAAAGGGCCAATGGTTGTGGGAAGCTTGAGAATAAACCCCTTTTTTGCAGGGAGGAAGTGAAGTTGGTCAGCCTTTAAGGTCTGCCGGAGGTATTCCAAAGCATAAATCAACCGGGCAGGAAAAATTGGAAATTGGTAGGGAGAGACTTCTGCTCCATAAACCCTGATTTCAGTGTAATTATAAAAAAGATACCAGTCCCCAGTGCTTTGAGCTTCACTGTACTACAACCATTTCCTCAGTTCAGGAAAAAACCTAGGTAGAGGGGAGTCATGGATGATAATATAAGCTATGGGCATGAAATCATTCAGGAAACTTGAGTAACCCACCCCATTTTCCAACTGATGCGTGCGGGAATCCAGTCAAAAATTGGTCTTGGCTGAAAATTTGTCTTATAAACCTTATCTAAACCCAAAACTTCAAATTTATCAGCATGCTCGAAGAGGAAAAGATAAAATACCATGGAACAAAAACGAAAACGACCCGTGTCTGAGAGCTCTTGGAACTGAGTTTGAATGGTGGAGGCTAGAAAACCAGGAATATATAAAATGACACGGGGTTAAGACATTAACCACAGAAAGGCTATGCATTCTTTTGAGGCTCGCCCAAAACCTTTCACACCTAGGAGACCCGCAATAAGAGCAAGGATAGGCTAGATGTCTTCCTTGAATAAGGTCAGGGGCACTGAATCTGCGGTGGGGAGAGTTGTGAAATGGGAGTCACTTATGGCAGCGATGAAATCTCTCTGTTGTCTCCATGGCAGTTTTGAAAATTGATGAGACAATGTTATTTCATTAAAACTGTCATAGTTCGAACTGGTAGGCAAACAAAGGGCTTTTTTGATGATTTCGGGGGAGATAGTGAATATTTTGTTCCCCTGAGATGAGAGGAACATGCCCCAACATTCATCATAAGCATCCCTGAGCCAACAGATGAATTCGACCACTTGGTATACTGGGGGAGTTATTTGATGATACAGACCAGACAAAACGACATGAAACCTATCTTTATTTTCCACATGTTCCTAAACAGCTCAGGCTTGACGCTGCTAATGAGGAATGGGTATTGTGTATCACGAATGTCAACTTGTAAATCTGTGAAAGGTTCAGGTCCAGGGACAACCCTAGACTCACAGGCTTGGGGAGTTTCGGGCTCTGATTTCTTGGCTGTGACTTTACCCATAACCATCATTCAAATTCAAAACAAAACAAAAGGAAACCAGATGGAATGAAAGGGATGGAATACCTGCAAAGTAAGAAAAAATGCTCGGGAAAGTGACGCAGGGGTACTGACAACGACTGGGCAGACCTGGTACTGGGCACTCACATTCACTTATACAGTGACCATAAACCAAGAGTATTTTACCATAGTAACTAACAGAACATAGTTATACAGGCCCGAGGCAGCTCAAGAAAAGATGGCGGGGTAAAACGAGTAGGGCTGACATCATAAGGACGCTGACTGTGAGACACGCGACATAAAGGGATTGGGTG
Organism: Pinus albicaulis; assembly: GCA_034641835.2. Lineage (NCBI taxonomy): Eukaryota > Viridiplantae > Streptophyta > Pinopsida > Pinales > Pinaceae > Pinus > Pinus albicaulis. The sequence continues at coordinate 610,979,148 of CM076577.1, read as the reverse complement.
TTAGACTCTTGTTAGGTGAATACCACGTGTCGGGTTAAATGTTGGTACTGGTCTTGGTACTGGCTGTCCTAGGACTTACCTTATCGTTGGATCATGGTAATAGCTATGCCTTGGGACCCGACCCTTCAAGGACGAAAGGCGATCTTCGTAACAGCTCTCAAGCCCATGACCTTTTCTCCATAGAGCACTCGCCTCATGTCATTCTCCTTGACACGTCATCAGGATTCCGGGGGGGGGAAGGCTTCGCCTTACCCCTCTCGTCTGTGAGCCCCCCAGAATTATGCTTGCAATCCTTCTTCTATGTGTGTGTCAAGTACAAGCGGGTCCTGCCTTATATCCATTTCCTTCGCGCTTTTTAAAAATCGTTATTTAGACCAAGGCTTTTGTCCTACTCCCACCTTATTACAAAACACGCTTACCCCTTTTTTATGTGTGTCTCATTCGAATTTTATTTCCCCTTCACAGCCTTTGAAAAATAAGCCAAATTTACTACTATCGGATAAACTGTCGTTTTATAATATTTCTTCAGACCTTAAGGGTACAATGATATAATCAACACAATACATATATATACATGTTGAAGCATTCATAAACCCCAATCCATTAACCTTGGATTAGAAAATAACCGTAGTTCCCTTGAACAGATCTACAAAATACCATGGCAGAAAACCATCATGCCTAAAAACATGTGCAAAATCCATGCAAAATACCATAGTTACATCCGCCCACCTATTATAGGGTCCAAAATAAATTTCCTGGGGCACTGCCCCGGACCTTGTGCAAGGGGGATATCACCTCCCTTTGAACCCCCTAACAAGTGGGGCGCAACCTCCCTTGTGACCCCCCCTGCAAGTGCAACTAATCATGGAAAGAATATAACACACACTCAACATTCTCCCACTTGTTGTTATCTTTTCAACACATGGAGTTATAAAGAGAGCCTAGTCCAACCCTACAACACCCATTGTTTCTCTACACAAAGATAACTTCTCAGTGCTCACAAACTTTTTCAATGCATCTACAACATTCTTCAAAGTGTCCACCTTTACGAGCAACACCTTTTTTTTAGGTTTTAACCCTGAACAAAAATTATCCACACACGAATCTTATAACAGAAAATAAACAATAGCGAGAGCATAAAACATAAAATAGATAAACACAGAGATTTTCCCCTGGATCCCAGATCGGGACGACTAGCTTGATTTTTCATTATATTCCTTTTAGTGTTACAACACATATATATACATGCCGAAGCATACATAAACCCCAATCCATTAACCCTGGATTAGAACATAACCATAGTTCCCTTGACCAGATCTACAAAATACCAGGGGCCGAAAACCATCGTACCCCAAAACCATGTGCAAACTCATGAACAAAACATGGGTGGGTCCGCATATGAGTGGGACCGCATACCAAAAACATTTTCGCCAGGGCGTTGCCTCGGACCCCGACAGGGGGGGCTGCCGCCCCCCCTGTGACCCCCCTGCTACGCCCGACGCAACGTACAACACGTGGGGCTAGTCGTGGAAAGAATATAACACATACCCAACATTCTCCCACTTGTTGTTTTCTTTCCATAGGGGGCCACATGAGAGCTTAGTCATTGGGCCAATTCTTCAACACCCATTGTTTCTCTACACCAAGAGAACTTCTGAGTGCTCACAGACTTCGTCAATGCATCTGCAACATTCTTCAAAGTGTCCACCTTTACCAGCAACACCCTTTTAGCCTCAACCATATCTCTAACAAAGTGATATTAAACATCAATGTGCTTTGTCTTTGAATGATAAGCAGGGTTCTTAGCCAAGAAAATTGCACTTTGGATGTCATATTCTATCCTTATAGCTTGCTGTACCAACCCCATACTTGAACACAATATCTGCAACCAAACTGATTCCTTGCTTGCATGAGTGGCTGCTATGTATTCTGCCTCTGTAGTTGAAAGGGCCACTACAAAATGTCTTTTACTCATCCAACTGACTGCACCTCCAAATAGGCTAAACACATACCCACTTGTAGATCTTCTTTGGTTCAGATCTCCAGCCCAGTCTGCATCAAAAAAACCATGAATGTCCAACATTATTTCCAATCCTGGTCTTCCCTAGTAGCACAAGCCATAATCACTAGTGCCACGTAAATATCTGAAAACCCGCTTCACTGCTGTCCAATGCTCCTTCCATGGGTTTGACATAAACCTGCTCAATACTCCCACTACATGTGCAATGTCTGGTCTAGTACAGACCATTGCATACATCAGGCTACCTGCTACACTTGCATATGGAACACGGGACATATCCTCCTCTTCTTCTTGTGTCTTGGGACACTGTTCAGCAGATAGCTTTACACCTACAGGAATAGGAACTTTCACCGGTTTACTATCCTGCATATTGAACCTCTGCAATATAGTCTTGATATAATTCCTCTGGTTTAACCAGAGCTTCCTCTTTGCCCGATCTCTCTTAATTTCCATGCCAAAAATATAGTTTGCAGCACCAAGATCCTTCATGTCGAATTTGGAGAACAGTTGGGTCTTCAAATCTTGGATAATTTCTTTGTCATTTCCAATCAAAAACATATCATCCACATACAAGACCAAATAAATAACACGGTCATCAATTAATTTAAAATAAACACAGTGATCCTCCTTGCTTCTGGTGAAGCCAAGTCCCCGTATATAGGTATCAAATTTCTGATACCACATCCTTGGTGACTGTTTTAACCCATACAAAGACTTCTTCAACCCGCATACTAGTTCTTTCTTACCCTTCACCATAAAGCCTTCAGGTTGCTTCATGTAGATCTCCTCTTCTAGATCCCCGTGAAGAAATGTTGTCTTCACATCCATCTGTTCTATCTCAAAATCAAATGCAGCAGCAACAGATAAAAGTAATCTAATAGAAGTAACTTTGGCAACAGGAGAGAAAATATCACCAAAATCAATTCCCGGCACTTGGGAATAACCTTTTGCTACCAACCGAGCTTTGTATTTCTCCACCTTGCCTTCTACATTCATCTTCTTCTTAAACACCCATTTGCTCCCAATGGGCTTCCTTCCAGCCGACAACTCCACTAGATCCCATGCATCGTTTTTGTGCAAGGATGCCATTTCATCAACCATGGCCTCCTTCCAGAGTTTTCCATCCTCTGAATCTACTGCCTCCCTGACAGTTCTGGGTTCATCATCAGTTATAGTTAAGGCAAAACCTGAAAAGAAAGCAGATGGACTATACCTTTCTGGTTGCCTTCTTTCCCGAAATGATCTTCTCAAAGCCGGAGTTTGTGGCTCTTCATCTTCTGAGTCTTCTTCTGTTGTAGAGTCTGATTCATCCTCCTTTAGCTCAAACTCTATCTTCTCAGGTTCCTTTGGTAGGACTTCATGTTTAACAACATCTTTCACTTCTCTAAACACCACATCTCGCCTGTACACAACCTTCCTTGTTTCTGGGTTCCAAAGCTTGTAACCCTTTAAACCATCCTTATACCCAATAAAGATGCACCTTTCAGATTTATTATCCAAATTGGTCCTTTTCTCCTTTGGAACATGTACATATGCATCACATCCAAATACCCTTAGATGTGAAAGAGAGGGTTTCTTACCAGTCCATACCTCATGTGGAGTCTTATCCTCCAACGCCGATGAAGGTGATCTGTTAACTAAGTAACATGCAGTCTCCACTGCCTCTGCCCAGAATTCTTGTCCTAACCCGGTACCACTGAGCATGCTTCTTGCCTTTTCCATCAGTGTTCTATTCATTCTTTCTGCAACTCCATTTTGCCGAGGTGTGTATGGAGTAGTCTTCTGCCGTGCTATACCACACTTCTTACAGAACTCTTCAAATTCCTTCTTGCAGAACTCCCCACCATTATCCGTCCTCAGCGCCTTTATCTTCTTCTCTGTCTGGTTTTCCACCAGAGCCTTAAATTATTTAAATCTGTCAAAAGATTCAAATTTCTTCCTCAAGAAATATATCCATGTATTCCTTGAGAAGTCATCTATGAATGAAACATAGTACACAGACTTTCCCAGTGATGGAACTGACACAGGTACAAACACATCACTGTGCACAAGTTCTAATATCTTGTTCGCCCTCTTAGCACCACAAGGAAAACTCACCCGATTCTGATTCCCATATACACAATGTTCACATAAATCGAAATCCAGAGAACAATTAGACATACCTTCTACCATACCATCTCTATGCAGTATCTGAAGGCCCTTCTCTCCAATATGTCCAAGCCTTTGATGCCACAGCATGGTCTTTTCTCCAGAGACAGCTAGGCTTTCCGTCCCACTTTCAGGAACCACAGAACTATTACACCCATCAATAACAGTGCTACCTTGTACGATTCCGATCTGAACTCCCCGCGTGTCACAGGTGTATACACAGAACAGCGCGGGAATCTTTCTCGAACCTTTGTTTGTCATCATCCATCTTGCTTGAATAAATCGAGATTTTTGTGTGTGCGGGGAATATACGAGAACACCGAGTGTTCTAATCGCTGCACCTTGCGACTTGACTTGACACTGCATATTCACTGAGTCTGGCCTTCTATCATCCCTAATGTTACATTTTGTCGCCATGTTCTCATACTCATGAGAACCACTCCCTGTGGGGAGTGAAGTGAAAGGATACTAGGTCAATCAGCAAAGCTCATGATCTGTGTGTATTTGAAGAAGAAATAAATACACATCCTACATGTCAGGAGTGGTTCCCCTGTAGAAGGAGCTTCATCGGATCCCTTTCCTTTCTTGAGAGCTTTAAAGAGCTTTAGATATGCATTCCTTTTTTTAGTGTCCTTCCTTTCCGCATTTCCAGCATACCTTTACAAACTTTCCAGGAGATTTAGATCTCCCTCTAGATTTGGATCTCCCACTCGAAACCTTATTCTTGTTTCTGTTTTGGGACCTTCCTCGTACAGATAAGGCATCTCCATTCTGACCCTCCATATTTCTCTGTCTCATTTCCTCCGACAGCAAGGCTGAGACAATGTCATCAAAATTAAAGGTAGTTGTATTGCTACCTATTGCAATAACCAGACTATCCCACGAATATGGTAGAGAACACAACAAACTGATGCACTTATCTTCATCTGAGATTTTAATATCAACAAATGACAACTAACTTACCACAATATTGAAGGTGTTCAGATGCTCTGTCACCGAGTCTCCATCCTTCATCCTCAGGTTATACAATTTTTTCCGCAGGAACAACTTATTCACCAGAGACTTAGATTGGTACAAAGTCCGAAGTTTTTCCCACAAATTCTTTGTCGTAGCTTCCCCAGATACAGTCAACAATACTGAATCTAAGAGACACAACCATATTGTGCTCTTAGCCTTCTGATCCAGTTTCTTCCAGTCTTCATCTGACATTGCTGTTGGTTTAGTACCTGGATCTACCACGATCCACTGATCTTTATCCACCAACAAATCCTCCATCTTGAGCTTCCACAACTCAAAAATATGACCATTAAATTTCTCGATCTCTATCTTTTCGCCGTTCTCCATATTCTTTCATTGCAAGAATTGATCCCGCAGATCTCCCACTGAACAGGGTCTACCTCAGGCTCGAACAAAAACCTTCAGTAGCAAAGGCATCCCCTTGAAGCTAAAACAACTCTGATACAAAATGTAGGTTTTAACCCTAAACAAAAATGATCTACACACGAATCTTATAACAGAAAATACACAATAGAGAGAGCATAAAACATAAAACAGATAAACATAGAGATTTTCCCCTGGATCCCAAATCGGGACGACCAGCTTGATTTTTCATTATATTCCTTTTAGTGTTACAACACATATATATACATGTAAAAGCATACATAAACCCCAATCCATTAACCCTGGATTAGAACATAACCATAGTTCCCTTGACTGGATCTACAAGATACCAGGGGCTGAAACCATCGTACCCTAAAACCATGTGAAAAATCATGCACAAAACATGGGTGGGTCCGCATATGAGTGGGACCGCATACCAAATTTTTTTTTGCTGGGGCGCTGCCCTGGACCCTGACAGGGGGGGCTACCACCCCCCCTGTGACCCCCTTGCTACACCCGGTGCAACGTACAACGCGTGGGGCTAGTCGTGGACAGAATATAACACATACCCAACATTTTTGTCCTCAACCATATCCCTCACAAAGTGATACTGAACATCTATATTCTTTCAATGTCATTGAATGATAAGCAGGGTCCTTTGCCAAGAAAATTTCACTTTGGATGTCACAACCTATCCTTATAGCTCGCTCTATTAACCCTATATTTAAACAAAATCTCTGCAACCAAGCTGCTTCCTTGATTGCATGAGTAGCTGCCATGTGTTCTATCTCTGTAGTTTAAAGAGCCATTACAAACTGCCTTTTTCTCATCCAACTCACTGCTCCTCCAAATAGGATAAATACATACCCACTTGTTGATCTTCTTTGATCTAGATCTCTAGGCCAGTATGCATGAAAAAATTCACATATGTCCAAAAATTTGTCTAATCCTGGTCTTCCTTGGTAGCAAAAACCATAATCACTAGTGCCACACAAATACCTTCAAACCCGCTTCACTGATGTCCAATGCTCCTTCCCTGGTTTTGACATAAACCTGCTCAATACTCCCACTACATGTGAAATGTCTGGTCTAGTACAAACCATTGCATACATCAGGCTACCGACTGCACTTGCATATGGAACACAGGACATGTCCTCTTCCTCTTCTTGTGTCTTGGGACACTGTTCAATAGATAAATTTACACCTATAGGAATAGGAACCTTCACCGGTTTACTATCCTGCATATTAAACCTTTGTAGTATTGTCTCGATATACTTCCTCTAGTTTAACCATAACTTCCTCTTTTCCTGATCTCATTTAATTTCCATGCCCAAAATATAGTATGCAACACCAAGATCCTTGATGTTGAATTTGTTGTACAATTGGTTCTTCAAATCCTGGATAATTTCTTTGTCATTTCTAGTCAACAACATATCATCCACATACAAGAAAAAATAAATAACATGGTCACCAATTAATTTAAAATACACACAGTGATCTGCTTTGCTTCTGGTCAAGCCAAGTCCCCACATATATATAATCTAATAGAAGATATCTTGGAAACAGGAGAAAAAATATCACCAAAATCAATTCCCGGAACATGGGAATAACCTTTTTCTACCAACCAAGATTTGTATTTCTCCACATTGCCTTCTGCATCGATCTGCTTCTTAAACACCCATTTGCTGCCAATGGGCTTCCTTCCAGCAGACAACTCCACCAGATCCCAAGCCTTATTTTTTTTTCCAAAGATGCCATTTCATCAACCATGGCCTCCTTCTAGAATTTTCCATCATCTGAATCTATTGTCTCTCTGAAAATTTTGGGATCATCATGAGTAATAGATAAATAAAAATTTGAACATAAAGAAGATGGAATATACCTTTATGGCTTCCTTCTTTCTTGAACTGATCTTCTCAAAGATGGAGTTTGTGGTTCTTCCTCTTCTGATCCATGTTTTGCTGTAGAGTTTGATTCTTCCTCCTTTTTCTCAAACTATGTATTCTCAGGTTCCTTTGGTAGGAATTAATGTTTAATAACATATTTCACCTCTCTAAACACCACATCTTGGTTGTACACAACCTTCCTTGTTTCAGGGTTTCAAAGCTTATAACCTTTTAAACCATCCTTATACCAAATAAAGATGCACCTTTCAGATTTACCATCCAACTTGGTTTTTTTCTCCTTTGGAACATGTACATATGCATCACATCCAAATACCCTCAGATGTGAAAGAGATGGTTTCTTACCAGTCCATACCTCAGGTGGAGTCTTATCCTCCAACACTAATGAAGGTGATCTATTAACTATGTAACATGCAGTCTCCACCGCCTCTGCCCATAATTCCTATCCTAACTCAATCACACTGAGCATGCTTCTTTCCTTTTCCATCAACGCCCTATTCATTCTTTCCACAACTCTGTTTTGTTGAGATGTGTATGGAGTAGTCTTCTTCTGTGCTATACCACAATTCTTACATAACTCTTCAAATTACTTCTTGCAAAAATCTCCACCATTGTCTGTCCTCAACACCTTTATCTTCTTCTCTGTCTGGTTTTCCACTAGAGTCGTAAATTATTTAAACCTATCGAATACTTCAAATTTATTCTTGAGGAAATATATTCATGTATTCCTTGAGAAGTCATTTATAAATGATACATAGTACATAGAATTACCCAGTGATGGAATCGACACAGGTCTAAACACATCACTATGCACAAGCTCTAATTTCCCTTTCGCTCTCTTAGCACCAGAAGGGAAACTCACCCGATTATGTTTCCCATATACACAATGTTCATAGAAATCAAAATCTAGAGATCAATTAGACATACCTTCTACCATACCATTTCCACGAAGTATTTGAAGGCCCTTCTCTCCAATATGTCCAAGTATTTGATGCCATAGCATGGTGTTTTATCTAGAGACCACAAGGTTTTCTACTCCACTTTTAGGAACCACAAAATTATTGCACCCATAAATAACAATGCTACCTAGAAGCTTGTACATAGTTCCATTCTAAACTCCCTGGATCAATACCAGTGCTTGCCAAAGCATCTTGTAGGTATCCTTCTCAAACACTATTTTTGCACATGCATCACCCATATTTCTTATAAAAATTAGATTTATAGCCAATGTAGGAATATTCATAACACCAAGAAGTGTTCTAATCCTTCCACCCTAAAAATTAAGATTTACTTTTCCGCGTCCCATGATTTTGGCCTTCCTATCATCCCCTAAGAAGACATCACCACCATCATATTTCTCATACTCATAGAACCACTCCCTATGGGGAGTGAAGTGAAAGGATGCACCTAAATCAATTAACCATGCCTCATGATATACATGTGTACTTGAAGAAGAGGCCAAGTACACATCTCCACCTTCAACTGAGGTGGTTTCTGCCTCTGCAGAAGGAGCATTATCAAATTCCTTTCCTATCTCAGGAGCTATAGATCTACAATTATTTTTTAACTTCCATTCCTTTTCGCATTTCCAACACATATTTATAGGTTTTACTAGAGAGTTAGATATACCTCTATATTTAGATCTCCCACTCGAGAAATTATTTGTGTTTTTGTTATGGGGTCGTCCTCGTATAGACAAGGAATCTCCATTCTGGCTCTCTATATTTTTCCTTCTCATTTATTTCGATAGTAAGGATGAGACTATTTCATCAAACTTCAAGGTATTTGTATTGATACCTATGGGAAAAACCAGAATATCACACGAATATGGTAGAGAACACAAAAAAATGATGCACTTATATTTGTCTCAAATTTTAATATCAAAATATAAAAAATGGCTTACCATAATATTAAAGGCATTCATATTCTCTGTCACCTAGTCTCCATCCTTCATTCTCAGGTTATATAACTTTTTCCATAGGAACAAATTGTTCACCAGATAATTAGATTGGTAAAAGTCCCTAACTTGTTCCACAACATCTTCCCTGTATCTTCCCCTGATACACTCAAAAATACTGAATTTGAGATACACAACTGTATTTTTCTCTTTGATTTTCTATCCAACTTCACCCAACCTTCATCTAACATTGCCGTTGGTTTTGTACCCGAATCTACCATGATCCAATGATCTTTATCCACCAAAAAATTCTCCTTCTTGGTCTTCCACAACTCAAAAATATGACCATTAAAGTTCTCGATCTCTATCTTTCCACTGCTTGCCATCTTATTTCACCACAAGAATCGATCTCACGGATCTCCCACTGAACATGGTCTACCACAGGCCTGAGAAAATTCCCTCAGTAGCAAAGGTGTCCCCTTGAAGCTGAAAAAACTTCAATAACAAATTTTGGTTTAACCCTGTACAAAAATGACCTTCAAACAAATTCTTAAAACATAAAAATAAACAATGGTGAGAACATAAAACAAATATACACAAATATTTTCCCTCAGATCCCAAAACTGAGACTACCAGATTGATTTTTCATTATATTCATTTCAATGTTACAATTCATATATATACATGCCAAAGCATTCATAAACCCCAATCCATTAACCCTAGATTAGAACATAACTATAGTTCCCTTGAACAAATTTACCAAATACCATGGGAATAAAACCATCAACACCAAAACCATGCGTAAAACCCATGCACAAAACCATAGGTAGTCCCACCCACTTATTATAGGTTCCAATTTTTTTTTCCCAGGGGAAACTGTGTATGGGGGCTACCACCCCCTTACAAACCCCTCAACAAGGGGGGCTGCACTCCCACTCTGACCTTCCTGTTGTGCCCGACACAACGAATAGGGGGGGCTTCCACCCCCATTGGGACCCACCCTACGTGTGCGACTAGTTGTGGAAAGAATATAATACAAACCCAACATCCAATCATTAAATTGAAGTCGATAACACTCACTAGAATTCCAAATGATCTACCTAGTGGATGGCTAAAAATTGGGTTGATTAATATTTCATGTTGTAATATGATTTTCATTGCAAGATCAAATATAAATATACTAGATTAAGGAAGGATATACAATCTATGTTTATCTTAAATAAAATCAAATTTTGTGGAAAGTGACCTTTTAATACCTTTTTATTCCATTTATAGTTGTGGCGTTTGAGGTTGTAGCATATCAAAAAATTCTTTATACTTTATAATTTTAAAATTAAGAGTAATAGATCCTATTTTATTATCCTCTTTGAGGCATGGATTTCTCCTATTAACGGTAAGTCTATGATTATAGGGCCTACTTTCCAAGCATAAGTTAATCAACACGAAGAATATGAGGCTTCTTAGTGTTGTTTTGAATTTGTAAGGACTTTCTCCAGGGCTTCAGATAACTTTGTAGTAAATTTCGCAATATATGAATGAACATTTAAAGTGAAAATTTATCTCGTGAACAAATTTAGACTCTATTTCAGATTTTTATCATAATTAAATTTTTCTATGTTGTTTATCTATACAATGGAAAAATTTTAAAAAATTTAAATTCGGTTTCATGATAAGATCACAACATATTTCAATTTACAACCTCATGAATAAAAATTTAACAAAATCCAATTAGGGATTAGGATAAGTTAAATATCTCTACTCTACTTGCTTAATTCCTTTGATGTAGTTTAGTTGAACTAATTCGTAATTTTGTTTATATAGTTGAAACTAGATTTTTTCCTCCCAATAGTTAGGAATTTAGCCTCATTTTCTCCCTAGATTTATGAAACCTTGGGGGGTTCTTTGCCTTCCAATTACAAAATCCCAAAATATTACAAATAATATGTGAATTTTCAACTAACTTCTCTTAGTTTCACAACTAGTCTCTGACTCCCACTTTCACATTTATTTTTTCCATACCTACAACTATATTCCTTGTTAGGTCCCTATATTACTAGTATAGTCCCTTATTGTTATTAGTGTAACCCCCTTATTTTTATTATTGTACCCTTGTAACCCCATTTTGTTATTATTTTTCCCTTAAATTATTATTGTTAGGTCGGCTAGGATTACATTGTGGCCCACTATGATTACATTATGGCCACATAGACTCCTATATATAGAAAGGAGGTTTTGTAAATTGAATCATCCAAGAATTGTTCATTTATGTAATGTATTGGAGGTTTCCCCCTCGAAGTGGCTTATTTATAAGGTGTTGATATCTCTTTTATTTTATTTTTGGAGCTGGTTACACAACATTTGGTATCAGAGCTTTGGATTCTAGGGTTTTGCTGCTCCAAACAGGTCATCGTGGAATTTTCGCTATAAATTTTTTTCTACGAAGTTTCAGAAGCTGAAATTTTTAGGGTGCGAAGCCGAAATCCTGAGGAAGATCGTCAAAAAATTTCAGAGCTTGGTTCACAACACTATCGGAGATATGATCTGTGGAAGTTAGGTCTTTTTTCAGGCTCCTAAACAGGTCATCGTGGAATTTGTGCTATAACTATTTTTCTACGAAGGTTCATAATCTGAAATTTTTAGGGTGCGAAGCTAAAATCCTAAGGAAACTCTTCACAAAATTTCAGATCTTGGTTCCCAATATTTGTGGAGATATGATCTGTGGAAGGTAGTGCTTTTTCAGGCTCCCGAATTTCATCTCAAAGAGGTGATTGTGGGAAAAGTTCAATAAATCTTTCTCTAAGCATCGGATTGGAGTACCGTAAAGAGTGGTCGCAAGTACATGAAATTTAGTTTCTTGGCTATCAATTTTAGAGGCGAAGGACGAAACAGTGACATGTGGAAAGTCGCACAAATTCGCTATACTGAACCAGTCCATAATTAGGTCATTGTGGGAGATTGGATATAAATTTGTCTTGGAGAATCCAAATCAGGTCAGACCTGTGGAATTGAAAAGAGAATTTAGAGGGCTACTTCAGTGCTGAATTTTAGATATTGAAGAGCCGAAATCACATAGATAATCCAATTTAAATATCGAGCTCCTCAAAAGCAAGAAAAATATGTGTATTTTTTTTTTCCGAATTGCATAAGTCTTGTTTGAATTGATTCTAAGGGCATATTGTAGAATAGATATCAGTATTGGGTTCTAAAATATGCCCCGTAAAAATAATTCAACTCCCATTAAGCCTTCAGAAGGCTCTACTACGACTCATGAAGATGAAGAATTGCAACATGATCTATCAAAATTACAAGAGCAAGTGCAACAAATTTCACTCTCGCAAAGAGCAACAAAAAATGAAATGGAAGTTTTGAAGAAAGGTGTGGAAGCGAAGATGGAAGGTTTGAAGAAAGGCGTGGACGCTAAGATGGATGGCATGGAAGCTGGCGTGGAAGCTAATATGGATGGCATGGAAGCTAAGATGGATGACATGAAAGACTACATGGAAAACATGAAGAATGATCTAAAAGCAGACATAGAAGGTTTGAAAAAGTTGATACAAGAAATGTTTCCTAATGGTGAAAAGATAGTAGAAGAACCTTATGATGAGAACAAAATAAATGTTATTCGTGATTTCATAAACTCTAATGTTAGCAGGAAGAACCACCATATTCCAAAAATGGATATGAGGAAGTTTGATGGAAAGGATCTTGTAACATGGATACTACAGATGGAGCAATATTTTGATCTCCATAACGTGAAAAACATACAAAAGGTACGCATTGCAACTTTACATTTAGAACAAAATACATTTGTATGGTATCGATGGCTTTGCTCCCGTAAAAAAATTGTCACTTGGTCAATTTTTACGGAGAAAATGATAGCACATTATGAGGATACAAAGAGAAACACCTTCTTTAGGCAATTGATAAATCTCAAACAAAAGGGTTTAGTGGGGAGGCACATTGAGGACTTCCAAAAATTGAATATAAGGGTAACTGATATTCCAGAGGAACACAGGATCGATCTCTTCATAGGCACTTTAAAGGATAACATCCAACATGAAGTTCACGTTTTGGAACCGGATTCATTGGAGAAGGCATTCAGGTTGGCAAGAAAATTTGAATGTAAAATAATGGCGACAAGGAAGTCTACCACTCAATTCTATAAAGAAGGAAGTGTTGCTACGCCTAGATTTCCACAACCTACAAGGTTGACACCACAAAAATTGGAAGAAAAAATAGGAAAAGGGCTTTGCTACAGTTGTGATAGCAAATACACTAAAGGTCATAAGTGTGCTGAGAAGAAATTATTTTACATAGATTGTGAAGAGGAAGAAGAAAATGAACAAGAAGAGGATATACACGAGGAACCAGCCCCAGAAGAGGAAGAAATGAATCCGACCATATCGTGTAATGCACTGGCAGGAATTACCACTCCTCAAACTCTCAAGATAAAAGGACAAATCAAGAAGAAAAAGGTAATAGTGTTGATTGATTCGGGTAGCACCCATAATTTTATTCATTGTAAGGTAGCCAAGGAATTAAATTGTTTCCTATACCCAGCACCAGAATGTCAAGTGATGTTTGCAAATGGAGGAACTATAAATTGCTCTAGAAAATGCCATAATATCAAGCTAACCATGGGGGAATATGTATTGACTAGTCCAATGCTTTCCATTCCTATGGGAGGTGCTGATGTTGTACTAGGAGTAGAATGGTTACAATCTTTGGGGACGGTAGCTTTTAATTTCAAGAACTTTTCTTGAAATTTTTTTCAGAAGGAAAGGAAGTCGAATTACGGGGTATTGAAGGGAAGCCAGGAAGGATAATAAGCTCTAATGTCATGACAAAGCTTCTAAAGAAAGAAAAACGAGGTGTAATTGCACAATTATGCTCTCTAGAAGTTCCGACATCAAAATCATCTATTTCTGCAGATCTCCAACAAGTCTTGGACAATCATTCCAAGGTGTTTGAAACTCCCAAAGGACTCCCACCTATTCGTGATCATGATCATACTATTCATTTGATTCCAGGAAGTGTTCCTCCAAACATCAGGCCTTATAGATATCCTTACTTCCAAAAGAGCGAAATTGAACGTATGATTGCAGAAATGTTAGAGGCGGGTATAATTCAACCCAGTCAAAGTTCTTTCTCTGCTCATGTAGTATTGGTACACAAGAAGGATGGATCATGGCGAATGTGTCCAGATTATAGGGAACTCAATAAGCTCACCATTAAAGACAAATTTCCCATTCCTGTGATTGATGAATTATTGGATGAATTACATGGAGCAATTTATTTTACCAAGTTGGATCTTCGTTCAGGATATCATCAAATTAGAATGAGGAATGAAGATATTCCAAAAACAGCATTTCGAACTCATGAGGGTCATTATGAATTTTTGGTCATGCCTTTTGGCCTTACCAATGCACCTTCTACATTTCAGGGTTGATGAATTCCATTTTCAAACCCTTCCTTAGAAAATTTGTGCTAGTATTTTTTGATGATATACTAATCTACAGCAGGTCTTGGAAGGATCATGTTGAACATGTTGACAAGGTGCTCAAACTATTGCAGGAGAAACAATTATATGTAAAAACATCCAAATGTTTCTTTGGAGTACAAGAGGTGGAATATCTGGGTCATATTGTATCTCACGAGGGTGTTAAAGTAGACTCTAACAAAATTAAAGCCATTAAGGAATGGAAAGTCCCCACAACCATAAAGCAGTTGTGAGGATTTCTTGGCTTAACAGGGTATTATCGCAAGTTTGTTAAGAATTATGGGAGAATAGCAACAGCTCTAACAACATTATTGAAGAAAGATGCATTTTCATGGACTCCTGAAGCAACTAAGGAGTTTGAACATCTTAAAGAGGCAATGTGCCTAGCACCGGTCTTAGCTACGCCAGAATTCACAAAAACCTTTATTGTGGAATGTGATGCCTCAGGAAATGGAATTCGTGCTGTTTTAATGTAGGAAGGAAGACCCATTGCTTTTGAAATTCGTCCAATCAAAGGAAAGTATTTACAAAAACCTATTTATGAGAAGGAAATGTTAGCAATACTGCATGCACTAAATAAATGGAGAACTTACCTAATGGGAAGATACTTCAAGGTAAAAATTGATCATGATAGTCTTAAACACTTTTTGGAACAAAGACTATCTTTAGAAGAGTAGCAAAAATGGGTCACAAATATGTTGGGTTATGACTTTGAAATAATCTACAAAAAAGGAAAGCTTAATGTTGTTGCAGATGCACTCTCAAGAAAGAATGAAGAGGTGGAAGCATTGCTTTGTGCCATTTCTATTATCCAACGAGAATGGATAACCGAAGCAAGAGAGGAATGGAAGAAGGACAAAGATGTATGGACACTCATTCAAAAGTTGCAGCAAGATCCTAGTACATCTGATACATTTAGTTGGAAAAATGATTCCTTATGGTACAATGATCACTTATATCTTTGTAAGAATTCCCAACTAAAACAAAAGATTCTTCTGGAATTGCACACTTCTCCTTTAGGAGGACACTCAGGATTTTTAAAAACTTACCACAGGGTGAAGAAAGAATTTTTTTGGGATGGCCTAAAATCTGATATTCGAAAGTTTGTGGCGGAATGTTTGGTTTGCCAGCAGAATAAAGTGGAAACAATTAAGACCCCAGGACTTCTACAACCTTTATCCATTCCAAGTCAACGTTGGGAGGAGATTTCAATGGATTTTATCACGGGTTTACCTAAGTCCGAAGGAAAGAGTGTCATCATGGTGGTAGTTGATAGACTTACCAAGTATGCACACTTTTGTGCATTATCTCATCCATTTAAAGCAAGTACGGTTGCTACTACATTTATGGACACAATTCAAAAGCTACATGGAAACCCAAGGGTTATTGTGAGCGACAAAGATCCCATTTTTACTGGAAATTTTTGGACGGAGTTATTTTCTTGTTTGGGTACTCAATTAGCTCATAGCTCATCTTATCATCCTCAATTTGATGGTCAAAATGAGATAGTAAATAAATGTTTGGAAGGATATCTTCGTTGTTTTGTATCTGATAAACAAACACAATGGGTCAAGTGGTTACCTCTCGCTGAATGGTGGTATAACACTTCCTTCCATATTGCGGCAAAAATGACCCCATTTATGGCACTTTATGGATATCATCCACCATCCATCACATCATCTTTAAGGGAAAATTCGAAGGTTCAAGCAGTGGAAGATCACATCGAGCATCAGCAAGAAGTTCTCCAACTCTTAAAGGATAACCTGAATTAGGCACAAAATCGAATGAAACAACAGGCAGATCAACATCGCAGCGAGAGAATTTTTGATGTGGGAGATTGGGTATTTTTACGGCTACAGCCATACAAACAAATGTCCCTGAAGAAAGCTAAGAAGGATAATATATTATCGCTAAAGTACTATGGTCCTTACAAGGTGTTGCAAAAGATTGGTACTATGGCATACAAATTGGAGCTTCCTGCTTCTTCGCGAGTGCATCCAGTTTTCCATGTTTCATGCTTAAAGAAGGTTATAGGTGAAAATCTTCCGGTTCAAACAATATTTCCAGAACTTGATGAGGAAGGAAAAATCATATTGGAACCTAAAGCAGTCATGGAAACAAGAACTCGACAGCTACGGAATCGATCAATTTCAGAGTATCTCATCAAGTGGAAGAACTTACCCACTGAAGATTCTACATGGGAGGATGAGAAGTTTATACAAAAGCACCTAGAGCTACTCAAGCGTTGAGGACAACACTTTTTTGAAGGAGAGGGGCATGTTAGGTCCCTATATTACTAGTATAGTCCCTTATTGTTATTAGTGTAACCCCCTTATTGTTATTATTGTACCCTTGTAACCCCCACTTTGTTATTATTGTGCCCTTAAATTATTATTGTTAGGTCGGCTAGGATTACATTGTGGCCCACTAGGATTACATTATGGCCACATAGACTCCTATATATAGAAAGGAGGTTTTGTAAATTTAATCATCCAAGAATTGTTCATTTATGTAATGTATTGGAGGCTGCCCCCTCGAAGTGGCTTATTTCTAAGGCGTTGATATCTCTTTTCTTCTATTTTTGGAGCTGGTTACACAACATTCCCCCCCAAAATAAAAAATCCCCTATTTTACTTGTTCATCCCCCTTATTCCCTTAAGTGATCCACCACCTTTGTCATTTTCTTTCTTGTCTACCCTCAATTCCCTCCTTTAACATTGAATCTACTTTTTAATAAAGAAATTAGCCAGATATGCCTTCCAAGTCAAATCACACTAAATAAAAATTGGATTCCAATGAAAGCATATTTTCCAATACTAAAAAAATATGCTAAATCTTGAATTATATCAAATAATTTAATAAATAGTGCTAAATCTTTTGAAAATCAATAATAAGGAAGTAAATACAAATAGACTATGGTTCAATTTAGCTACTTAGGTCAAAATGGGGCATTACATACCCCCAACCTTTAGGAAACTTTTTCCAAACTCTGTCCCAAAGTTAAGGTCAAAACTATGGGATGGTTTCAATGCATGACCTTTGTGTTCTCCAAAGTAGCAAATCCTGAGCTATACTAGTCCCATTAAACCTTCACCTGATTAAAATATGATGAGGATATCAATATACTGACTGTGAGTACCTATATTTAACATACCTCAAATATGTATAAACTTTATTTTTTTTAACCATGGTGAATTGGTAACTCATTGGAACAATTTGGGTGAGCTCAAGATCAAACCTAACAAATTCCACTATAACACCAAGACTATATCCAATAGCCCGTAACCTAGATCATATGGGATTCAATGGGGGAGCAGTACCATGCCACAAACACTCATATTGGGGGATATATATTAAGGAAAAAATGTCTTAATATATTGACCATATAATAGGGGGTAAAGGGATTTTATATGTTGTGTATAAAATATGGAGCTCAAAGTTAATGAAAAATATAAACGGGTACAAAAATTTTTAATGAAAAAATGGATACCTATAATATTTAGTGAAATTAGGGGTTTTTTAAATTGGGAAGGTATATTGGGTTCGTATTGGTACGAGGTTGAATAAAGTTATTTTTAGAGGTATTTTCGAATATCTAGTCAAATTAAGGATATTATTTAGTATGCCACGGAAACATGTGCTATGTTAGAGGTTCATTGATTGAAGCCCCTGTGAGCCAGACATACCAGGAATTTATGACTTAGCAAGAGCTGAGACTCCATAAGGGTGGGGGAGCCTACTTCTTGAGCCTTATCACAATGGGCCAAATATTTCCCCTCGTGTGGTTTGAAATCGAGTGGAGGGGATAACATCCCATCATTCCAACCACTTAGTCATCCCATGAGGAGACATATAGACTCTATTTTATTACCATTTTTAATTTAGTTAATGTTAAGACATGTTTCTCTTACAAATTTATTCTTCTTAAGATCCATATAGGATTTCTACCTTTAAATTGCATCTTGTGATTTTGACTAACAATTAAAACCTTAGCTCATTTAATTGGTTTTCTTGTTAAGTGAATCTTATATTGAGATTTGTAAAATTTCATTAAGCTATGGATATAACCCGACCCAAGATATCTTTATAATTCTAACCAATTATCACCAAATTTGACTGTAAATTTAACTTGAGAGATACAATACGTATGCCATCACCAAAGTTTCCCATGCTTAGGAACATTAACTAAGATATAGCTAACTGATCACTATATGGACAATTCATTTCATGATTTCTTTGGCATTTTTCTTAATCAATCACCTTCTTGTTAAGTCATAAAGATTAGATCTTGACATGGTATAGATGTCAAGTATTTTATGATCTATGTTCTCTGCCTACAAGAATATTACAAGTGCATACATGCTTAAAATGACACTATTTCTATCATGCAATAGAGAACATTTCCAAATCAAGAATATGTATGTTTTTTATTAGGGTTCATTCCATGCTCTACAATTACTTAACTTTAAGGCCTTCTTTTCTAACAATTGAACTTCATATTTCTCAAATTTATATCTTTTGTACTTACATGATACTTATCATCTCTAATTTATATCCCTTTCTAGTTGCATCACTGTACTTTCCAAGTTCCATCCTTTTACTATGAAATAAGTACAATACTAATATGACATTCTCATTGTTTACCATTAGATTGCATAGTTTCCATTTAGTGACATGGAAATCCCCCCTTAAGTGAACATTGTAGATGTTACATTTAGTATGTATTTCTTATTGAAATTTGAATTTAATGACAATGTCATCTTCATATAAAATTGGTACTGGATATTAATTCCTTTTTTCATTTACACTCACTAACAATATTCCTTAATAATTAATTCAATTTGATTTAACAAACTAATGCATAATCAAGCATAATTTGGGTCAATATAATGTCAATAAATAACAATTAGTTCAAATACTACACCACACTACACAATGTAATAAAATATATTATCAAAACCTTTCAATTAATGTTTTGAACACAAATTCTTTATTCACAACCTATGCTCTCTTATGGTATTCCTTAGGATCCTCAAATCAATTATCTATTATCACTATTTCTTCGTCTTATCTCAATTCATACCTATATAAAATTAGAATATCCTTATCCTCTATGCGAATCCTATACATCCCTTCCCTTTTATTATTAAATACTACTACTTATCTCATTATATTTATTTTACTATTCCTCTTTTAAATTCAATGCTCTATTTATTTATTTTCCTCTTACTTGCATATTAATTTATTTCTAATTTTACAACCATTTTTATATTTCATTTCTTGTTTCATATTGTTAGAGCCTCTAACATGACTTTAGTTTCACGCTATAAATGCTTTCTCCCTTCCACAATAAAATTTTGTTGTTGTTGCTACTCCACTTATTCCAGTACTTAATTAAACTTATAATAAATATAATGTGTATCTTACACACAAAGAGAGATATGGATTTTCCTTAACGTTATTGTTTTTACATGACCATCTTAATTTTCATTACATATACCTCATACAACCTCTCACCCTTCTTATGCAATAGTATCCTACATACTATACCATACTACACACTATTATCATATTAAATTTCTACATATCTTTATTTAAGTTTGACTCTTTTACTTTTGTCATCACTAATAATCTTTCTATCCATAATTTTTGTTATTATATTTAACCATATATCTATATATTACTCTATAATATTTATATAATTGCATCCTCCCATCCATATATTATTATTCTACTTTTAACTTCCTACATCCTACCACTCAAACAGACACTCTGATTATGACTTCATTTCTATCCTTTATTTTACTCACTCTACTATTTCCATGTTTACTTTTCATGTTATTTACCAATACGATCACATGTAAACTTATATACTTTATCATACCTATGGTCTCTTATTTTGATCCTACCTACACCTCCATTATTTATTTATATATATATTACTCTCCTTCTCCAACTTCTCTTTATGTTATACATATCCTACATCTTAACTCATCTTATCAATACATATTAACTACTTGTATTTTGTAGCTACTTCTCCTCTATACCATGTGTTATATCGTTATGTTACTTACTACATGCTTATTATTATATGTTTTTCTTACTATTGTTATTTTGATGTACCATTTACCAAGTAAATACCTTAGTCTTAGTTGAAAGTACAACTCCGAGCCATTTATAATTCCACTTATATCATTATTGTGAGGATCCTTGTTTATTTTATCTTACACTCATTTACCATTCACATTAAATCACTATTGTGTTTACTACTATTACAATTCCCTTACCATCTAATGAATTATCACTCTATTATTCTCTATGTACTTTGTGACATCTTACTCGTGTATCATGTTATGCCTTGACTACTTATCTATCTACTACTATATGCTTATATTTTTCCTTATTATTTTATTTTTCTCTTATCTTTTATTATTTTATTTTTCTCTTATTATCTTTATCATATCATATTTGCTACTTAGGTTTGTCATTATTATTATTATTATTTTTTATCATATTAACAATCATGTCTTCATAGTTTCTTTTGATTAGAATCTAACAAACATATATTTTAATGTGAAACAACAAAATTTTGTATTTATTAACACATCTAACAAAGGGTAAAATATCAATGTGGACAAAAGTGCTTCTATATTGATTTTTTCATATATCTCTTTACTGTATGTATTTGTTGTTCATCCCAACATATTTTGGCTGCTCCAAATTAACTCGAAATACAAACTCCAACTTTGACTTGCATATAAAGTTTTTATTTTTGTTTTTGTTTTATTTATTTATATTTATATTTATTTTTTATTTTTTTTACGAAAAAGTGGGGTGGTGTCACTTGCTATTGTCAATTCATTCCATTAAATAAAAGATACACCTTATATTTCAATAGCCATGGAAAATTGATCTTCGTAACACCTTACATTCCAATGGCCATGGAAAATTGTTGTTCATAAATATTTCAAAAGTTGTAATAATTTTTTTTCATGGAAATATTAAAATAATGCAAAAACAAATACTAGAAAAGTAGCCTTCATGATTGAATCAAGTATAATGGATTATGGTTACAATGTATAACCTTCTCAAAGAGTTGTTTTCCTTTTTTTTTATTAATCTTGAGGTGTGAGAGACATGGTTATTATGAAATGACATACATGAAGACTTATCAACCCAATTAGAATGTCCTTACTATTTACATTTGTGTTTAAATATTTGTGTAAATATGTTAGTTTATATTATGAAATGACATACATGAAGACTTATCAACCCGATTGGCATGTCCTTACTATTTACATTTGCGTTCAAATATTTGTGTAAAGAGGTTAGTTTATATGATTTAAAGTTGTTTCATTAATTCATTTCATACGATAATGTAATATAACATGCCATTATATATAAGTGCATTTAAGTGATTAGCTTTCTTTATTGCTAGTTGTTAATCTAATATAAACATAATGAAAAAATAAAGAGTTACAATGGAAATGAAATGAATGCAATTTTTAGCATAATAATGTTAAAGAAAATAAGAAAATGTTATAAAGCTAAGGATTACCAATATTCATACAATATTTAACAAAAATAACAAGAAAAACTGTAATCTTTGTTGAATTAACATCAAGTCTAAGAAGCCTCAAGGTTTAGCTCAATTGGTCGTGTCCTTGTTGTTAAACCACCTTTGTTATTGAAAGGTCACATGTTCAATTATCTCAACACTCTCGGGATCAGGCTTTGTTGAGCTGACAAGAAGTTATCCCTTCAGGTGGATCTGCCAAGTACAAATTTTTGTTGACGTAGCGGTCATCAATCGCTGAAATTTGTGAACCACATAGAAAAAAAATCAATTATAAGAGCTTAACGATTGCAATATACATACTTTATTTTTTCCATAATTTTCTTAAACTCCGATCATCATATAGAATTTTTTATTAGTTTATGTAAACATTATAATTACCTTTACAAGTGATCTGAAAATGAAGGAGGTGTTCTCTTTCATCTTCCTCATAATCTCATAAACAAACAAAGGATCGTTCCAATGCTTTGCAAGGTAAAAATGGGTTTTGAAACAAACCAATTTTTCAATGTCTCTTCAAGTCATGAATTAGTCTTCACATGCAACTTTAACATAAGCAATATAATATCACATAAATAATGCAGACATAATGGAGAGATAAGAAAATATTTTTTGACAGAGTTCATCCCTCTTGGGCTACATCTCCGGGTCCGCCAACATAGCTAGACCACTCATATATTCAGTAGTAAATTGAAGTACACAAAAAATCTATGATTTAAACACGTGGATATCACCCCTACAAGGTAATGTTATCCTGTAAACAACTCTCACAAACAACAACAACACAAAGCATCTCCTACAAAGTTGTCATAATCCAACTGAAATGAGCTAAAATTAGCATGTGAGCACTTAAGTTCCACAATGAAGCACATAAATAAAACTTCCCTCAACATAACATAATGAGAAAAGTGAACATGAGCTTAACCCTACAAGTTACAGTTGCTATAGTAGACTTTTGAAGGCGAGAATACCCCTACAAGGTCTTCTCCATGCCCAAACACCTTCCAAAACTGCTTCCAAGCCTTGATTGATACATACACCTTTCGTCTAAAACATAAAAAGGACTCCTTATATGTGATCAAATCAAAAATTATAGGTCACCATTGGATTCAAAACATCCAAAAACCCCTAAGTGGACTCTTTCTGAGCTCAATTTGGTCAAAAAATAAAAAATATATACTCAAAAGATTGATTAATACATACACCATTGGTCTTCAACCTGTAAAAAATACTACTTATATGTGCTCAAATCAGAAATTAGAGTTCACCAATGGATTCAGAACATCCAAAAACCCCTAAGTGGACTCTTTTTGAGTTTAATTTTTCCAAAAACTCCAAAAGATATGAGCTCCCAATCTCTCCCATGAATTTTACAGTTAATCATCCTACAAATTGGACCAACTGTCTAACGGTCCTACAATTACGCCCAATTTTTCGCTAGCTGTGCGACAATTTTGCTTCCCTCCGGTGCATTATGTAGGTTCATTAATTTCTTCACTAACCCCTAAATGTGCCATATGAAAAGCTTTAAATAACAATTCAACAACATTGTTAATAAGAATCATGTATAGTGGTAAGGTGTTGCGTTAGTGGATAGGAGGTCTTGTATTCAAACCTCTCCAGCCTCACCTGGACTGATAATTTTTTTTATTTCCATTGAGGTGCCACGTGGCAGCCCACGACTGGTCCATGTGGTACCCAATCGTTGGTCCATGCAGAAACACAATCAACAACCATCAACCAATCAGATGTACCAAAAAACCAACAAACCAGAACATACCAAGTGTTAGCCTATCATTGCACCAAACCCTGCACAGTCACCCTGTTGACACAATAGTATGGAATCCCAACCAATTTCCTTGCTCAAATTTTATCTTTTGGCCAAACAATCAACACACGATAACTCGAGCATACGATGTCAGATTTAGGGGAAACAAACGTCGTTAGATTTAGAATGATAAACATTTCGATTTAGTGCTAGTTTCAATACTTTTTGGGCACTTTCATTTTTGAGCTAAAAAATGATCACTTGATCACAACTACCCACTAGGAACCTTTGGACTCCAAAAATTTACTTCCTTTGTCAATATAAAGAGGATGGAACTAAAAAACACCCAAAAAATAAATCCAAAATGCAAAAAATTTTAATTGGTGCCCTTCAAGCCCCAATCAAGGCATTTCACCTATCTTCTTCGTGAAGACCTACTGTCATGTTAAGCTTTGAGAAAACATTCTTATCACCAATTCTGGAAAGAATTGCTGATGAGTGGAATCTGAACATTCTCTTTAATCTCATATTTACATGGCTCATAAACACTTCATCATGAAGTTAAAATGTTGAAGACAAACTTGACTCCATCTTGGAATTCATAAACAACATAAACTTGCTTTAATGTTTTCAAGCTGAACTTGTACATAAAAAGTACACTGTACAAAATTTCAATGATATAATTGACCTTGCGTACAAAACATAGGCATATTGTAAAATCTTAAAAACATGATTCTATTCATACAAGTTTCATATCGAATACTTGTATTGGTGAACACATGACAAACTAATAGACAACTTGAACAACAACCTTGTACATTCACAAAAGTCCTTGAACAAGTGGACTTATAAACAAGCCAATACATACATCTTTGAAAAGCATCTACTTTTTGAACATAATCATAACGATTGTTCACTTTACAAAAGTACCTAAACAGGTAAACAACAACAAGTAATTACAAAATTTACAAAGAAACTTAACAATAAGTCTACCCAAACTTTGCCTCTCCTAGGCTTACGGGTTCTCTTTTTGCATGATATTTTCCTTGAAGGTCACTTAGGATCATTGTGAGTCCTATTTTCCACCTCTTGATTCCATTGAATTTAGTTTCAAAATTTCTTTTCCTTTCTTAGAATGAAGCTTTGGATGCAACTTCCAACATCGTTCACTACCATGCCCATGCATCTTGCAATGAGTACAAAAGAACTTGTTCTTGTATGCTGAAAAAGAACTCTCATGTGAAAGAGAATCATTATGCTTGATTCCTAGAATATGCTCCATTCTTTTAAACATTATCATACGTTGCTCACACACAACCATGCAATCGTCAAATGCATCACAAAAAGTACAAGGGTACTTATTCCATAAGTAGTCAAAATTACCATGCATTGGAAAACAACCATGAGAATTACACTTGAATCTAGGGATGTGAATTTGACAAAGTGGAGTGGATGATGACATGAAAGTTCCCTTAAAGTATTCATCCTACTTGGGAGATGAATGAACATTGTCACAAGGTGGTGAAATCTCATCCTCAGATGGTGATGTACCTCAAGCTGTTTTGAGCATTCTCCATACTCCTTTCGATCATATCCCAATCCAATATACTTCGGTCTCTCCTCAAACATGATTGGATTGGTAATACCTTGGCCATTTATTCTGAGGCCTCCACCTTCATATCCCATATTGGAGAAAAAAATCGTACCTATGACTTTGGTATGTTGCTCAAACCCTGCAAAAGAGTTGTTATACACATAAATGGAATGAATGGTACTTTAAATAGTAATTACCTCCTTAAGTTTGTCATTTGTATTTTCAGATTCTGATGATGCTGATGATGATGATGGCCAACTTGTATGTTGGAGATGGGATTCCTGCGAAGTAAGAAATAAAGAAAGACTCTTCAAATTGAGGAGCGGAGCGCGGAGTCTATTTTGAATCTTAGGGTCTTTGGGGTGGGCAAAGCCCCTTATTATGTAATGGAATGGGACAATTTTGTGAATGTTGGACTCTACCCATGGTTTTCAGACCATGGTATTGTAAATGCTAAACCTATACAAGGAGTTTAGATAGAGGTCACAAGTAAGCTTAAACGATAGATATGATGATATGAATTTGGATGCAAGATTGTTTTAAGTCAGAGTCTGTGTTTTGGCTTATAGGAAAGAATCCTGCGGCTGTGTGCATAGAGACCTTAGGAAGTCTGCAAATATGTGTGTAGACCCCTGCAACTGTGTACGCAGGGTGGAACTAAATGTATGAGAAGGATCTAGCTGTTAATGAAAGAATTGTTGGATATATTTGAGTTCTAATGATGTGTTTTATTTTACTTACTATTTATGAATATGTGTGTTGAATAAGGGTTTTGATCTATCATTGAATAACACAGTCTTGTTTATGGTTGTTTACTTTGTTTAATGCATGAATAAGTAAAATAGTGCAGTTTGTTATTAAGTTCAATAGATGTGTTGAACACCGCTTGTACTATTGATAGATATGACCTGCGAAGCTATGTTAAGAAGGAAAATCCCTAAAGCCATGATCCTATATCCCTCTGGATGTAGAAACCTAATTCTAATACCCCCTATATTTCCTCGGGTGAGATTTTGATCTGCGCAAGCATATCGTTGCCGAAAGGGCCGGTAATAGTGGGTTTTGTTGGAATGCACAGTCACATTGAACCTAGGTCTAAGGCCCATCAAGCAAAAAAATGGTTTCATTGCCAGGACTAATATCTAATTGAGGGATAGAGGGATGTGGAATCCGTCTAAGCAAGAGATTGAAGATTGGGTAAGTATAAAAGAACGTGAGTTTTCTGTGCAAGAAAACATAAACCTGCACATCTCTACTGGACATTGGTTACATAAGTATATCTATACAGATAAGTACGATATATTTTTCACGTCGTTCGCTAGTGAGATGTATGAGTGGATATCAAGACTAGCTGCGCAGATAGGTCGGTTCAATAATAAGCTAACTGCGTGGACACCAGATCTAAGTGAGAAGCTGAAAAATACTGACAACGAGATTGTGTGGGTTGTTGATTATCGGATAGACAGTATCCTTGGATGGTTTATCATTGAGTTGGCAATCGAGACTTCTGTGTGTTATAGTGAAGTAGAGTGCAAGTTCTTTAGAGGCCCTAGAGGTAAGTACCTAAATTCACTGAAGTTCTGGATTAAAATGAAATTGTGTGAAAATGGTATACTACGGATGCGCTCAGATTGAAGTTCTATGGAAGAGAACTTGGTGCCACGCGAAGCAGTAAAAGATTCAGAACAGGTTGGGATATTTACGTTGAAATTGAATATCGTTCGCCATTTGGGTCTGAAAAAGGAGAAAGAAATATTGCTACCCCAAGAAGTTTGTCATTGAGATATGAAAGTCAACAAAGTGCTGAGTAAATTCACCAACTTTCTACCCTCGCCATTACTCCATTCCATTTTATTCCTCCACCTCCGTTTACCCCATTCACCATGGCCCAAACACCAAATATGCATGTGTTCAAGGGAAAAAATGATCCTGAACAGTTCTAGTTTGTGGTAGAAGCAGCATAGAGTTCGTAGAACGTTATGAATGAAAATACGAAGAAAGCGCAGTTGGTTACAATGCTGAAAGATAGAACATTGTCCTAGTACATTAAATATGTTATGACGAATGCAAATGCTTATTTGGTTGAGACAAAGACCATGCTGAATGCTGAATTTAAGAAACCAAAGTCGCAGTCCCATTGTATCATAGAGATCAAAGAAATTAATAAGCTAACTATTGAGGCTGTGTGGGAGGTAGACCAAAGATTTAAGACACTACTGAGCTAGATTATCTTTAAGATCCCAGATGAGAAAAATATAGAATGGTTCATTGTTGCATTGTTTCCACATCTTAGATTGCCATTATCACAATAGAATATTGCAACTCAGGTTGAAGCGTTGGAGATAGCGATGAAGCTGGAGGCTTCGCCGATAGTCGATGAAAGCATAGGAGTTCAATATATTGAAGCTCAGTTGGAAATTTTTCACATGGAGCTTCAAGATCTAATGAAGGGAAAGGAAGTTCACCCAGAGATGAGAACAACGGTTTGGTGTATCAAATGCAAAGCGGAGGGTCACTATAGAGAACAATTACCCATTTATAGATATGATTTGAATGTTGGGATGCTGAGTCCATTGAAGCCTGGATAGAGTGCAGGGCCAAGTGTAAGGCCTAGTGTATGGTGTAGCCTCTGCAAAGTTGCAAGCCAACATTATGTGAACTATTCACCTACTGCAAAAGTTTGTGAGATCGCCAAAGAAAATGTTCTACAATTTCTGCAGTTCTGTGGGAAATGATGAGAAACATTATAAGAGCTATGATATGGTGATGCAGAACAATCCTAGTGCATACCGAATGCAAGTAGAAGGGCATGAAGCTTTGGGTTCACTGACTGCACGAGGAGGTTTCCAAGGGCGAGGGCGTGGCCGAGGAGGAGGCATTGGTCATGGATGAGGACAAATCATATGTTAAGAATGCAGAAAGGCTGGACATTTTGCTAGGGATTGTCAGAATCCTACTGCAGCTTCTTGTAAGTATTTTCAAGAATTTGGTCATGAAATCGAAGAATGTCCCATTTTGCTAGCTAAAATGTAGGAAAATCACAAACAACATCCGACTCAGAATATACAAATGATGAGGGTTAAATTGCGCTAGGATGATCTTAGCGTTAACATAGTAACGCACAGTGGTGTGAATATTGAAGGAAACCACACAAAAGAAAAGAGGATTGTGAAAGAGACATGGGTAAGGAAAGCTAAAGATAATAATGTTTGGTTTAATGTGCAGTGTGAGAAAGAGACATTCATGGAAGTAAAGAAGACATTTATGAATCCTGAAGGTTATATATCCACTATGCAAAGACAACTATTTCCATTAAGGGATAAGCCAGAGGAAGATACTGACATAAAGGAAGTTGATCAGTCTATCTTGGTATCCTTATTACAAACATGTATGAAATTACTAAGGGACCAGAAGGAAATAGAAGGGTTGCAGGAATTGATAGATAACTGCACTGGCAAGGACAAACTTCAACTAGAACAACGCGTAGTACATAAAGGTCAAGAACAAGAAAATAACCAGTCGAGAGATGTGTTCAACTGCGCAGATCGAAGACTATGAGAAAGATAAAGTCATTATCGATCTAGGGTCATATGCCAACGTTCTGCCAAAGAAGACATGGGAGCGAGTGGGACAGCCTAAGCTACAATGGTAACCAATTCAGCTGAGGATGGAAAATCATTAGAAGACCATTCCTATGGGTCGATTGCAGGGAATCAACATAGATATTGATGGTGCAGGCGTATTGGTCGATTTTGAAGTCATCAAGATCGTTGATGATAACAATCTGTATCCTCTATTGTTGGGATTTGATTGGGCTTACGACATGGATGCTATAATCAACCTGAAGAAGAGGCAGATGATGTTTGAAAATAATGGTACCCGAGTTTTTGTGGCATTAGATCCTTCCGAAGGTGTGCACTATACAAAGCTTGTCCAACATGAGTACGAAGATGCTGAGATTGATCAGATTTATAAGCTTAATACACAGGATGAAGACTAGATTAATTCCATTGTGGATGGTAGAATATGTTGGGAGTGCAACAGTTCTTGTGTGTCAGATTATAATGAGAAGTTGGAGCATTGGCAGATTCATCTGTATGAATTACTTACTAAGTGTTGTAACAGGGTTACCAAATCTCTGCGCTGTGTCTGATGAAAAGTATGCGACTTGCCTTTTTATGATGGAATGGGGAATGTTGTCTTTTTTCTGGAAGAATTGGAGAAAAAGGTGCCCAAGGAATAGAGATACGAAGCTTTGGACTTCGCATTGGGGTCTACTCCAACCCAGTAGTGGGGTGTACATAGAGAAATTTTAGGAGGATGGAAGGAGTTTTGCAAGTTGATAAGGTTAAGGTTTTGTCACGTTGATATGAATATCATAGAAAAGTACGAAAGTTAGAAATATCCTTGTGAGAATTTAGCTTGTTGGACTGCAACTTGGGGAAATGAAACTCAACCAAAATGGGTGCACATGTTCTTTCATTCCTTGGAAACGATACCTCAATAGTGATATTTGGAAATAGAGCTATGACAAGGAACTAAAGATTGGGATGAGATGATAGAAGGGTTGTTATTAACATATAGCTTCGCTTATGGTTGGGAGTGCATTAATGAGGCTCTTCAAGAAGTTAAGGCAAGAGTATTTCAAATTACCAATGAGCCAAGGACAGTCGTTCAACCTAATTGTGTTGTGCTGTTGGAACATGCCTGTGAATGTTACAATTTGGTTGCAGTGGAAGGTGAGGAGGATCCACACGACATTAATATTCCTAAGTTAGAAGGACAAAGTGATTTTGTAGGGCCCGAGATATCAATGCCGGATGTAGCACAACCTATTAGGACTCAACAAGTCAACATAGGCTCAGACGCGAAGCCAAAATTTTCCAACATAGGGGACTATTGGGATGATGACACAATCAAAAAGGTCACTGAACTGCTGCATGAATAACATGACCTGTTCCCTACAAAATTCTTGGAATTAAAAGGCATTGTGGGTGATCTAGGAGTGATGCACATCACTTTGAAGCTTGATACGAAGCCAGTCAAGCAACACACATTGTTTGCTCGAGGGTTCTTGACCCAGGTTCGGAGGTTAAGGTTTGCCAAAAAACCCCTATACTACTGGCCCTTTTGGCAGTGACTTACTTGCGTAGGCCAAAGTCTCACCCAAAACAGTATGGGAGGGTGCTGGAACTAGGTTTCCGCACCCTGAGAGAGAGCAGGTAAGTCAAGCAGAGCTGCATTCCTAGCTTATCAGCTTCTCATTTAACAGATCTAGTTACAGACTTATATCGCAGAGCTCATATATACTAATTACCTTCGCATCCACGTGCGTAATACCAATCTATCAGTACAACAACTATAATCGCAGTAATCAATAGATCATAGATTCCTATAATAGAAACAAGGATACTCTCGTAGCTATAAAATAGATCTATTTGCAGGTTCACTAATCAGTATAGTCCACAGTTAATAGAGCTACTATCAGTCATAGATCTAATCAACACTTTCGCATCAACAATATCACATGTAATATCATAAACGCATGAACAATAGATCACAGGAATACTCCGTATTATAACAAAGACAGATCCACAACAACAAAGAATAACCAACAGTAAGTGTAACAGATCCAACAATTTGCATCAACAATAACACATAAACTCAGATAACGTAGAGATCTAACCAGATTCGCATATATTAGCCTCCAAAACCCAATACAATCCAACACAGCCTGCGCACACAGCCAACAGCGTTTGCACACAGCAGGACTGAGGATCTCCACGCGCACAGCTAGCATGAGTCCTTACCCTAGCAACCCAAAATGATCTAACAATTTGTAACTATCATCAATCTCTATTCTTCTCTTGCCTATGACTCAAAAAGGTTTATCTATTTATACCGATTTAGCCTACGCATCCAATGGTTCACAAACTATGGTTTGTAGACTCTTGGTCTACCTTTGACCCGTTACAATGCATTAGGGGCTTTGACCCACCCCAAAACCCCTGCATTAGACTAAATATTACAAAAATATACAAAAATGGACAAAATTTGCAGCTTTTAAGGGACCCTGTTCCAACGGTGCCACAACACAATCTTGTGACTTGTCCCGAGTCATGGTGGTTGTGGGTCCTCCATATTTGCCTTAAGTTGCTTGACTGCATCGATTAATGGTGGCAACACTCCTTCACTTTGTGCAACAGTAGTCTGAGCTATCTCTACCAACCTCTGTGAAGTTGGGCCTTCTGTAGCGGCTGTGACGCTCTCCAATGTATAGTTAAACTATTTCACGACAACATAAACATCGTGGGACAGCTTGAGGGCCTCGTCCGCTCATGGCTTGAGGTGATCACCCAGCTTCTGCTTCCGCTGTCAAAGGGCCTCCATGTCGTCGCTGAGGGCTTGGATGGTGCGCAGTCGAGCCAAGCATTGGGCAGGGACTAACGTAGTCAAGGTAGCCTCTAATTGATCGAACTCTTCTTCCTTCTAGCGCAACGTTTGATTAATTTCCCATAGGATAGGATCACACTGTACCTTGGTCCATAGCTGCATCGCTATGTCCAATAATTGGGTGCCCTGAGAAATTTGGCTTGTGATCACATTCGTGGCAGCTATAACCAGCGCAGTTCACTGGGCCTTGACCTTCGGAGGTGTTTCCGGCTGCAGCTTGGCTTGCAAGTCTGTGATTTTCTGTTCCATTTGAGTTTTGACGACCTGGATCTCCATGCTTGAGGCTCTTAAGGCTGTGACCAACCCTTGAATCTTGGCCTGGGGTGTAGCTGTTGCTGGTATTTCAGTTGTAACATCTGCGCAGAGTCTACCAATTAAATGCTCCAGCTCCGTCTGCTGTGTGGTAGTGAGGGTATACGCAGCCTGTACCTTGGTTACCTTAGCTGTTTGTTCTATAATGGTCTACTCTGCTGTGCTAAGCCGTTGGTGGACCTGATAGTCCTTGTGTTGAATTTCTTTAAACAATGAGCTATGTAGAAGCTGCAGTGAATCATGTGGCAACCTTGCTAGATCCAGCTGGACTTCTGTGTAGGCTTGGACTTGCACTCCCAAGTCGGGTGGAGTTACTGTGAGGGCTGCACCTGGTAGGGGACAGAGGCGACTGTCTACTACAACAAGTGTCGTGCTGCTAGTTGTGGAGGCTGAGTGGGCCTGGACCAAACTGGTTTGCAGTGTTTCCGTTTTCGGTTGCAGGGCTCAGAGCTCGGCCTGAAGCAAGTCGACAGCGGCTTTCTGCTGCTCTTTCAGAGCCAGCCATTTGTCCTCCATGGCTAAGGTGACTGCATCTGCTATTTGTTCAAGGTTTCCTTCCATGAGTGTAACTATTTCATCGCGTTCTATTCGCTGAGAGTACCGCTTCTTTCGTGGCCCTTTAGCAGTCTCACCTGTTCACTTTGTTCCTTTGGGGGAGTCAACACCTCCCATCTCCTAGCCCTCTGAACCTATATTTCACTGTGACCCCTTCTGCGACGGCACTTCAACACCCTTCTCTGTATTTTTATCCAGCTGTGAATCCTTCTGTGTTTCTGCGTTCTTTCTGGTGTTCCTTTTCTACTGCGAATCCTACTGTGATCCTACGGTCCCTTCTTTCCCCGGGCCTTTGCTTGATCCGCTAGTTCCTTTGGCTGTGGTAGTAGGGGTAACCTTTGCAGCACTCACCCCTGTGGTGTTTGTCATAGCATTTTTGAACCCAATCTTCCACTTCGAAGACCATGTAGCGACGATGTGATCAATATCCTCGTCCGCAGCCATATATGGGAGTGAGACCTAGGATTTATCTTTGCGCGCTTTGATTTGGATGTGGTGCATGGTGATATGAAATGCCGCGATGGTTTTGTACTCATCATACACTGCTGGAGACAAGCGCGGTTGGGAATTGATGGCTGCTGCCAAGCTGGTCTTAAAAAGGACCAAGAAGACCTGATTGTCCTCGATACGCTGCGCGTCCTTGGAATCCCACAAGTTGGTGTAGCGCGCTTCTTCACACATGTCAGGAGTGAGCTCAGGGAGGATTGCCTCTTCTGGTGCTTCCCATGCAACCAACACAATGAGCAGCAGTAGCCAAGAATAACAGAATGGGCGCCCCTGATCCTAGGCTTTGTGGACATTTGCCAAAAATTCGTTACACAGGTGCTGGGCCCAATTGAAGCAAAATCATTTTTTCGCACTGTCCTGCCAACTGAATGACATATGCGGGGACTGTGGCAGCTTGGAACTTGCGCATTAGCTTACATGCTAGCAACAATTTACCCATCTGCGTCCCTGGGTCGCTGATGGTACTGATCATGAATCCCTGAGAATTCTGTAGTACATGGTAAGTCTCGCGCACACTGTCATCGATCTTTTGTTCATACTTCTTGCCCACCCATAGTATTGGGTCAGGCCCTTCCATGGGGAGGCCAGTAATTCGGTGAATTAGCACAACATCAATAGGGATGCGGTCCCGGATCCACAAGCTACTGCCATGGACCAAGGCGAGCAACTGGTGCACCAAGCGATCTGTAACATTGTAGTGGCCAAAATGTGGCATCCTTAGCAGGTTCAACAACCCAGAACCAGCCAACCCATGCACCTAGCGCATAGGGATGACCTGTACCTCATCATCATCTAGTATTTGTTCCGGGTAAAACTTAGGTTCCAGCTAGGGAAAGGCCTCATAGTTGGCCAAGTCATGATCGTTGAACTTCACCTCATGAAGCTTGCCAAAGCGTTCGCCAATGACGGGGACCTCGCCTGGGGTCAGTAGCATCTGTAGGTAGGTGATCAGGCCATCGAGGCTCTTTGATGTGCGGGTCGAGGGCCTGCGAGGCCAGAAAAATGGTGGCAACCAATTTATTGGTTGAGCAACCTGGGCCTGTTCCTGGTTAGATAGAAGGCGACCTACTGGTTTAGGCGAGCCGGCTGAGGTCGCCCCACGTGGTGACTTCATATTGTGGGGAGATGTGCGGGTTTTACCCCAGCCCATTTTGCAGGCTTCCCTGACTCTTGCGCTTTCTATTTACCTTTCTTCACTGCTGGAGGTGGTGTGGAGATGACTACTTTGGCTTCTGATTCGACCTCTACTACCTCCTCAGTTTCTGGATCTGTTGAGGTAATCGTCCGCGAGGGCTCAACAGGGTTGGTGGCTATCATTCTGGCGCGGAAAATGAATCCCAACCCCAGGTGGATACTATCAAAGGGGGTAGGCTGTTCAGACATGAAATAAGTACAGTAGGCCCAAACTATCTCAAGGAATGATCCCACAGAGCACAAACAAGGAAAAAGATACAAAAACCTCTTCCGACCGACCCTTCCCCTTTTATAACCGCAGAGATCCACTAACGGTCAGGTGAATCTTAATTGAAACTTACCATCATATAAATGGTAAAAATTTTCTAGAAATTTCTTCATTAGATGTTGGCCGCCCGCTCCTTGCAATGGTAATTTTAGCTTTTTACCCGATTTTACTATTCCAACAGCTAGTTTTCGCACCTTCTGT
Organism: Pinus albicaulis; assembly: GCA_034641835.2. Lineage (NCBI taxonomy): Eukaryota > Viridiplantae > Streptophyta > Pinopsida > Pinales > Pinaceae > Pinus > Pinus albicaulis. Next base: position 610,943,871 of record CM076577.1, on the reverse strand, counting down.
GTGCCCAATGCACCCCTGCACTCCTAGCATAGTTGCTGCACTTTGAATAGACACCTGCGCCTCCTGCGCATCCCTATGGGCTTCCAAATTTGTGGCCGCTTCCTGCACGTACCCTGGTCATACTCATCTTCCTTGGTGGGCATATCCTACCCTATACAGCTACTCCGACCATATAATCATTTGATCCGATATGGTTTGAGCCGGATACCATTGACATAGCCTAGTAGCATATCACCGCGTAGGGTAGCTAGCCTAACAGCTGCACCATTCGTAATTTTCTTAACTGTGTAGGGACAAAGCTAGTGCTGTTGGAACTTCCCTGGGTGTTTCGAAAACTAGTTATCATATAAGAGGACCAATTCGCCTTTTGCGAATGTTTTTTGGCGAATATGTCGATCATGCCATACCTTATCATGAGCCTTCGAAACCTGCTGATGGAAATTAACAATAAATCGATCTTCTTGCAAATCCATAAGTTGCCCTAAATTCTCCTCCATGATGTCAGGTTTTTCCATGTTCATAAATGCTGTGATACGCAGACTAGGAACAATATACTCCATCGACATAATGGCCTCCTTGCCATAGACCATCCTGAATGGGGTTTTCCCTGTTAGCTTCTTGCAGGTTGTCCGATAGGCCCATTGAATAGATGGGATGTGCACGTCCCAATCGCTGCGATCGGCGTTGTAGACCTTAGTCTGTGCTTGATCCAAGACTTTGTTAAAAGCTTCGATCGCTCCGTTTTCTTGTGGATGATACGGGGTACTCTTCGCATGATGGATCTGGAACTCCTCAGTCAAAGCTTGTATTGTTTCATTAACAAAGTGCGTACCTCTATCGCTCATAAGGATCTTTGGACATCCAAATCTATTCAAAATTTCCTCAAAGATGAAGTGTGCAACGGTATTTGTAGTACAATCCTTCACCGCTTATGCTTCGGCCCACCTGGTTACATAATCAGTGGTAGTAATTATGTAGTGCACACCTATCTTCTTCCCTGGTGGGTTGGTTGGTCCCACAAAATCAATGACCCATTTTTCAAAGGCTTGCAGAGCCATTTGAGGTTGTAAAGGCATTTCATCTCTGCATGATGGCCTCCCTGTCCGCTGGCATGTATCGCAGGCTTTACAATAGTAGTGAGAGTCACTATGCAGGGTAGGCCACCATTACCCAGCCCGCAAGATATTTTGTGGCATTGCCTTGCCTGCGTAGTGACCTCCTACTATGCCTTTGTGAGCTTCTACCAAGATAGCATGCCTTTCATTCTCCAGAACGTATCTGTGCAACACTTCATCAACTCCTAGTTTATATAAATGACTTGTGATAATGGTGAAATCCGCCGCCCAGGTAACCAACTCCTTCTTTTGTTTTACCGAATATTCTACAAGTGCCATGCCTATAGTCAAGAACTGAATGATACCAGCGAAGTGCACATCAACGACCTTAATGGCAAACAGTTCCACATCAGTCAATCCTTCCTCCAAGTTAGTGGGTTCCTCGTCCGTCTCAATTCAGGACAAGTGATCCGACACAACATTCAACTTCCCTGGCTTGACTATGATTTCAAAATCGTATTCTTGAAACAACAACAACCATCTGAAAATCCCCCCCCCCCCCCAACACAGGCTTATTCACTAGGTACTTTAAAGATGAATGATCTGTAAACATCTTAAAGTGTCCTCCTAATAGATAGTGCTGATACTTCTGTAGTGCATAGACCATGGCCAACCCTTCCCTCTCTGTGGTGGCATAATTGCACTCCGCACTCGAGAGTTCTTGACTAGCAAATGTGATTGGGTGATTAATGTCTCTGGCACCAGGCTGTGTGAGGATCGCTCCCAGGGCAATCCCTAAAGCATCAACATGAACATGAAATACCTTTGCCCAATTGGAAAAAATAAGAATAGGTGCAGATACCATCTTTTCCTTGAGTAGCTCAAAGCTCTTCTGGCACTCGTCATCCCAAAAGAATGAAACATCCTTCTTAAGCAGGTTTTTCAGAGGTGCTGTGATCAGTTCATATCCCTGAAAGAATATTCTGTAGTAGCTTGTATGTCCAAGGATCAAACGTAGCTATTTCTCAGTCGTAGGCACTGCCAGATTGATGATAACTGCCACTTTCGTAGGGTCCACCATCAACCCTTGTCGGCAAACTATATGTCCGAGCAAGATTCCAAAGGGTACGTAGAAGATACATTTCTTGATTCTGGCAGGTGTCCAACATCATGCGCAGGTTCAAAACATGCGTCTTTACTAAGACGAAGATAGTCAAATCATCGAAATACACTTCTAGAAATTTGTGGATGAATTCCTTGAACACTGTGACAACTACCCGTTAGAAGATAACAGGGGCATTCTTGAGTCCAAATGACATTACGATATATTGGAAGGATCCCCATTCAGTGGAAAATGTAGTTTTGCTATGATCTTCTGGTGCAATTCTGATCTGATGGTATCCTGAGAACCCGTTAGTGAATGAGTATGCTTGCTGGCCTCATACGCTATCCAGTATCTCATCGGAGAATGGTGTCGGAAAGGGGTCATGTATGTAGGCGCCATTTAGCTTGTGTAAGTCCACACAGATTCATATTTCTCCCTTTGTTTTCTTTTCCTGAACCACCATTGGACTTACCCAATCTGACTAGTTGACTGGCTTGATAATACATGCGGCGAGCATTTTATCGATTTCTTCCTTAACCTTCTGCTTATATTTGGGGTTCAGCCGATAAGGTCGTTGTTTTAGAGGGCACACATTTGGTTTTAGCGTGATGCCCATAACCCCTAGGTCTCCTATGATCCCTTTGAGCTCCGAGTCATGCTTACACATCCTCTCTTTTGGGGCCCCTCCCCCAAAAGAGAGTTGATCCTCTCCCTTTAGTCGAGCCCCTACCTGGCCTCACCATATGAATAGAGAGCCCCTTGACCTCGTAACCTCAGTCAATTCCCTTCGGGCCTCACCATATGAATAGTGAGCCCCTACCGGGCCTACCGGGCCTTTCCTTGCACGTTGATGGTGTTCTTTTAGTCGAGAGTTCGTCGATGGCGGCCTATTGTTCTTAAAGTTCCTCTCTTGGTGGTCGAGTCATGCTTACGCATGCTCTCTTTTGGGGGAGGGCCTTGATATTCTGTGAGAATTTCAGCAACTTTTCTTAGAGTGTCATCATCCTAGTAGTCCCCAATTTTAGCCAACTTAGGTTGCTCAGTCGTGCCAATGTTGACTTCCCGCAGTTTTAGAGGCTTCGTCATATCCATAGTCTGCAATGGAGGTCCCACAATTATGTGCTCCCCCTCTAATTTTGTGATAGAGACATTGCGTGGATCCTCATCACACTCTTCTATAGTTATATTGTGACAATTGAAAATATCCTGCATCTGTGTTTCCCATGTAGGTATTTTGTATACTGCGTAGGGGCTGGATTCACCAAATACAAAGGTATCAATATCCTACAGAGCTTCATCAAGCGCCTCCGATCCTCCCGTTAACCCGAATGTCCCAAAAATTCATCCTTTAAGGTTCCCACTGGTGGGTGTGTTGATGTAGCTCCACATCTAGGTACCATGCTATGGGAATTGGTCCTAAGGCATGAATAAACAAGTGAACCCATTCTTCTGTAGTACGAACACACCATTTCTCCATCTAGGCTGACAAATGTCCATGCGGATCCCCTAGCCCAAGAAATGTCTTGATGTGCACAACAGCTAGAGGCTCAAATAGTAGGACTATCATATCCCGACATTCCTCCCACTCCTGGAACGCCCGCTTATGCATGTCCCACCATTTTACAGGTGTTACGCGCATGGCTAGATTAAGGGCCCATAACCTTCGTTCTTTGGGCACCTTAGCTTCGAATATTCGCAAAAACTCTTTTATACTACTGGAACCATCAAATTAGGGAAGTTCTCTTACCTCTAAAGATATGCAGCGGAAGTCCCTTGTAATTGCAGGCAGCGCAATGTAGAGACATCATGTAACCGATTTTTCCAATTTTCCATTTCCTCATCGGAGTCGGAGAAGCATTCACTATCTCTTTCCCAGCGAAGCACACCATCGGCCGTAGGATTGATCTAGTATTTTTCCCTCACAGTTAACTTATAGATGTGATCCACCTCTTCTTCCACACACATTGGCTCTATATACCTTTGTCCTTCTGCGGGATCTAGCGGTATTATCACCCGTGTTCCTTCACTTTCAAACACCATGATCCTATTTTTTAAGTTGATAATACAACCCATATCTATGGCCCAGTCCAATCCTAAGAGTGACGGGTAAGGGTCCGCATATTCTATAATTTGAATGACTTCAAAGTCATCCTAGACCTTAATTCCTGCAATATCTACTACAATCTTTGATAGTCTCCCCAATGGGATGATCTTCTGTTGGTTGGCCATGCACAACTAGATAGTGGACCATTCCAACTTAGGTTATCCCATTCACTACCAAGCTTGTTTATATAGTACGTTCGCATATGATCCTAAGTCTAGAATGACCTGATCCATCTCGTAATCACCGATCTGCGAAGTCAACCACATCTCCCTACCAGTGCGTCTCTTATGCTTATATAGTTTGTGCACATCTTAATTTCCATAGTTGGGGTTGTTTTTTCTGTGCAACGGTTTATCAAGGCTTAGAGGTTTTCTACTATCCTTTGGTTGCGTAACAACTTCATACATGCCTGCAGGAATGGTTTGACCTCATCATCTGCTTTGGGGTTCGCAGGGGTATGAGGAGTAGGTGCCTCAACCTTAAAAATATCTTGGCGAGCTGCGACAAAGGTTTCCTTTTCTTTATGTAATTTCAAACCTTCTTGTTTAACAACTACTTTACGGGTGAGAGGCTTTGCCTTAGCCTTCTTTGCAACTCCTCTGGTGGCCATGCCGCTATTTGTTATAACATTAACACTTGGTCCTTCATCTCGAGGTTCCACCTTAACCCTTTGTACATTCTGTGTAGGCGTCTGCTACTTCTCCTACATCTTGGTCATCAGAATCAGGCAATCTTCAATCACATGGTCTAGTTGTCTATAGTCTCTGCAGGATTTTCTCGCAGGGTTCACGCAGTCCCTTGCAAAGTGCCCTATTTCTCCACAGTTATAACAATTCGGTTGTCTTCTTCCTCTACCCGCGCTTCCACCTCGGCCCCCTCCCTTGCCCCTAGTTGGGGAGCCACCTATGCTTGAGGGGGATCTTGGTGAGGATGGATCTGAATGCACCCTATATAGATTTCCTCGATCTATAATCAGATCATACGTCCGACATTTCTGTTCATCATGGCCCACAGATCTAAAGAACCTGCACCATTGTTGCTTTATTTCTGGGACATATGTGGCAAGGCATGGGCAGTGGTTGTTATCATGCAGCCCAACAACGTGAAAATCATCACACCAAAGCACCGGTCCACTTGGTCTTGCAGCTTCCCTAGGTCGCAATGGACTGGGTCCCCGAGCTTGTATGTAATCTGGTAGCAGAGGACATTTATCCTTGGTGTGTCCATTCACCCTGCATTGTACGCACCATCTTTCAGGGCTAGCCTTTGTCCCTCGCTCCTTTCGTAGATTCTGGATCTCTATATGCATTGCTTCCAGCTGGCCTTGTATTTGCAGCACTCCTAACTGGGTATCATCTCTTGGCACAAATTCTAGCTTCATCACAATTTCCAAGGCCTTTTCCTACAATTCAATGGCTTGATGTCCCATTGGCACGCACAGGTGGGGCAACAACATAGCAATGAACCACTCTGTGTGCTATCTGTCATCGTACAAAAATCCTCCTTCTCTAATTACCTTCTTTAACTGTTGGTCAACCTCCCATACAGATTCGAATGATCCTTGCTTGAAATCCTTCAGATTGTTCGCTACTGTTTTTTCAAAGCATTCTTAATCTCTTCAATGGTTGCATTTGCATGCTGATTGATGTATCCCATATACCAGTCCAAGGCCCTTCCTTCACAGGCAAGGGATAGCTACGCTCTTTTCCTCGCATCACTAGCTACGTTCTGCGCAGTCCATACCGATCCTACGACAAACTAGAGCCGATCCATATCTTCATCCCCTACACCTTTGAAAGTGGGTAGCTTCATGTGCGAGGCCATATCATCTTCCGGTGGTGGAGGCGATGAGTTCTTACCCCTATGAGGGTTCGACGGTGGCGTAGATGGAGAAATCTACGCAGCAGAATTTCTTACTGGACTGTAGACATATCGATCTCCTTCTTGATTAGTTCTGTAGTATTTAACACTATGTGTTGTACCCTCACTTTGATTAGAGCTCATTCACTCTGTGTGGCTCCACAAAATTCTCTTTTTCGCATAGTAATATCTTAATCAACAATGGTAAGGTTTTCAAAAACTTACCCCGGAACCCCTTGAAGAACCTTTGCTCTACTTCAGAATAGGACATGAATTGATTGATGGTAGACTCTGTCACAAGCCCTCCTAGCACACTGTCCACCCAGTGATCTACCATACAAGTGATGGTGTTATCAGTCTTTTCTAACTGTTGGATTGATTTTGGAGTCCACTGCATGACCCGTTCGTCCTTCCAACACTTCTGGAAATCTACGAGCCTTGCAAGCCACTCCTGAAGCTCGGTCACAAATGTCACAGAGAAAATTTCATAGATCTATGTGAAAATGTACTTATTCTTCCACTTTTCCATCATCAACCTTGTGCTGCAATTCTCTTTTATCGCGAATTCATGAATTTGTTTTTCGACCCACTCCTCAATTTCTTTCTTCTCAGGTTTCCAATATTCTCTTGGCATTACCCAATCTATCTCTAAAAATGCTCCCGATCCTGGCAACGGAACCATTTTTTGGCTCAAGGGGTCCTGACCTAGGTTCGGAGGTTAAGGTTTGCCAAAAAACCCCTATACTATTGGCCCTTTTGGTATTGACCTGCTTGCGTAGGCCAAAGTCTCACCCAAAGCAGTATGGGAGGGTGCTGGAACCAGGTTTCCACACACTGAGATAGAGAAGGTAGGTCAAGAAGAGCTGCATTCCCATCTTATGAGCTTCTCATTTAACAGATCTAGTTATAGATTTATATCACAGAGCTCATATATACTAATTACCTTCGCATCCACATGCATAATACCAATCTCTCAGTACAATGACTATAATCGCAGTAATCAATTGATCATAGATTCCTATAACAGGAACAAAGGATACTCTCATAGCTATAAAATAGATCTATTCATAGGTTTGCTAATCAGTATAGTCCACAGTTAATAGAGCTACTATCAGTCATATATCTAATCAACACTTTCAAATTAGCAATATCACATGTAATATCATAAATGCATGAACAATAGACCATAGGAATACTTCGTATTATAACAAAGATAGATCTGCAGCAACAATGAATAACCAACAGTAAGTGTAACAGATCCAACAGTTCGCATCAACAGTAACATAGAAACTCAGATAATGTAGAGATATTCTAACCAGATTCACATATATTAGCCTCCAAAACCCAATACAATCCAACACAGCCTGCGCACACAGCCAGCAGGGTCCGCACACAGTAGGACTAATGATCTCCATGCACACAACCAATAGGAGTCCTTACCCTAGCAACCCAAACTGATCTAACAATCTGTAACTATCATCAATCTCTATTCTTCTCTTGGCTATGACTCAAAAAGGTTTATCTATTTATACCGATTTAGCCTACGCATAAAACGGTTCGCAAACCATGGTTTGTAGACTTTTGGTCTACCCTTGACCCGTTACAATGCATTAGGGGCTTTGACCCACCCCAAAACCCCTGCGTTAGACTAAATATTACAAAAATATACAAAAATGGACAAAATTCGCAGCTTTTAGGGGACCCTGTTCCGACACACATATAGGCTGAACCCAAGGTACAAGGATAAAGTGAGGGAATAACTCGACAAGATGCTTGACGTTGGCATCATTGAACCAATCGAGGAGTCTAAGTGGGTTAGCCCTATGGTGGTCCAAGAAAAGAAGACTAAGGGCGAGATATGGATTTGTGTTGATCTCCGTCAGATGAACGATGCATGTGTCCATGATCCGTTTTAGACACCAATCACAGACTAAGTATTGGAGAATGTTGGTGTGAAGTAAGCTTACTCATTTATGGATGGATTCTTAGGGTATCATCAAATCGGGATTGCACCGGAAGATAGGAGAAAGACCAGCTTTGCTACTGAGTGGGGGTCCTTTTAGTACAATGTCATGCCATTTGGTTTGAAGAATGTGCCAAATATATTTTCCAGTGTTGTTGTTGTATCTTTCAAAGAATATATCCAAAATTCCCTGGAGGTATATTTTGATAATTGTACAATATTTGGCTGATCACTACGTTAATGGAGAAATAATTAAAGAAAGATGTCAAGTTCTGTTGGGACGATGATTGTCAGAAGAGCCTCAATGTCCTAAAAGAAAAAATGGTGACTGCAGGTATCCTCATCTTCCCCTATTGGAAGAAGTAATTTCATGTACATGTCGATGCATCCTGCATAGCTTTGGGATATGTGTTAGCATAACCTGGAGAATGATATATTGATCACCTTGTAGATTTTGAAAGCAGTAAATTGTCTAATGTGTAGAGGAACTACTCCACCACATAGCACGAAGGGTTGACAATGGTATATGCGCTGAAAAAATTCAGGCTCTATATATTGGGTGCGCACTTCAAAATATTCATATATCATTCTACTTTGAAGTACTTGGTCAACAAGCCTGTGTTGGGGGGCAATATTTGCCGATGGTTGTTGTTGTTCCAAGAATACGATTTCAAAGTAATTTTCAATCCAAGACGTTTAAATGATGGACCAGACCATCTATCTAGGTTTGATATAGGGGAGGAACCGACAAATCTTGAGGAAGGATTACCTGATGCACAGGTGTTCGTTATCAAGGTTTCATATGAGAATTTTCTAGATATCATTTAGTTTCTCTCGATAGGAATCACAACTGTAGAATACAATATGCAACAGAGGAAAGAGCTTGTCGTAAGGGCAACATATTTTACTTTGATTGGAGGAAACATGTATAAAATGGGGGTTGATGAGATCCTACGAAGGTATGTTCCTGAGCATGAACGACACAACATACTAGTTTAAGCACATGGCAGAGTAACTGGAGGTCACTATGTAGGAAAAGATACTGTGCAGAATATTATGCGCACTGGATTATGGTGGCTTATAGGACATAAAGATTTGAAGGAGTATTGTAGCACATGCAATGTTTGTCAGAGGACTGGAAGACCATCGCGAAGAGATGAAATGGCACTAGAACCCCAAGTTACGTTGCAAGATTTTGATAAATGGGTGATTGAATTTGTCAGACCAATCGATCTACCTGGAAAGAAAACAGGTGTGTTATATATTATCACTATGACTGATTACCTCACTCGGTGGGTTGAGGCACAACTAGTCTTGAATTGTACTGCAGACACTACGGCAAAGTTATCTTTGAGCATATTGTGACACGGTTTGGTTGTCCAAAAATCCTAATGAGTGACAGAGGTACACATTTCCTGAATAACACCATTGAAGCCTTGACTGAATAATTCCAAGTGGGTCACCACAATACTATGCCATATGACCCCTAGGCGAATGACACAATAGAAGATTTCAAAAAAATATTGGAGAACATGCTAAAAAACATGTGCAACGTTAACAAAAATGACAAGGATTTGCACATTCCTGCAGTTTTATGGGCCTAAAGAGCTATTTGTAAGAAGCTGATAGGACATACCCCGTTTTGATTACTGTATGGTCAAGAAGTAGTAATGCCAATGGACTATATTCTAATATGTCTTCACATCGCAGTAGTGAAAAATATGGCAGAAAATGACATTATAGAGCAGATATTGGTGCAACTGCTCGAGTTGGAAGAAGATTGGTTCATCGTTGGATTTCATCAGCAAGTACATAAGGAGAGGGAGAAGGCTTGGCATGATCGAAATTTAAGAAAAATACATTCAAAGATGGTTACCTAGTTCTTTTATATGAAAGAAAGTTTGCAAAGTTCCCAGGAAAGATGAAAATGTACTGGTTAGGCCCGTATATTGTTCGGGATGTGACAAAAGGAGGCGTAGTCTAACTCACCAAACTGAATGGGGAATTGTTCCCTAGTCATATTAATGGTAGCTGATTAAATTTATACAAAGATGACTCTGTCCTTGGCAGTTTGCAATGAATATATGACCGACGTAGAGTATTTACACTTCGTGCAATTTTTTGGGGGCATGAGACTATAACTGGGTTGCACATACAAGTGAGTGGGCTTTGAGAGAGCGTGGCTCAAGCAAGCGAAGTTAGAGATTTGGAAAAGAAATGCACCAAAGCGGTTCCACCATTGAAGGATTCCTTGAACGAAATCGAAGTGAAGATCGATGGCGCACCAGCTTTGTGACTCGGGATGAGTCATAGTTTTGTGTTGGGGGCCTGTTGGCGATGGGAAGTAGTAGATAAAGACTCTGCAGATAGAGGAGAAGATCATGCAAAACAAAGTCTATTGTGAATCTTAGCGGCTTTGTCATGGGTCAAATCCCCATATTATTTAATGGGATGGGAAAATTTTGTGAATGTTGGATTCCACCCATGTTCTTAGGACCATGGTATTGTAAATGCCAAACATATATAAGGAGTCTAAATAGAGGTCGCAAGTAAGCTTGAATGATAGATATGATGAGATGCATTTGGATGTAAGATTGTTTTAAGTCAGAGTCTATGTTTTGGGTTAGAGGAAAGGCTCCTACGGCTGTGTGCACGAATACCTTAGGAAGTCTGTAGCTGTGTGCACAGACCCCTACAGTTGTGTGCGTAGGGTGGAACTAAATGTACGAGAAGGATCTCGTTGTTCATGAAAGAACTCTTGGATATATCTGAGTTCTATTGATGTGTTTTCTTTCACTTAATGTTTATGAATATATGTGCTGAATAAGGGTTCTGATCTGTCATTGAATATCACATTCTTGTTTATGGTTGTTTACTTTGTTTAATTCATGAATAAGTAATATTGCACAGTCTGTTAGTAAGTTCAAGAGATGTGTTGAACAACACTTGTATTATTGATAGATTTGACCTGCGAAGCTCTGTTAAGAAGGAAAATACCTAAATCCACATTTCATTATCCCTCTAGATGCAGAAACCTGCTTCTAACATCCCCCAATATTGCGTCAGGTGAGACTTCGGTCTGCGCAAGCATATCGTTGCCGAAAGGGCCTGTAGTAGTGTGTTTTGTTGGACTGCGCAGTCACATTGAACCTAGGTCTAGGCCCCATCAAGCAAATCCGTTTAGAGCATTATCCATACTCCTTTTGACCATATCCCAATCCCATATACTTCAATCTCTCCTTAGCCATGATTAGATTGGTAATACCTTGGCCATTTATTCTGAGGCCTCTGCCTTCATATCTCATCTTGGATAAAAACTTCATACCTATGCATTTGGTATGTTGTTGAAACCCTACAAAAGAGTTTTTATGCACATAAATGGAAGGAATGGTACTTTAAATAGTAATTACCTCCTTAAGTTTGTCATTCATCTTTTTAGCTTCTGATGATGATGATGATGGCCAAGTTGTAGATGACTCTATCCATCCATTCTTACCAACTGGCATATGGTTTGAATATTGGAGATGCTTGAAAAATGCACATGCATCATCTTCCACATATGGGTCAAAACCACTATTTGAACCGTGACCACATACTGGCTTCATTCTGGAGGTTTCTCTGCTGGTACAAGAGTATAACTTTCTGCAACTTGTTCATCAAGTAATCGCTACAATACAAAGTGCATGTGCCTCTTCTCCTCTTCAACCATTCCCAACATCCTTCTCAACTCTATGTTCTCCATACAAAGAGCCAAATTTTTCTCCTCTAACTCTTGGGGATTATTTTTGCTACTAATTCTTGCAACTTGGTCAGATAAAGCTCTGATACCACCTGATTTGAAAATGGAGGTTGTGTTCTCTTTTCTCTTCCTCAAAATCTCATAAACAAACAAAGGATCATTCCGACGCTTTGCAAGGTAAAAATGGGTCTTGAAACAAACATATTTTTCAATGTCTCTTCAAGTCATGAATTAGTCTTCATATGTAACTTTAACATAAGCAACATAATAGCACATAAATCATACAGGCATAATGAACAGATAACATAATATTTTTTGACGGAGTTCACACCTCCTGCGCTACATATCTGGTTCTGCCAACATAGCTAGACCATTCATATATTCAATAGTATAATGAAGGATGTAAACATTTGATGATGTAAACATGTGGCCATTACCCCTATAAGGTAATTTTCTGATGCAAATAACTCTCATAGACAACAAAAACACAAAGCATCTCCTACAAAGATGTCATACTCCAACTGAAATGAGCTAAAATGAGCATGTGAGCAGTTCAGTTCCACATTGAAGCACATAAAAAAAAATCCCTCAAGATAACATAATGAAAAAATTAAAACTGAGATGAAACCTGCAAGCCAAAACTATTGCAGCAGACTTCTGAAGGTGAGAATACCCCTGAAATGTCTTCTCCATGCCCAAAAACCTTCCAGAATTTTTTCAAAGCCCCGATTGATCCATACACCTTTTTTATCAAACCTAGAAAAATAATCCTGATATGTGCTCAAATCAGAAATTAGAGGTCACCGTTGAATTCAAAACATCCGAAATCACTTAGGTGGACTCTTTCTGAGCTCAATTTCGTCAAAAAAATAAAAAAGATATACTCAAAATCCTGATTCATCCATACACCCATGGTCTTCAAATTGTAAGAAGACTACTTATATGTCCTCAAATCAGAATTTGAAGTCACCACTGGATTCAGAACATCAAAAAACCCCTAAGTGGACTCTTTCTGAGTTCAATTTGGCCAAAAAATCCAAAAGATATGAGCTCCCAAGCTCTCCCATGAATTTTACAGTTAATCATCCTACAAATTTGATGAATTGTCTAACTATCCTACAATTCTGCCTAGTTTTTTGCTAACTGAGGTAAAATTTCTCTTCCCGCCAGTGCATTTTGGTTCATTAATTTCTTCACTATCCCATGAACACGACATATGAAAAAAATTAAATTGAAATTCGACACCGTTGATAGTAAGAATAATCTATGGTATAGTGGTAAGGTGGTGTGTTAATGGATAGGAGGTCCTGTATTCAACCTCTCGGGCCTCAGCTGGACCCATAATTTTTTTTTTGACCACCAATGGGGTGCCACATGGCATCCAATGACTTGGCCATGTGGCCCCCAATAATTAGTCCACGTAGAAATAGAGTCAATAACCATCAACCAACCAGATGCACCCAAAAGCCAACGAATCAGAACCTGCCAAGTGTCAGCATGTCATTGGGCCGTACCCTATAGAGTCACCCTACTGACTCAACAGTACGAAATCCCAGTCAACTACCCTGTTTAAATTAGTTGTTTGGCCAAATGGTCAACACACGATAACTTGAGCATAAATGTCAGATTGAGGTCAAATGAATGTCGTTGGATTCAGAACACTGAGCAGATCAATTTGTTGCTAGTTTCAAGAATTTATGGGCACTTTCATTTTTGAGATTAAATTTTATCACCTGATCAACAAGTTGATTAATTTCCACTAGTATATTTCCACAAAATAAAGGCTTTAATAAATCCCATGATATCCATTCAAGTAAATTTCTACATGATAATTGACTATGTCATCATCCTCTTATGGATAGGAGTCTAGCATGCCTTGGAAAATGCATTCATTCAGTAATGTGTAACATTATTTTAGAATTAATTATAACCAAATGGTGATTGATATGCTCCAACATCAATGATCATCTTGTCAATTTATTTGCAATTTAATTTATATTTACTTCTAGACTAACTAATGTCCCAATGTACCCCAAAACCCCTACAACTAGTTGACCCAAAACTTGCATACATGTTATCCCTAAACATCATGTATTTGTGATCCACTTGTAACCTTGAGATCATGTGTTGAATTCACATAAGGTGGTTGTATTCCCTTGAGTTCATGAGTTGTAGGAACCCTCTTATAATTATATTTCCAAACCCTTTATATAAAATTATTCTATATTTAAAAAGATATAAAATTATAATAACCCGTTTCTCGAATTATATATATATATATAGATAAAATTTATACTTATATTTGAAAAAAACAACATAATCCACACACACACACATTATAATAATTACATTAAATATAACAAAATAATAACTTGCATGACAATTTCCCCCCTTAGACTACCCATGCAATGAAGACCCTTCCCAACATGCTGCTATCACCTTCCATTATGAATTAGCATCAACTTGGAGATCATACTGACCTTGAAGTAGGTAAGGTATGAAGGGCATTAAGGCACATGACCTAAATTTTTGAAGGAATTCACTAATGTTAGCTTTATCTTAGGAGTTCACTAATGTTAGATTTGAAATCCTTTCCTGGTAATGACAATGATGGTTCCATATTAATGGTGGATAGGGTTCAAAACCCATGCATGTTTAGCACAAGCTTACCTTCTTCTTGTATGGTAAGTAAGCGTCCTTTATTTCTCATAACCCCTCCATTCCTTTCTCATCTTTGTTTGATCTTTTTCAAGGCTCAGTTTGTTGGGTAACCTCCCCTCTTTGGTTTCCCTAGTTTGACCCTCTACAACTTGTCCTCCTTCATTTCTCCTTTGAAATAATCAGAAAGCGATTGGGATTGGCTATCCCAATGCATACCTCTTTCCTTACATGGAAAATGATCTCGATTGAGTTACTTTTCTTCATGGTATCTTTTCCCTTTAAATAGTGCTCCCTTCCTTATGATCCTTATTATACTATATAACATAGCACATCCAAGCACATCATGTAGATATCAAAGAAGCCATGGATGAGGGGTCCCCACCACCACTCCCCACCTCTACTCGAGAGATTAGTCACATGGAGAGGCCTTAGTTGCAAACTACTAGGTGCATTCCTCCAGGAATTCTAGAGAGGAAATTAAAATAGCACAAAATGAAGCAAGGGAAGAAAAACACCTCTTGTTAGACATGGAAGTAGAGAAAAATACAGGGTATTGGGCTCTAGACCTAGAAACACTCACTCGAGATAGACATAATATATGCATATCATTGGACTTTACTAGTAAATCAAAACTATCATAGGAATAATCATGGTAGAGAGAATTGAAGCACAACAAGATATATTACTCTATATATATGCTCTATTACTACAAGTGACAATGCCTGCCAAGAAATTACTAGACTTGGAATTCCCATACAATAATGAAGAGGAGGCTAAACCTTCATCCAAATAGGCACATTCCCCTAGAATAAATGGTTAAAATATTTACTTTTTTGTTCTTTGTATTTCATAGAAAGCTAGGAAACCTCCTTATTAGCTCTAGTATCAGGCCATTTAATACATTTATTGAAAGTAATAATGACCATGCCTTATATATTTATGATATTTTTTAGCCCCAAAGATGTCCTTTCCTTTCACCAAATTTCACTTCATTTCCTTTGTCCCTTATCAATTATAGGCTTAAAAGATCAATAGGATTGATTAAAGTCACTTTAGGAATGCATACAATGACTGACTTGCTATATTTTCATGGTTTTGTTGTTGTAGTAATTTTTGACTAGACTCAGCTACAGAATGCAGCCATTATGTATCTAGTCACCTATTCCGTAGCTATCTTCATGTTCACATAGGTTACAGGTGTCACTTAAAGGAAAAACGCATATGGTTGAATTCCAGACCTCATCTACATCATTCCTTGCCCTCTACGAAGTCTGAGCAAAAATATCTAAGTGGTTATGCACGTGGAAGAAATCAAAACTAGGAGGTAGACTTCTACTGGGACAAGAACTCTATAGATGTCTTCATCAAAAGAACGAGGCCTCCACAAGAGTTCTAGTTTGATTTTAATTGAAAAAGACACTTATCCCTATTTCTTCTCAAGGGTAGTTATGTATTTCTCTTATAAGAATGACTCAAGAGACCGAGAGACAGTTAGCTAGATTGATGTTTTGCTGTTAGGTCTCAAAAGACCGTAATACTCTATTTTTGGAAGAGTTTTCCTTTAATGAAAGAAGAGCAACTTTAATACAATATCTGAGGCAATATTGAGGAGATTTGTGTGCTAATCCGGTGGTAGAGGGCCCCTACTATCCAAGAAGCTCTGTGCATATTGTTTAGATAAGTAACTTTAGCCTTGTTTCATTCCTAATTTAAGTAGTTTTCTGAACTTTATGTTTTATGCTCACTTAAATTGGATGTTACAGCCAGTCTTATTCTTATGAATTGTTCCAAAATATCACTAACCCTGAATGAGACATAGCTGTAGTATTTTAGAGCTTAGTTGCATTTTCCTGAACGTTATGCTTTTATGCTCACTCACATCAAATGTTACAGCCAATCTTGTTCTTATGAATTGTTCCAAAATATCACCAACACCGAATGAGATAGAGCTGTAGTATTTCAGTGATTAGTTGCACTTTAGTTCATCTGTAAAACTCTGGAGGTTAATTGCACTCTAGTTTCGTTTTGTCCACTGTATTTCAAGTTTGATTGTTTGCATTCTAGTTCAGTTCTGTTTAATGTATTTTAATTTTTATTAGTTAGTTGTATTCTAGTTCTGTTCCATTAGACTTCAAGGCCTTCATTATTTACAAACTGCTCTTGTTCTTAATATCTATTAATACATCATTATCATAGGAACAAGAATTGGTAATGTCATTTTGAAGTCTTGACTGTTCTGCAAATTCTCATAATTTTACAAACTGCCTCTTTCCAAAACTATTCCAAAAGATTTCTAACCTTTGAATGAGGTTTAATAGTGACATTCTGAGTTGTAGAATGGATTGATTTTAGTATCTTAAGTTAATTTAGAGTAGAGTTCCTTTTTATGTTACAGATAATCTTTTACAAATGTGTTCCAACAAATCTCTAACCATGGATGAGGTTTTCTCTGTGATATTGTAGGTTGTTGTTTACTTAGAAGAACTTCATTGCATTAAGCTCATCCTTTTCTCAAGTTGTTCCAATATATTTCTAATGAATGAATTGGACTGAGTTCATGTTATGAGTTATTGTCAAGTTTTGCATTCACTGTTCTTTAGTACCATACATAGTTTAGAATAGATTTTGCTCTATTTTAGTGTGACCAACAACTTCTCTTTACCAACACTTAGTTCTTTTCCTCTTAGCATAAAAACACAAAAATACAAAAACAAAAACATTAGAAAAATACTAAACACAACGAAGTAGGAAGCAGATACCTAGGCACATATAGTGCACTTCACTTCAACAATTTACTTGCCCTGGTTGACAATTTATGACATCAATTTAGGAACACTAAGTTGAGCAGATAGATATCATAGTTAAAATGATAATTTTGACAAAGACATTAAATTTGTGTTACTATCTACTTTCCCTAATGGAAATTTAGTAGCTACATGAATTTTTTTTTTTTTTAAAGTAATATAATTGTGAGACTAGCCCCCAAAAAAATTAACGAAGTAAATGTGAGATAGTAAAATGAAAATAAAATAAGAAAGAAAAAATTACAATAAATAAAATTAATTAACTAAAAGAAGATCTATGTATTATGGGGTCAAAATAAGGCTTCATTGGGACCACATACCCCCCCTCCTTAGTTCACATAATAAATACAAAAGAAGAAAAAAAAAGGGCTAAAACCCAGCCCCACCCTTGTTCCTCATTTTCTTCCTTCGCAACTCATGGTTTTTTCTCTTGCTGACAGTTTCATGTTGAGTTTTGAGCATGGCCATGCTACATGGCTAGGTGCTTCTTGCATAATTAATAGCTTGACCCTTCATGGTATCAGTTTATTAGCCTCTACAAATTTCTTCCCTCCTTTCAATAGTGTTAGTTTATTTTTTTACTAGTTTGGTTTGTTTGTCCACTATTAGGCGATGTGACTCTTCCATGAGAGCTTCCGTGTGTGCCCATTAACTATGAGGCTCCCTCATGGCTTCCACTTGGTTGGGAAATGTTGAAGAAAAAAGGTTTGAGTTTTATACCATTCTTGGCAATTTCGTCCCTAACAATGGTCGCTTAGCCCTCTCTATAGGATGAGTAGATCAAGATGGGCATCTATTCACTTGGATTATTTGTGGGCTTAGGTGACTTTATGGCTAAGGGTCTATGTTTCAATAGTCTCCTCATAAGGATCTATGGTCTAATGGAAGTGTATGGATTGACTACCATGGCTTCCATAATCATGACCCAAAGGGATATGCACTTAGGCATTATGGGCCCCCATCGTTTTTGTATATATATAAGGTTTTTTTTTTTTGGAGCTTGTGTGTTACAACGATTTTTGGTCATCTTACTTGTAATATTCCCAAATGGGAAAAGCAGGAATATAGTGCATGAATATAAAAAATAGTAGCAAGTATCAACAAATTACAAGTGAGCCAAATGATAGATCCATGGTATTATGTATAACAACAATAAATAAGTACAAGATCTTGGGGATCTAGCCCCTCAAGATAGGCAAAAGAAGCCTCCAATGCCAAAATGCACCCAAAACATGTAATACACTGCTACAAAAATTAATGAAGCAAGCACAATGCAATTTTAGTGACTAATACATCAGTTGTGACATATAAATAAATGGATCTGAAATGATCATGCTCATACAAGGCCAAAAATGGAGATCTATCCACCCATACACTTTTCCTAGACAACCCAGGAAGGGTTTCCGGAAATACATAAAATATAAATGGTGGATATAAAGCCCTAGGGCTGAAGATGCACTGCAAATGAAGCACATAAAAGGATGTGGCTGAATCTGATGTATATCTGAAATAAATCCTCCAAAATAACTCTCTTAATGAAGGGCTGATCCCTTCAATGGAAAGAAAACACTCCAAATGGAGCACTGAACTTACCCCTCCAGTAACTCACTAAAATAACGTAGATCTGGACTGGAACTATGCTGCAGGGGATAAAATCAACTTGGCCTAATGCTAAATATACAAAATAATCCCAAGGGGATCCTTTACTAGTCTCCCAATGGAAGGAAGCCTTCCGCCACTGCAAAACTAGCTCAGAAAACACCCAACAAGATCTTCCACTGTTGAACCCTACAGCTCAGTACATCTCTCAACATAAACTGTGTTGTACCACAAGACTGAAGCTTGGTTTGAAACCTGAATGTGGAAATGTAGTGCAAAGATCTCTCAAGAGGCCTCTCAAGGATAGAGGTGGGATTCCCGATCAGGAACACCCGGTGCTAAACAACACTGAAATCTTAGTTAAACAACTAAAGAAAGCTTATATGTCTAAACATACCATATAATAAAAAAAATAACATATCATAACATCAACATAATCAATATGGTTGCCATCCTCTTCCTTAAATAAGATATGAGCTTGTAAACCCTAAGCCCCATCCAATAATAGTACTACTTCCATGCAAAACATCTCCATCTAAAACTGCACTATCTTTCATTGATGACCACTCTGCCATGACAACGCTGTTGATTTGGTCAAAGTTGACCTAGTCAAGGTGTTCCAACCCCTTTTCACACCTAAGGGTGATCAATTAAGCTGCCAAGATATATCCTTTTCACATTGGCATTGATTTATTATTTATTATTGAGAATTATGGACCTCCATTATCCTCTTATTCATAAAACAAAGTAGCAAAACAAAATTTAATATTCCAACTATCTCATCGCTAATTTAGGAATATTACATAACCATTTACAATTATATGGATCTAAGTACACCGTGCAAGACCAATTTTACCATAGTAAAGTTGCTTTCAATATAAGAAATAATTTAATAAACCATATTTTATTAAGTTGTTTATGGTTCAAACAAGAAACTCCATGAGGAATATTTAAATAAATCTTTATTTATTTGAGTTTCCTCCAGGAATAATTAATTAAACCAATGTTTAAATAATATTCCTTGTCATATTTAACCCAATTATGAGAAGTAATTAGATAAATCATTATTTATCTTATTTTTCTCTAGGAATAATTAATTAAATCATTATTTAGTTATTATTCCTTGTTAAAATTGACTAAATCACCTAGAAATAATTAAACACATCATTATTTGTTAATTATTCCTTAACTTCATTCTTGAAATATTAAATAAATCATTTATTTGTTTATTATTTATAAATAAAGGTATTTAACCAATTTAAATTCCTTTTCCCTCCAACAAAATATAATAAAATATTCCAAGCAATTAGATCTAGATCTTGGTTAATAATATTTTATTATTTGCCATTATCGAGAATGACTAAATATTTTGTTATAAATAGGAGGGTTTTCCACTCATTATTCACTTTGATTAATTTCATTGTCGCGCTTTGATCATTCTCATTGCTGCTACTATTTTCTTGCTTCTTGAGCTCCCATAAAGTTCAACACATTTAGGATTTTCTACACCTTTGAGAGAGAGAAACTTCTGGATCTTAAGTATTGAGGACAACCAAGAACCCATCCCATTGAGGGGGACTGGTAACATCATTCATTGTTCCCTTCCTAGGTGTTATAATACATATAAAATTCTTTATATCTTATCTTTTCCATTGGATACATGGAGCAAATCTTATTTCTTTTTACTGTTTAACTGATTTTACTACACAGATTTGGGTTTTTGCAACATTTGTTTTGACTATCTATTGCAGATCTAAGGAAGTTAAGCAACCATTTTTATTGTTAGGGCTGTTTGTCACACAGAGCTAAAGTGAGCTCTTTACATTCACTTGCGTTAAGAATTTACGCTAATTGTGTGTATAGTATCTTGTATATAAATTTTACTTAAACAAATTTTATTTCTACCATATATATACATATTCAAACACTAAGCCTGAAAAAAAAAAAATCAGTAATAATATATATATTAATTAAAAAAGAACTATTTTCTTGTATATAACCAATGTATAATACCCACCCATTTTCATTTGGAAAATACTATAGACCCGAAGTTTTATCTACGATAATAATTATATTTATAACTATTAAATCATTTCTTTTCACATTACATAATTTTATAATGTATATAACTCATTTAACCCTGTTAAATTTTCTCTCTATTGGCTCTATCCTTTTTATAAGCCAATGCCACTTTATAAGTGTGTGGATGGATATGCAAAGTGGCTTGAAAAAGTGTACATGATTTTTTTCTTGTTACTTCTTCTCCTGTTATGGGTTTTCTCTTAGGCTTTCTGGGTTGCTTCCATAGGGTTTATGGATTTTTGCCAAAGAGTCTCAGGTTTTTTGATTGTATGGTTTGAAGTCTAGCAAAATTATCTACCATGCAATATGGAATAAGTGGTATGCCCTCCTTAATCTTATGGGTTATGCTTAGCTATTTGTATTATTTTGTAGTCAGGAAGGTAGATAGGCCCTAGGCTCCAATATTTAAAATTCAACATTGATACCATGTGTAAATCACTTCACTAAGGCTTCATATAACTCTATAGTAAATTATATAATATATGGGCGGACATTTAATGTGAAATTTTTTCCTCTGCACAAAAAATTATACTTTGCTTCATATTTTCTATCGTAATAGAAATTTTCTATGTTGCTTATCTTTATTGTGAAATAAATAAATAAATTTCAATTTCATGATAAGACCACAATAAATTTCATTTTATAATAAAGTTTCAATTTAAATTCTCACGAAGTACCAATTCAACCATTATTAATTAGGGATTAGGATAAGTAGAATACCTCTAACTCTACTTGCTTAAGTCCTTTGATGTAGATTAGTTGAGTTGCATCCTTGCCTTGTTTGGCTACTTGTAACTAGAATTTTTCCTCCAAAGAAACTAGGAATAGCCTTGCTATTTCCATAGCTCTAGGAAAAATTTGGGGTTTTCCTATCCTTCTATTGTAACCTTAATAAATTTCTAATTTATGTGAATATTTATTAAATAAATATTGTTTTATAAAGTTTATTATGTCCTTTATAAAGTTTAAATTTACTTTTGTAATAAAATGGCATTGTAAATAGCACACACATTTTAAAGAGCATCAAGCCATTTGATCAAGATCAATGACATAATAGCCATCCCCCCCGACCTTTCGATCTTTAACAGGTGAGATCTGATTTTTGTTGGCTAGTAAAAACAACCTTTGTGAAATGGCAGGAAATGAGGCATATTCCCTACCCATAGATTCTGACTTCTTGATGAAAGTGATATCTCCTTCCTAAAATAGGAGTGAGGCCCATGCCATGTCATCATACCAGTGGAGTAATAAATAAAGCAACTAACCAATAAAATGAAAGCAAGTGTCTTCAAACGGTTCGAAAGAAACATAAAGGGGAAAAGGGGCATTTTTTCATTTTTATGCAGCGTTTACATTAGAGAAATTTTCAGGTCTAAAATGTTCTCGTAAGGAAAATTATTAAATAATAGTGGAAAGAACAAAATAAAAATAAATTACATTATCAAATTTTAGAAGGAAAAAAAGAGAAAACTATTTTTTCAGCTCATATTTTCAACTTATCTCCCTATGGTTTTACACAAGTTTTGAGCGAGAGCACTAGTTGGATGAAAAGTTTAATTCCCCATCCAAGTAGTACCCATGTTTCATACTTTTGATGGATTGTGCTATAAAAAAAATGAGAAATACATGAAAACACATGATTAAATCTTATTTTTCACTTATTTATAATTTTTTGTGTAGCAGGTCCCATCGAAGGTATGCAATGTGGGTACTCATTGGATAGAGAATTAAATTATACATCCAATGTGTTCTCCCGCTCAAAATTTGAGTAAAACTGCAGGGAGATAATTTGAAAAAGTAGTTTTATTTATTTATTTTAATTTGTTTTACCTTTTTAATACAAAAATGGTGAATCATCCCCCATGGTTGAGATCATAATATTGAATCCTATTGGTTCTTATAAATTTTATTTTGGTTGTACATTTTTGTTTTGTGGCCCATTTTTGACCTCAAAATTTCTCTAATGAAGGATAAAGGAGATTTAAAAAAATTATTTTCACACATAGAACTCTCGAATTTCATCCTCCAACCATTGAAAGTAAATATTATCACTACCTGTTACTAAATTTGTACTCTGTTGATTGAAAACAAAAGCTAAATTAGCTAAACCGTCTACAAAAACCTTAGTAAATTTTGATGAATTGTCATTAATAAAAAAATAAGAAAATTCCTATGAAACTCAATGTGATTTTGACATATTTGAGCTCACAGAATGGAAATATAAATGACTCCAAGACCTTCAAAATACATCTTTGGTATAGGAGTCTTATTTAGCTCAATTTATTGTCCCATAAACTCATCCACACCCAAAATTTGTGTCATGGTTTATAAAGTAGTAACTCGCAAGCAATAAAAACATTGTGTCATGTTCGATATCAACTTTGAGTAAATTTTACAGATGTTGAATATCTTGATGCCTAGCTAAGTGTAGGATTAAATTAAGATTCACTGATTCAATTACACAATGACTTGACCCCTAAACAAAATTGTATAGTTCTTAAATCCCTTTTTCCCATTATTTCTTCAATACTTTAAAGTAACCCATCATATTCATCTAATACTGTTCCTGAAATGTATAGACAAATAATATATATGATTTTTTGTTTCTTAGGGTATAATAATTATTAGTGAGTATATGAGACCATCTTAGGGTTTATAACATATTTATCACCCACAAAAAGTCATTTTTCATGTTTCATTTCAGTAGATACCTAGCTGATGTCATAAATGACCAATTGACCAATTTCAGTCTCACTAAGTCATTTAGGTATTAGTCAATGCTAGTTGATCTATTTATTTACTTTAAAGTGGGAATATTTTCCAATGTGTAGTTGCAAAATCGTGATTTAAGTGGGAATTTCATCTCTATAATTCATTGGACATCAATGGTGAGAAAACATTATCATGATTTATACACTACAAGGAAAAGACCTTCTAGTGGATGTTTTTGAGGAACCCCTTATAAAAATACCCCAGAAATATGTTTCTAGTAGAGATTACTAGAGGAGGTTGGTGGGTGGAGGTTTTTTCAGATGTTTTTCGTCTAGTGCGCTTATCATCCTAAACCACATCGGTATGTTCAACAAGAGAAAGCACCAGTGCACACAAAACATTGGCACACCGGACACCGTGCACTCCGTACACACTTGCTCGGTGCGTCTTATTACTATAGTGCACTAGTGATTTACAAAGATTCCGCACTGGTGCATCCTAAAACCCTGCACCAAAACAAAAACCACCCGGTGCAGTCTTAAGAAACTGCATTGGTGTGCCTATAAAACCCCGTGCACTGGAACATGGTTAAATAAAAAAAAATTACGGACAAAAATCCACATTTTTAGCTTTGATCAGTGCTCCAGAGCTCTCAAGAATTGGTGCAATTTATCCTTGTCTGAGCCACCCTGACATCTGTGCTCCCATTGCACCCATTGCACGCACTGCTGCTCTGCTTTTCCCACCAATCTCTAGCTTGAATTTTGCAAAACGGCGGGAAAATTTACTTTTGAAAAATCTACAACTAATATGCCTCTTGGATGGCCAAATGTACAGTTATTTTTCTTGTTTTTCCATAATTAAGCCTTTTAGAAAATTATAATTTCAAATTACCTTAAAATTAACCATTTTTAAAAAAAATTTGTCGTGTGGTGTGCTCTAGTCATTCGGCTCGCACCGGTTCATGGTTCTTCCTGTAAATTTACAGGCCGCACTGCAACTGGTGCTAACGGTATCTACATCGGTTTCGGGGCGGTACCTAAAGGTGCACTATGCTATTTTAAAATTTAAACAAAGTGCGGCACGGTCGGTTACCTGGCTGCACCGTTGATCCTATGGAATAGTGGCAATGTGGTGCATTGACTTAAATATCCACCCTCGGGCGGGTATTTTTGTCAGCACGCCACATTCCGGCATTTCGACAGGGTCGAAAGTGTGGCCTAGTAAAAGACCACACCGTTGACTATGTAATAATGTCAGGAGGTCAGTGCACTGACCAAACTATACGCCCTGAGACATAGAGTTTGGTCAGTGGACCATCCTCCCAACACCGTCCATAGTCAATGGTGCGGTTTGTTATACCACTGCACCGTTGACTTAAGAAGAATTCTAGGAGGGTGGTGTGCTGACAATTTTCAGGTGCACCGCCGCTGGTGCGCTGAAGTTTTTCTGGTGCACCGCTGCTGGTGCGTGACAAAAAAAGATGCACCGGTACCAGTGTGTTGGAACAAGGTCTCCTACAAGAGCTGCGAAACTGGTCCATTTTGTATATTTTTGATTATATTTAGTCTAATGTAGGGGTTTTTGGGTGGGTCAAAGCCCCTAATGCATTGTAAATGCGTTAAGGGTAGACCAAGAGTCCGCAAACCACGGTTTGCGGACCATTGGATGCGTAGGCTAAAATAGTATAAGTAGTTCAACCTTTTTGAGTTGTAAGACAGACTTGGATTAAGATTGATGTGAATTGCGAATTAGTAGATCTGTTTTGGGTTTTGGGGAAAGGACTCTTGCTAGCTATGTGCGTGGAGATCCTCAGTCCTGCTATGTGCGGACCCTGCTGCTGTGTGTGCAAGTTGGGTTTTTTGGGTATTGTAAAAGGAACTGAAGGATTAATGAATGAGGAAGGCTATTGAAATCTCTGAATCTATTGGATTTGTGATATCTATTTATGTATGCTCTGTGTCATTGATTTAAGCTGCGTAAATACTGGTGTTATGTGTTTATACTACGATCTGGGTCTAGTATGGTATGCATAATTCTATATTGAGCTTCGTAAGTAACTTTGTTGTGTGTTTATGCTACATTGACCGTTGATCTAAATCTATTTTTGATGCAAGAATAGCTGTGATAGTTGCCTTATTTTCCTATATCTGTTATTTGTTGCAATTATACATGATATTGCGCACGTGGATGCAGAGGAGCTGATAGATCTGGGTTCTGTAATATGTGATCTGATAATTTTCAGGCCGAACGAAGCTATGCCTGACTTACCTGACCTCTCCCAAGGTGCGGAAACCTAGTGTTAGCACCCTCCCATATTACTTCGGGTGAGACTTTGGCCTGCGCAAGCAGGCCACTGCCGAGAGGGCCAGTAGTATAGGGGTTTGTTGGAAAACCTTAACCTCTGAACCTGTGTCAGGACCCCTCGAGCCAAAAAATGGTTCCATTGTCGAGACCGGGAGAATTTTGAGAGAGGGATCGGATAATGCCAAGGTTGTACTGGAAACCTGAAAGAAAAGAAATTGATGAACAGTTTGAATGACAAGTTCAGGAATTCGCAGTGAAAGAAAACCGCAGTAAGAGGTTGATCACTGAAGAGTGGAAAAATAGGTATATTTTCATAGAGATCTACGAGATCTTCTTCGTAACTATTGCGATCGAGCTCCAGGAGTGGCTCGCAAGGTTGGTCAAATTTCAGAAGTGTTGGAAGGACGAGCCAGTCACACACTGAACCCCAGAACTGATCCAGCAGTTAGCGAAGGCTGATAACACCATCACTCGCACTGTAGATCACTGGGTGGACAGCATGCTAGGAGGATTCATGATGGAATTTTCCATCGATCAATTTGTCTCCTACTCCGAAGCAGAGCGGAGATTCTTCAAAGGATTTAGGGGTAAGTTTCTGAAGACTTTACCGTCACTGATTAAGATATTACTGTGCGAAAAAAGTATTTTGTGTGGCCACACCGAGTGAATGACTTCTGATCCGAACGAAAGTACAATGCAAAGCAGCAAATATTATCAGACCAACCTAGAAGGAGGTAGATCTATCTATAGCCCGGTAAGAAAAGAAGCTGTGTAGAGTTCTCCAGCCACACCACTTTCAAACCATTGTAGGGGTAATAATTCACCTACACCTCCACCACTAGAAGGCGACATGACTGTGCACATGAAATTGCCTACCTTTAAGGGTGTGGGAGATGAGGACATGGAGCGGTTCTGGTTTGTCGCAAAATCAGTATGGACTGCGCAGAACGTAGCTAGTGACGTGGTGAAGAGGGGACAACTTTCCCTTGCCTTTGAAGGAAGAGATTTGGATTGGTACACGGGATAGATCGGACAAAATGAAAACTCAACCATCGAAGAGCTCAAGAACGCCTTAAAACAATAGTTTAAGAAGCCTAAGTCCTATTCTGAAATAGTGGTCGATCTAAAGGATTTAAAGAAAGGGCCTTCTGAATTTGTATGGGAGGCCGATCAATGGATCAAGAAGGTGATTAGGGAAGGAGGATTTCAGTGCGATGACATATAGCACACGAAGTGGTTCATTGCTATGTTGCTGCCTCACCTGTGCATACCTATGCGTCACCAAACTTTCAAATCACTGGAAAAAGCCCTGGAGGTCGCTATGAAGTTAGAGGCTGTGCCTAGAGATGATTCCCAACTAGGTGTCCAACAGATCCAAGGACAACTGGAGGCGATGCACATGGAGCTCCATAACCTATGGAAGGAGCAAAGCGTAGAGGCTAGCCCGGAAAGATGGTTTATATGTTGCAGGATGAATGGTCACACTAAGGATAACTGCCCATTGTTAACAGACTACATGTAGGCTGGGGGACCTAGTCCGTTGTGCCCTAGGGAAGTGGCAGGACCAAGTGGGCTGACACTATGGTGTGATGATTGCTGCGTTGTAGGGCTGCATGACACAAACCACTATCCCCGCCTTGCTGCGTATGTCCCAGAAGTAAAAAAACAATGGTGCAGGTTCTACAGGTCGGTAGGACATGATGAATAGAACTACCGGACGTATGATTTTATGATCGATCAGGGGAATCTCTATATGGTGCAGTCGAACCCATCTTCACCCAGATCGCTCTCAAGCGCAGGGGGCTCCCCAGCAAGGATGAGGGGAGGCGGAAGAGGTGGAAACGCAGGTCGGAGACGAGGGAAAATCATCTGTTATAACTATGGAGAGGTAGGGCACTTTGCCAGGGACTGTCAAAACCCCACAAGATAGACCTAGCAATATTTCAGGCAGCTGGACCATGTGATTGAAGACTGTCCAGTCTTGATAGCAAAGATGCAGGAAAAGCAGCCGACACCTACGCAGAATGTCCAGAGGGTTAAGGCCGAAATAAGAGACAAAGTTCCAAGCGTAAATGTCATAACACATAGTGGGATGGCCACTGGGGGGCCTGGGGAGAAAACTACAACCGAGCCTTTGATCCAACCAATAGTTAGTAAATAGGAAGGGTTGGTTCTAAAGAAGGAGAAATAAAAATTTATCACAGCTTGCAAGGAATTTTTCAAGGCAGAGGCATTTAATTCGCAGCCGCCTAAAGACCTCAAGGCAGATGAGGAGGAAAGACCCTTTTTAAAAGCATGTATGAAGCTACTGCACAACCTGAGGGTTGTGGGAAATCTTTAGGCATTGATAGATAGCTGTGCAACATGACCTATCCTCCTTTCGGAAGTCAAGGATTTACATAAACTCTATAGGTATATGAAACACACCGACAGGGAGATGTGGTTGACTGCGCAGATTGGTGACTACGAGATGGATCAGATTATTTTGGACCTAGGGTCGGATGCGAATGTATTACCTAAACAAACTTGGAAACGCATGGGAGAGCCTAAGTTGGAATGGTCAACTATCCAGCTGCATATGGCCAATCAACAGAATATCATTCCATTGGGAAGACTATCGAAGATTGGGGTGGATATCCCAAGGGTTAAGGTCCGAGCTGACTTTGAAGTAATTCAGATTGTCAAAGATGCAGACCCCTACCCTGCACTCCTAGGCTTGGATTGGGCCATCGATATGGGAGGTATCATTAACCTAAAGAAGAGAAACATGGTATTCGAGAATAACGGTACAAGGTTAATAGTACCATTAGATCTAGCAGAGGGTGAACGATACACAGAACTAGTGCGTGATGAAGAGGATGTAGATCACATCTATAAGTTAACTACACGAGATGAAGACTGGATCAACCCCATGGCAGAGGGGGTACGCTACTGGGAAAAGGACAGTGAATGTTTCTCCGACTTTGATAGGGAGATGGAGAACTGGAAAAACCGATTACATGATGTCTCTGCGCTAATATGTCTTCGGATCACAAAGAAATTCTGCTGCATCTCCTTGGAGGTAAGAAATCTACTTTATTTCAACGGTTCTAGTAATGTTAGGGACTTTTTATGCGCATTTGAAGCCAAGTTTCCCCAAGAACGATGGCTACGGGCCTGTAAGCTGGCCATGCAAGGATCACCTACAAAATGGTGGGTAATGCATGAGGAGGTATTCTAGGATTGGGAGGAGTGTCAGAATATTTTGATCCTACGATTTGAGGCCCCAGCTGACGTGCGAATCAAAATGTTCCTTGGACCTGAAAATCCATGTGAATATCTGGTCGCTTGGATGAAACAATGGTGTGATAGAACTGCCCAGGAGTGGGTTCATCTACTTATTCATGCCTTAGGACCACTTCCCACCGCATGGTACTTAGATGCAGACCTCCACCAATGCACCCACCACTGGGAGGATTTGAGGGATGAATTTCTGGGAACATTTGGGTTTGTAGGTGAGACAGAGGCACTAGACGCAACTCTGTGGAACATTGACACTATAGCATGGGGTGAATTGCACCTGTGTATTGCACCTAAAGTACCAAACTGGGAGCCGTGAACACCAAAAAGGATCAAATATTGCAGCCTAGCCCCAAAATAAGGTAATAATGATCCACGAGAGGGTTCTAGATCAGAATTGAATAGGGTGCACATGGATACCAGACAACTCGGGCTGCGAACAGATAGCATTGAGAAGCACCCCACGTTGGCCAAATTTGGGGATATGGATATTATATCTCCACCAGCCCCCACAAAAAAGGGAAGCTGCGTTCACTTTTCGGCCACATAAGTTATTACAGAAATTTTGTTCAAAAATATGCATTAATCATAACACCTCCGAAATAATTGCTCATGAAGACGACCCGGTTCTGTTGCGATGACACAAACAAGAAAACATACCTTTGGGTTTGAAGTACTTGGGGCTTAAGCTTGTGTTGGGGGAATATGTGCAGGAGGTGCAGGTGTTTGAACCAGGCACGTGAAGAACACAGGAAGTGCGAAAGCTAGTTTTTGGCACAGTAACATCTGGTAAAAATCAAAATTTACCGTTAAAGGAGCGGGTTGCTAGCATTTAATGGGGAAGTTTTTAAGGATTTTGTATCGTTTACCTGATGGTAAGTTCCAAGTAAAGTTTACCCTACTGTTGGAAGCTCGTAGGTGCTATAAAAAGGGTCGGATAGCTCACACAAGGGTTCCGTATAACTTGCATAACTTGCACCTGTCCTCTTTATCTCGCGCGAACTTGAGCTGTAAGATTTTTCAGGTCTGCATTGTTCCTCTCATGTCAGATCAACCTCCCCTTACCGATAGTAGCCACCTAGAATTGGGATTCATTTTTCGCGCTAGGATGACAACCACCAACCCAGCTGAGCCCTCGGCCCCTACTTCCCTAGAAGTTGAGGAAGTAATGGAGATCGGGTCTGAGGATGAAGAAGTGCCCGCGACGCCGGTCATGAGGAAGGGAAAATAAGGGAAAAGAGCAGGCACAGGGCTCAGGGAAGCCACCCAAAGCTGTGAAGTGGGCTTTAGGGAAGCCTAGTACCTCCCCGAGGCATGCCAAGTCCCTGCGAACAACACCTCAGGCTTAGGTTGTGTAGGAGGAAGCTCTGCCTGCCAATCCGATCAACTGGTTACCTCCATTCATTCGCCCATGTAGGCCCTCGATGCACACACAAAAGAAAATTTATGGCCTGGTTACCTACCTACAGACGCCGCTAACCCTGGGAGAAGTCCCTATCCTGAGCGACCCCTGCGTGAAGCTCCATGAAGTTAAATTAGACGATCACAACTTGGAAAATTACGATGTCTTCCCTAAGTTGACCCCCGCGCTGTACTTCGATATAATTTACGTGGATGATGGGGTCACAATCATTCCTCAGTGCTGGGTAAGCGGATTGGCCAGATACAGGCTCTTGAACCTATTGCATATGCCTCACTTTGGGCATTACAATGTCACGGATCGACTGGCCCGACAACTACTCGCCCTAGTACACAATGGCTACCCGTGGATTCGGGATAGGGTCCCCATAGATGCTGCCTTGGTTCATAGAATCACGGGCCTTCCCATGAATGGGCCACACCCTCTAGAGCGTGTAGGCAAGAAATATGAAGGGGACACCACTGAGTATGTCCGTAGGACCTACCATGTGGAGAGGAATACGCGGGGCTTCGTCATAAAATCCATCAGTGACCCAGCTACGTAGATGGGTACCATATTACTATCCTGAAAGATAATGCGAAAGTGCTAGGTCACAACCATCCCTGCTTATGTTATTGGGCTCACTGGTCAATGTGCAAAGGGGATCTGCCTCAATTGGGCCCAAAACTTATGCGGAAAGTTCTTAGCCAATGTCCACGAATCCCAACAGCAGGGTAAAGCCTTTTGCTATGCCTGGCTACTATTTCTTATAACCCTAGTTACTTGGGAAACCCCTGCAGAGTCAGTCCTCCCTGATCTCCCTCCATATATGTGAGAAGGGGCTCGGTATGCCCATTTGTGGGATTCTCGGGACGCACAACGCATAGAAGATAACCAAGTCTTCTGGGTCCTCTTCCAGAGTAGCATGTCCGTAGCCATCAATTCTTGACCTCGGCTGTCCCACACTGTATATGACAAGTACAAGAGTATCACATCATTCCAGGTTACCATGAACACCATTCAGATCCATAGCCACTAGGATAAAACCTGGACATCACTCCCTTTTATGGTAGCAGGCGAGGAAATTGACAATGTGATTGTGCTATGGCCTCCCGCCTAGAAGATAGGCTTCAAAACTGACATAAGGGGCACCGCTGCTACTAGCACGACACAGGTGCCCCCACATGTTACCACCAATGTGACTGGAAGCACAAGGAAAGATTTCGGCGCAGCCGTGAAAAAGGACACATAGCCACCACATGTCACCACGAAGAACACCGGAGCCGAGACCCAGGTTGAGTCGCAACTAGGCCCAGAGGAAGTGAACATCGGAGGTACGAAATGCATAGGCGAGCCTGTCAAGGGACCCTGAAAGAAGTAGCATGCCAAACGGAAGGAACAGGATGAGACGGTTATGTTGACAGATGGAGATCTCAAACAAACCGCAGATGCTATTACACTGGCCACAGAAGAAAAATGGGCCGCGTTAGAGGAGCACCAAAAGGCTGTGATCAACGCTATCTAGGAAGAGTTACGAACCTTGCAGCTAAATTCAGACACCATTCAGACCAACATGGTTCATGGACGAATTCCCTTGGCATCTAGTAGTACAACGCTAGCCACGGAAGAAAGCCACCTCTGTCCCTTACCTAGCGCCGCCCTTGTGGTCAGTACACAGGACCAAGAGATCTAGCTTCAAGCAGGTGCAGGGGTGCAGCTGAATCTTGCCAAGCTACCCCACACAACATTACAGGGTCTCCACACTACAATGTTTCAGGAGATTCACCACCGGGACCAACAAGTACACCACCATCTTGGTATGGGCAAACAGACCATCGCACAGTAGAATGCAGAGGTACTCTTTTCTATCGCACAATAGGAAGAGCACGAAACTATGATCCACTAGATCTGCACAGAAGTTATAGAAGAAATCCCAGCCACAGCCACTCCCTGAGCTAAAGTGGAAGGATTGGTCGCAGCATTGAAGGCTTCCAGGACGGAAATGCAGGTCATTAAAACTCAGTTGGATAGCAAATCTCTGACTTACAAGCCAAGTTGCAGCCCGAAACACCCCCAGAGGTACGAGCCCAGCATGCTGTGCTAGTGACCGAGGCTACCAACACCATTATAAGAAATATTGCTCAGGGCACCCGATTACTCGAGGACTCCATGCAACTTTGGACCAAGATCTAGCGTGATCCGGTCCTCCAGAAAATAAATCAGGACTTGCGATAGAAGGAGGAAGATTTCAAGCAGATCGAGGCTACATTACCTACCTGGGTCCTTACACAACGTTTGGCACGATTGTGGACTATTAAGACCCTCCAAGATGAGATTGAGGGACTCTGCCAGAAGAAGCATGTTATTGGAGAACGCTTAAAGCCTTGGACTGCTGCAGCCTTCGAGCACTCACAGGATGTTGATGGTGCTGTGAAGCAACTAAACCAGACACTGGAGAGTGTCATGGCTGTGACAGAGGGACCAACCTCACAAAATCTTGTAGATATTGTGCAGAGCGCTGCTGCTCAGAGTCAAGAAGTGCTGCCCCCATTGGTCGCAACTGTCAATGCACTGCGCGCACAGGTGGAGACCCCACCACCACAGTGACTTGGGATGAGTCACAAGATTGTGTTGGGGGACTGTTGGAACATGATCTCCTACAAGAGCTGCGAAACTGGTCCATTTTGTATATTTTTGATTATATTTAGTCTAACGTAGGGGTTTTGGGGTGGGTCAAAGCCCGTAATGCATTGTAAATGGGCCAAGGGTAGACCAAGAGTCCGCAAACCACAGTTTGCAGACCATTGGGTGCGTAGGCTAAAATAATATAAGTAGTTGAACCTTTTTGAGTTGTAAGAAAGAATTGGATTAAGATTGATGCGAATTGCAAATTAGTAGATCTGTTTGGGTTTTTGGGGAAAGGACTCCTGCTGGCTTTGTGTGCAAAGATCCTTAGTCCTGCTGTGTGCGGACCCTGTTGCTGTGTGCGCAGGTTGGGTTTTTTGGGTATTGTAAAAGGAACTGAAGGATTAATGAATGTGGATGGATGTTAAAATCTATGAATCTATTGGATCTGTGACATCTATTTATGTATGCTCTGTGTCATTGATTTAAGCTGCGAAAATACTGGTGTTACATGTTTATACTGTGATCTGGGTCTAGTATGGCATGCATAATTCTTTATTGAGCTCTGTAAGTAACTATGCTGTGTGTTTATGCTGCATTGACTGTTGATCTAAATCTATTTTTGATGCAATAATAGCTGCGATAGTTGTATTATTTTCCTATATCTGTGATTTGTTGCAATTATACATGATATTGTGCACGTGGATGCGGAGGAGCTGATAGATCCAGGTTTTGTAATATGTTATATGATAATTTTCAAGTCGAACGCAGCTCTGCTTGACGTACATGACCTCTCCTAGGGTGCGGAAACTTGGTTCTAGCACCCTCCCATACTACTTTGGGTGAGACTTTGGCCTACGCAAGCAAGCCACTACCGAAAGGGCCAGTAGTATAGGGGTTTGTTGGCAAACCTTAACCTCCGAACCTGGGTCAGGACCCCTCGAGCCAACATGGTGCATGCCTGTTTTTTTTGACGTATCGACTATTTTTTTTTCCAAATTTTTTTATATATGTATATTCCTAAATACATGTCTCATTTAATAAAAAAATTGTATTTAATATGTCAATAATTCAGAGACGTGAAAGGAGAGAAGAGAGGGAACAACAACAACAACATGCAGACCAATATAATATGATTCGCCTGAGGGAGGCACGAGAGAGGGAGAGAGATGCGTACCATTGCCCTATTAAAGCAGCTACCCAGGGGCTCCTATGGTAGGTAGGCCTCCTCAAGTTCTATGAAGAGGCTACTTCCCTAAAGGGCCATGTTTTGTTTTTGAGACATCTTATCTATAGGTGGAATGCCCACCTACAGGCTTTTCGGGTTGGTCCCAACCAGTGGTACGTGCCCACTGAGGAGGACATATATTTCATTACAGGGCTATCGAGGAGAGGGGTCGATTTTCCCTCATTCCTATAGGTTCCAGTCAATGGCTATGCAACAGGGAATAAGTTGGTGTACTCCCAAAGAAACATTAGCACAGATATATTGTCTCCTTCAGATTTTTAGGTCTCTAGAGGTCAGTTACGTGTTGCTGCATTTGGTAGTGAGGAGGTGATGTGCCTCTCACTTTTGATTTCGACCATTTCACACAACCCCAACGACGGGAAACACATTAGTTGCTCGCTTCTATATTATGGTGATTCTTTAGTAGAGGAGCCATGACTTATCAGGTGGTCTGCCATTGTTTTGCGGTAGTTTTGTACAACCTTAGATAGATGTTGTGCTCATGCACAAGGGAGGGTCAACTTCCCTTTTGCTTCAGAGATTTTTTGTTTATTTTTTGAGAGGTTTCCAGAGACAAGGCCTACTTTGTTTTGGTAGCCTCGTAGGCCGATGTTGGAGGCGCGGATGCACATGTCGGGACAGATGATGCCCGAGAGGGGAAAGACTGAGTTTTCCATGAGGATATCGCATGATGCACTGGATTTGCTAGCTAGTGTTGACAAGCATCCCTTCATTATGGTCCCCTATCCTTATGCTGGTTTGCATTGGCGAGGGTGTGTCAACATCCTCTTCAAAGATGATGAGCTGCCAGATGATAGAGGTAATAATACTGTTTTATTTAAATTTATTCTAACATGTTCTTTAACTTGTTTTTTATTAACTTGTTTTTATTAAATTGTGTAATGAAATTGTCTAATTATTGTTGTGTACTTGTATATATTTTGCAGACATTAGGTCTTTTGATGGCGAGGAGATTCCAGCACCACCACATGATCCAGGTGTGGATCTTGATGACGATCAAGATATGCCAGATGTCGAGGATCATCAGGAGGCTGGTGCAGAGAGACCTGCTCTTGCTGGTGCATCGGTACCACCTTTTTCTAGGGGCGGTAGGCTTGATAGCAGATTGAGGATGGAGTTGGTAAACCAAATCTGTGCATTGATTGTTGAGGCGGGAGTTGGACCCACTACTATGAGAGGCATACAAGCCGATGGTAGGCTGGTACATATGTGGAGAGGCATGCCGTGTGACATGTACAACCTAATGCAGCATGTCATAGGAGCTACGACCTTAATTACGCGGCTGAGGAGGACCCTTGCACGTTATAGGTGTGGTCGAGATGCAGCACGTGATCAAAAGCTCGCTGCAGCATCGACGCATCATCTGATGATCACACACTGCGCCAGATGCGCAGCCTCCACTAGCATCGAGCAATAGTCATCATGGAGAGCAGGCTGGACCATCGGCCATGTCGAATCAGCAACCTACAACAACGAGCAGTACTCATGATCATGAGCAGGCTGGACCATCGACCATGTCGAGTCATCACGATGAGCAGCTAAAAGTTGATCCTGATCAGCCTGAGGCACCGATACCAGATCAACATGCACGTGATGATCAACATGTATCTGAGCTTGTTGAGGCTGCACCATTGACTGAGCAGGCCTCAAATAGTACTACTATTGATGATGTACCACGAACTGATATATGACATTTATATTATAGTTGTATATTTTTGACATTATTCAGTTATATATATATATATATATCTATATCTATATATATATATATATATATATATATATATATATATATATAAGGTCCATGTATTTTATGTTCATGTTGCAGTTGTACTTAATTTACATGTTGGTGGTCATCATGATGTGTATATTGTTAGGTCATGTTAGATATGTTCATTTAATGTGAAGCTTGCATATATATGTGTATGTGCTAGCAATTATTTCACATGAGATGTATATTTGATGTTTGTGTTGTGATGATGTTATACAATGCTAATTGTATTTTGTTATATGATCATGATCACGATGATGTTAACAAATTTGAATGTGTTTTTTAGTCGAATATGATGTTTGTATGATGGTTATCATGATCGTGATGTTTATTAATTAATTTAATATTAAATGATTATGATATTGTAAAATTGTAATATTTATTCTAATTGTATGTAAAATTATAAAATTGTAATTGTAATTGTAATATTTAATTTATTGTGAAATGATTATAATTGTAATTGCATATATGTAAAATTGTAAAATTGTAATTGTAATTATAATTTTATGTGAAATTCTAAAATTGTAATTGCATGTAAAATTCTAAAATTGTAATTGTAATGGTACATATGTAAATTTGTAAAATTGTAATTGTAATTGTAAATTTTAAATTTGTAAAATTGTAATTGTATTTATGTAAAATTCTAAAATTGTAATTGTATGTAAAATTATAAAATTGTAATTGTAAAGGTATATATGTAAATTTGTAAAATTGTAATTGTAATTGTAAATTTTAAATTTGTAAAATTGTAATTGTATATATGTAAAATTCTAAAATTGTAATTGTAATTGTACGTGAAATTGTAAAATTGTAATTCTAATTCTAATTCTATGTAAAATTTTTGTTAAATTTTAATTGTATTACTATGAAATGATTGTAATTGTATTTGTAATTGTATCTAAAATTCTAAAATTGTAATTGTAATTGTATGTGAAATTGTAAAATTGTAATTGTAATTCTAATTGTAATTGTATGTAAAATATTTGTAAAATTTTAATTGTATTAATGTGAAATGATTTTATTAAAATTTTTAAATTTGTAAATTTCTAAAATTTTAAATAGTTGTAAAATAATTAATATAGAATAATATGAATCTTTGTAACATAATAAAGTTTAGAAAATAATGCAAATAAATTCATGTACTTTAGAATTATCATTATTTTATCATGATCTTACATACAAAAAAAATAACTTTATACAGTACGCCATTGTTTTTGAGGTCAACATAATTGCTAATTATCAAGTGCAATATTGATTTTAAGAGTAACACAATGCAAATTACCGATTAATTCAAAATAAATTTATAATGTTTCGGAAAACCCATCTTAAAAAGTATAAATATTGATGAAATAACACATGTACCATATCACTCTCGGTTCTCATGATCACCCTCATTATCTTCCAGCTTGCTGTAATGTTCCCAATTTTAGCCTCGAGCAAAAATGGAACATTATAGTGGCATATTTTTTTTTTTTTTTTAATAAAATGGGTAAGGAGACCCCTTAACCCCTTTTGATGGAAAATAAAACTCCTTGTGTGAAAGGAGAAATAATAAAGCAGCTGAAATAAACACCCCATGGTGTGAACATGATGAGGTTCAACTTGAGTTGGCCATTTTGACCAAGAAAACAACGCTACTTTAGAGGGTTAGCTTGTTTGAGAAGATAATGCAGCTTTTGGAGGGAAAGCATTCAAAAGTGAATGAAAACCCTAATTGTGGGGCCTATGGTGAAAGTGAGTTCATAAGAACAAAGGAGCTACTCATTTGGATTCATTCTTTGATTCAGAAATTTCGTGGTGAGGCCAAGGACTTGCATATCCGGGCTGTTTAGCAAGATTGCAGTGCTCTTGAGCACTGGGGGTGTTCCCGGTGGGGATCTCCCACCTCTCCCTCATGGGAGGAGAGGATTTGAGCTGCATTTCCTCATTCTAGCATTTGGCCAAGCTTACTCCTTCAGTTGCAGCGTTTTCCTGTAGCAGGTTGATGTGTAGCTGGGGTAGCAGCAGAGGAACTCATGGAGTTCTTCCTTACTTTCCTTTTTAGTGGAGGATGGATTTCTTCATTGGAGAAGCTATAGAGAAGGCTCTTGGAGCATATTTCAGTTCTGTGGCATTAGGCCACTCATTCACCAACTCCCACTGCGCAGTCACTTGGAGAAACTACGTTATTCTATGAGGGC
Source organism: Pinus albicaulis (assembly GCA_034641835.2). Lineage (NCBI taxonomy): Eukaryota > Viridiplantae > Streptophyta > Pinopsida > Pinales > Pinaceae > Pinus > Pinus albicaulis. Next base: position 610,905,377 of record CM076577.1, on the reverse strand, counting down.
AGTGCTGAGGGAGATTCTTGTGCTCATCAGGAGGAGTGCTTTTGAGTGAAAGGGGATCAACCCCTTTTCCGTTGAGGGCATTATCAGAGGAGGGCATCAACATATCAGATTAGCCACAGCCTCATATTCATCTGATTCCAGCTGCAGTGACAATTCATTTGTCACTATTGTATTTTATCTAGCATTTCTTGCAATCTTCCCGAGGTTGGCTAGAAATCCTATATTGAGCCCATTTTCCTTCCTTGGGCTATTTTTGTTGTATCTTTCAGCTACATTATCATTTATATGCATTCAGCATCTACATCTCTCATAGATACTGTGCAGTTATGGTTCTTCGGCATTCTGTGTAGCTGCAGCTACTCCGACATTGTATAGTATATTCATTGGAGGATTGGTTCTAAAGCTTGAGGGTCTTATTCCTCATGATATTTCTGCAAAATAATGCTGATATAATAATATAATGTTTTCTGTACTATTTCCCTCTCATGATGTATTCAGAATTGCAGAGTCTCATGGTTATGTTCATATATTGCTGTAAGCTCACTCTTTGAGCATTATTTTAGAGACCTAGATTGGGGAGATCTGAATAACCCATCTAGTGTTATTTCTTTGAGCTCATTTTATGCAGGGGAGTTATATTAGAAGTGTTCTAGGGAATCCCAGTGTTGGATAGCCTTATTTATGCAGCGAATTCCTTATACAGCGTCCTCATGGGAAGCTGTAGAAGAAATTCCCGAGGTGGAATATTGCATATCCATAGGCAGAGTCTGTGAAGGGCCAACTAGCCTCAGGATCTCTCCTTTCTTTGAAGGAGACATATCCTATAAATGTCCCAACAGTCAATCTCTGAAATGGACTTGCAGTGTCTCATTGAAGAAGGAAAAATGGAATATCTTAAGATATTCCCGATGGAGCAGAAAATTCCATATTTGGAATATTACAGTGGTATCAGAGCATAATCTTGGCTCAGCCTGTGCCCAAGATCCATTTCCATAAGAAGAGGAGCTTCTCTCCAAGGAGAGGAGATTTACAAGGAGACAAGGAAAGAGGAACGAAGGAAGAGGAGGTTTCCCTTCTTCTTTTCCAGACCAATGAGGAGATCATTGAAAATCTGATGAAGGGGAAAAGTGTAAGATTTTCTGAGAGGGTTTGTTGATGAGGAAAATCCTAGCTATTTCACATGAAGGGTCTGGGTATTTAGCCACACATGTTATCCATAGCGCAGTCCCCTGTTCACTTGCATTGCAAGGGAGTAGAGGAAGAAATGAGGCATTGGGAGGAGTAGCGCTGCAACTCAAGGTATGGCTCATGATTTTTGGTTTGAGGGTTTCATTTTTCATTGACAAGAAAATGCAAAAACTTGTGGTACATCACTAAGGGTTTGATGGAAAAACTTGGTGAAACTCATTGTGTCATAAACACAAACACTTTGCATACACTAGAAAGAACCAACAACGCCACCACATTATGAGAAGATCCATCACCACATGGAGGTGAAAGGGGAGCCACTACTTCCATTAGAGGAGTCCTTGTGTCTTTGCAAGGAGTTCCAAATATTTTTCATGTGGATACCAAGACACAATTCCGGAGTCATATGTAGCATTGGTTGGGGATTGTGAGATGGAGAAAGAAGAGCAGAAGGATCAGCATGAAGGGATGATGAGCATTCACCCTTATCTATTTCAGAAACTTTCTGCACAAGGGAAAGAGACTGCACTGCACAGAAGAGAGAGGGACAAATCAGTCCACTCATACATGCAGTCTATTTCAGGGCATGATGTCTCACTTTATGGGGGCTTTCCACCTAGAAGGCCACTTGGTCTAGAGTTGATGAGAGGCATTATTCCATTTGGTTCACCACTCATGGATTCCGAAGGGGTGGAGACACTAGAGGGATCCAACACAGCGCAGAGGGGTGGGGTAAACTCAAGGAGGAGAGATATAGTCTCTCATTTTCAGTATCACCCATCTTCATCATCTTTACTGCGCTGACAGACTTTGCTGCAGGGATGGAGGATTGCATCTTCATGATGTAGGATGGATGCTCCATATATTTAGTGAGAGAGATGATACTTCCTTTTGGGAAGGACTCTTTCATGCATTGGAGTGGAAGGAGGCCACTCATGCTTGCATTTCCCAGGATCGAGAGATTCTTTGGAGGTGATAGTATCTCATGGGAGGCTTACTTTTAGAGGTCACCATTTCTTTTTGAGCATGAGTAGCTGCATGATGGCATGGCAGCAACTTGGAGGATGACTTTGGCATGAGGGGATGTCAAGGTATCATGCAGTAGCGTGATGGAGAACTTTATTGCAGATTACCAGCGCTGTCTATGTGGAGGATTGATCCATGTTGGAGGACTCAACTTTTGGTTGAGAGGTCCCAGGATCTTGGTGCATGCATGATTATTGATGACCAGGAGGATGATGTTAGATACATGGCTGATGATATGGTCATCTATGGTTATGGCAGAATCTTCTTGACTAGAGCTTCTAGTCTCAAGGAGAAATTTCTACATGCAGCACATAAGGGCTTCCTAGCTATGCACTTGGATGCATACTTTGATTGGCTAGAGGAGTTCATTTGGAGGGCATTCATCATGGCACCTATCAACATTGGGAGATGCATAGCCCCCTTGATTATGGTGGAGAGAACCTCACAGCCACTTCCCTACTCATTGATGGTAGAGGGGAATTTTCAGTTGGGCCATTTCAAGCTCAAGAGCTCAAGTACAAATTGGAGAAGGTATAATCATTTCATTCTATATTGTACTTTCCTTCCTTGTTTGAGTAGCATTATGAGTCAAGAAGAGTTGATCCCTTCTTGCATGATGTACAAGGATGTATTTGTAAACTTTTGTAGCAGAAGAATGGGCCATTATTATGGTGGTTTGTGGAGGTAGCCACATGCTCCTTGGTGTGCACCCTTGGCACCAATTTATATTTTCATGTTCCTATCTTTTGGAGATGTGTGTGGCAGCAAACAAGTGGTTGGGAAAAGCACTTGTTATGTATATTCTTGATACAGGAAAGAGGCTCACTGCGCTGGTCCCATGAGAGGAGCAGTGACCCACTCTCTAGTTGTCTTGTGGCAGCTTGTTTACATTGTATTATGCTACCTTGTATTGCTGATACTTATTTTTAATAGGGAGAACTATGTGGAGAGTGATTTATATGATTGGGACAGCCCATTGGGAGCACTATTCTCCCCATTACACATGTTCTATCTTGCAGGAGATACCATGGGCAAACCATGATTGCCACATTTCTACTTGTCTCTTCATGTGGGAGAAACCACTTGTAGGATTTGAGGAGGCATTTCATGGATGATTTTATTGATGGGGTAGCTTGGGCCATTCTTGGAGGCCATACTTTTCTAGCCCAAAGAAAAATGCAGCCCCATATGAACAGCACATGGAGAGAGGGCGATCATGAGAAGCACAAGCAACAAAACTCTCCATTCATCCCCATTACATGGCATAGATCTGGGGGCAAGGTTTTCATATGGATGATAGCATGGTTGAGGAGATCATCAGTGGGATTATATTTTCCATGTTTGTCATCACTCCTACCTTGAGGAGGCCATAGTTTAGCAGGAGGATTTCCACCTACACCTTCCATCTTTTTGGGTGTACACCATTTCAGTTGCACACTTGGGAGAAGACATCGGAGGACAGTTTTATTGCAGCATATCTTGAGCAATGGTGGATATTGATGATGAGGAGGCCATAAGAGAAGAAGGGGGAGAAATTTTCTTCTCTCTATGTAGTTGCTTGGGGACAAGCAACATGTGGGAGGGGAGGACTGTAATGTTCCCAATTTTAGCCTCAAGCTAAAATGGAACATTATAGTGGCATCTTTTATTTTTGTTTAATAAAATGGGTAAGGAGACACCTTAACCCATTTTGATGGAAAATATCACTCCTTGTGTGAAAGGAGAAATAATAAAGCAGCTGAAATAAACACCCCATGGTGTGAACATGATGAGGATCAACTTGAGTTGGCCATTTTGACCAAGTCAACAATGCTACTTTAGAGGGTTAGCTTGCTTGAGAAGATAACACAAATTTTGGAGGGAAAGCATTCAAAAGTGAATGAAAACCCTAATTGTGGGGCCTATGGTGAAAGTGAGTTCATAAGAATGAAGGAGAAACTCATTTGGATTCATTCTTTGATTCAGAAATTTCATGGTGAGGCCAAGGACTTGCATATCCAGGCTGTTTAGCAGGATTGCAGTGCTCTTGAGCACTGGGGGTGTTCTCGGTGGGGATCCCCCACCTCACCCTCATGGGAGGAGAGGATTTGAGTTGCATTTCCTCATTCCAGAATTTGACCAAGCTTAATCCTTCAGTTGTAGTGTTTTCCTGTAGCAGGTTGATGTGTAGCTGGGGTAGCAATAGAGGAACTCATGGAGTTCTTCCTTACTTGCCTTTTCAGTGGAGGATGGATTTCTTCATTGGAGGAGCTACAGAGAAGGCTCTTGGAGCATATTTCAGATTTTTGGCATCAAGCCACTCATTCACCAACTCCCACTGCACAGTCACTTGGAGAAACTGTGTTATTCTATGAGGGTAGTGCCGAGGGAGATTCTTGTGCTCATCAAGAGGAGTGATTTTGAGTGAAAGGGGATCAACCCCTTTTCCGTTGAGGGCATTATCAGAGGAGGGCATCAGCATATCAGATAAGCCATAGCCTCATATTCATCTGATTCCAACTACAGTGAAAATTCATTTGTCACTATTGTATTTTATTCGGCATTTCGAGCAATCTCCCCGAGGTTGGCTAGAAATCCTATATTGAGCCCATTTTCCTTCCTTGGGCTATTTTTCTTGTATCTTTCAGCTAAATTATCATTTATATGCATTCATCAGCTACATATCTCATAGAGACTGCACAGTTATGGTTCTCCGACATTCTGTGTAGCTGCAGCTACTCCGACATTGTATTGTATATTCATTAGAGGATTGGTTCTAAAGCTTGAGGGTCTTATTCCTCATGATATTTGTGTAAAATCATGTTGATATCATAATAAAATTTTTTCTATACTATTTCCCTCTCATTATGTATTCATAATTGCAAAGTCTCATGGTTATGTTCATATATTGCTGTAAGCTCACTCTTTGAGCATTGTTTTAGAGACCTAGATTGGGGAGATCTGAATAACCCATCTAGTGTTATTTCTTTGAGCTCATTTTCTGCAGGGGAGTTATATTATAAGAGTTCTAGGTCATCCCAGTGTTGGATAGCCTTATTTATGCAACAACTTCCTTATACAACGTCCTCATGGGAAGCTGTAGCAGAAATTCCCGAGGTGGAATATTGCATATCCATAGGCAGAGTCTGTGAAGGGCCAGCTAGCCTCAAGATCTCTCCCTTCTTTGAAGGAGACATATCCTGTAAATTCCCCAACATTCAATCCCTGAAATGGACTTGCAGTGTCTCATTGAAGAAGGAAAAATGGAATATCTTCATATAGTCCCGATGGAGCAGAAAAATCCAGATTTGGAATATTACACTTGCATGGCATGATAACACTACTTTTCTCAAAAATATTTTTTTCTCTAGGGTCATGTCTCAATACGAACCACCAATCCCTATCCAACACATCTGGGTTAGAAAAACACCTGGTTGTAGTGTTTTGGGAAAACATAGGGCTCTTTAGCTTCATCCCACATATTTATAGAGTTTATACATATCAACCTTCTATCATGATCTTCCTTTACATTATTCTGATCAAAGGTGTCCCACCACTTGCACCTAAAAATAACACATTGGAAATAAGACAAATCCACTTCAATGATCTCTTATATCTTTCCAACGTAACCTAACGTTCCTCGTACTAGGTTTTGATCACGGTGGCTAGATCGACTAGATTGATCAAACTCGAATTTCACTCCATAGTCTTGCGTGATGTTTCCAGAATCGACATTTTCTGTACAAAAATGGTGTCCATATGCCCACATTGATGGGAACAAATGCACCTATTACATTTGAAAGGTGCATTATTAAGTTTCAATATTGTTACAATTGGCAGGGTGAAGCGGCTGTCCATTTTCATCTACCAAATGTGCCTTGCGGTATGATGCTCCTGATAAGAGCTTTCGTCGTTTTGGAGCTGTTTGAATATTTTGTGCATTTGAACTCGATTCTAAATCTGCATGAACCTACAAATTTATATACATTATAAATTTAATTAATTTATGCATGATTGACATGGATAAAAAACATAAATTCAATTAGATAATGAAAATATAAATAAAATATGAAGTAAATATTACGTCTCGAGATGGATAGGGAGAACTCTGCGATGGAATTTGAGAAATATTATGGAACGAGTTGGATTTTGAAGAATTTTCCATTCGATATAATTATGATATTTTCTTCCTGCATTTGAGAAAAATCAGCAATAAATTTTGGTGTACACACCTAAAATTAATTTTGGTGCCTTAAAAATGGGCTTCTTATAATCGGTGCTTATGTAAAGATAACCACACCAGTGCATTTTAGTTACTGCACACTGGTGCTGTGTTATCAATGGACGCACCAGCCATGAATAACCACAAATAAAATAATGCAACTTTATTTTATTTAAGTGAAAAAAAAGCGGTAAATTGAAAAATGGGTGACAAAATATTTTCAAAAATCTAATTTCATAAAAAAATTATTTAAATACTAAACACTTTTCATTATTTCACTATTTTTACAAAAAATTTCAGTGAGATATTTGCAGAAGACATACTTGGAGCAAGAGAGCACGAGAGCATTGTGGAGCAGCAAAATATGTTCGAACAGAAGTATTCAGACAATCAGAATTCCAAATCTTTGGTGATTCAAATCCTGTAGCATAGACTTTCAAACGATCTCGCGATTAAATTTAATTATTTATTTTACTTTTTCTGTAGTTTTTTTAACGCAGTAAGAAAAAAATTTCAATTTGTTTTTTTTCAGAAACCAAAAAAAATCCATTTTTACCCTAAACCCTTCATTATTTTTGTTTCTGCCCTTTCTTCTCCCTGTTTTTGTGATTTTAGAATTAGGGCTTTTGATTTTAGATTTATAGGGTTTATATTGCTATATATAGGCCTATGACATCCAACCCACGAGACGACTTGCATAGTCGGATCCTAATCCATGTCGGCCCTTACATGAATTTTTGAAAAAAAGAACCTTTTTTTTATTAGTGCGCCCGACGTAACCTAGCGCACTATTGCATTGGATTATCCCAACGCACTGTGAAAGTAATGTAATAAATTTTTTTTTTTTTAATCAGTGTGCCATATGTAAAATAGCGCACCGGTGCGCTATTTCATTATGGCACACCACACATGTGCTGTTTCACAAAAAAATGTTTTATTGTGTTAATAAGTGCATCATGTAACATATAATGCACCACACCAGGTCTCCTAGTTGACAGAGAGCACCGTATGGTGGTCCCTTGTTTGTGCGGGGTGTTTATGCTACAAAAACTAACACTGAATGATTTTTATTATTTTTTCCATGTTAATCGGTGCCGTGGTTAAAATGTAATGCACTGGTGCTTCTTGTTGAGATAGATTACCATACGGTCTATTATACTGTTTTTTCGGTATGTTTATAAGACCCCCACGCACCAACGTCGATGCGTACACCAAGAATGGTGCACCGGTTTCTTGAGAATATTTTTTTTTACCTGAAAAGTTGACAATTTATTTATAAAATATATTAATGAATGATATGGTACAAGTTTCATATTGATAAAGAAATGACTGAAAAGAGATCAAGTAACAAAAATATTAATAACACATTAAGAAAAGAAAAAAAGGCAAGTTCTTCGTAAATTATTTACAAAAAATATTATTTTTGAGCTATATGTAAGTTTAACTATTATGTATTATTTACTGTGTATCATGCGGAGCCACAAAATGACAAAGCTCGATAAGGTTATTCATGATCTAAGACCAGAAGAGCATAAAAGCTTGATGGAAAAATTGCAAAAGGATGAATCAGGTGAATGAAAAAATACTATTGATCCAATATGAGTTTCTTTTTTTAATTTTCATTAATAATATACTTAAAATTATTAGATAACAAGTGTCAAAAAATCTATTAATTCACATCTGTTTAATTTTCTATAGGGACCAACAACTCAGAAAAGGAATGTTGTTCTAAGAAAAGAAAATAAATAGAACATGCAAATGAAATTGAATTTTTCCTTAGCTCATCTGGAGTGGTGCTGGAGGTTAATGAAAGGGGGAAAAACTTTTACAAAATTTTGTGGGATCTAGTGGAATGAATGTATAGATGTTATTTCCACTTACAATACAAAAATCAATCCAACGATTCCAAGAACCATATTTTATCCAAACTACAGGAAGAGTTTCCATAGAATTGGTCAATGAGACATGTCACACTTTTAATAGCAAAAACGTACAACAACAAAAAAGAAGGAATGAAAAATTAATATTCCTTTAAATGTTTGTCTAGAATTATTTATAAATATCATTTATAAATATCACTTTTGTTATATTTACTTTTCATATATCAATGTAAAAATTAAATAGTTTATTGTCATGTTACATTTTCAGGAAGGTTATGAAAATCTCAAAAGATGAACGAGATGATATCAAAAATATGCCAGTAGGAATGTCCAAAAAGGTGTACAAGGAGATAGTCAAAGAAATGGACAAAATTTCATTAGAGGATGAGCCATCTCAACAACAACGTGCTTCAAATTGTAATATGTAATCATTGATTTTTTTGATCATTAGGTACAATAAGTAAACAATTTAGCATTAAATATTAATTTTCAAGTATTTTCTTGCAGACAAGAAAAGAAAATGGAACCCATTCAACACATAAAACATGACAACAAGGAAGAAAAGGGTTGATATCTAAGTTTGTGAGCAATTGTTACTTCCTTATAACAACTTAACTAGATTTCATTTTTGTATTTTTTAAGTTGTTTTACAAAAATCATCATTGAATGTCTTCAAATAGGTGCTAACATACAAAGAAGAACCATTAGACGAATTGATTGTGATTGGGTTAAATATGGGTTGTGAGTATATGTTGGCATATCATAAATTAATTGTGGAATTTGTAAGCATCTATCGATCTTGTTTTACTTAGCTCCTTCTATAATTAATAGAACAAAAAAATATTTTATATTAAATATATGATTTGTTATGGGGTATAAAACATGCAGGAAACAAAATATGGAACTGTGCCAACAGATGAAATCTTGAAAGATGGCATACTACATGGTTTTGAAAGAATGTGTATAGTTCATGAGTCAATTGTTGCTATGGTATGTCATTTCTTTTCGATTTACATTGATGTATATTATTTAATATTGTATATTTTCATTATTTTCACCACTGTATATACACTCATTATAGTTTATTTTTATGTTTGTAGATGGAATGTGAAGAAGAAGAAAGCAATCAACATCGCGAAAAAAACATTCCTGAAAATAACCCAAGTCAGGAAGTAGCTCTAGCAGTGACAACAGTTCAAGCAAAGAATGATGATGACTATGTTTGGATATCAAAGGAAGGCGTTGTATTTTTTGAAATATTTGTCTGTGAAACCATACATTTTGTTTAATGTAATGGGCATAGTGTCCCAATTGAAAGACAAAGAGATACCAATAGCTATCCCATTTTGTATAATAGTATCATATATATATATATATATATATATATATATATATATATATATATATATATATATATATATATAATATGTTTTAATTTATTTTATTGCATTCTCCATTGTCGCTGTGAAATGTAACACCACTGATTAAATGTATGGATGATTAAATATTATAATGAAGAGATGTGAAATTTGATGATATGATATAACATATTAATCCAAAAATCACATTCAAATGCACTAATAAAATTTTAATTCATATGAATACTATTATAAGATATATATGTGTCGACTTTTGATGAATAATGAATTTAAAAAAATCACAATAATTATGATATGATATAACAAATTAATCCAAACATCACATTTAAATGCATTAATAAAAAAATAATTAATATGAATACTGTTATAAGATGTGTCAACTTTTTATGAATAATGAATTTAAAAAAATCATGATAATTGCATTGTCACAAGTCGATGTTTCTAAAAAATACAAAATGAACACCGGTGTGTGTCAGTTACATTGGTGCGTTTGTATGATACAATGACCGGTGCATTTCTACGAGCTATGGGCACCGCACAAATACCAATACCAATTATAAATCTCGGTGCTTTTGTGCGATACTGTGCACCGGTGCGTTTATGTGAGACTACACACCGATGCATTTGTACGACCTATGGGCAATGCACAAATACCAATACCAATTATAAATCTCAATTATTTTTTCTGATACTGTGCACTGGTGCATTTCTATAAGTCTACATACCAGTGCGTTGAGACGACCTATGGACATTGTGCAAATCCCAAGACCAATTAGAACTGTCCCGTGCGTTGTATCACCAACACTGCGCCCGGTGCAGTTTTGTACCTTGACAGCCCGGTGCATGCACCTTCAATCACCCCGGGCCACCTTCTAGATGACACACACCAGTGCGTTGAATCCTTAGTAGCGCACCGATGAAAAAAAAATGTGTAATAACCTTCAGCCGCCTAGTTTTTTTAGTTGTGTTGAATTTCCATTAAAATATCATCCAAAACCTCCGTAACCATAAACGGATGTTGTAGCAGATGTTTTTTTGAAATTTTGGCCAATTTTATAACACTAAAAACCTCCTTTATGACCTCCACTAGAGGGTCTTTTCCTTGTAGTGATATTTTTCAGATTTTGTTTATAAAATATTATCAATATCTTTCAGTATTTTATATGATCTATCAAATATAAGGATATTCCCATAAATAAAAATAATATTACAACTTAGTGAGGGGGTTAAAGTTGGAGTTTGGTATTTGTATAAAGAATTCACTAAAATCAAGGTTTATGGTTATGAATTGTCTCCTTATAGTCTTCATGTTTTCTTAACTATGAAGGTTTTTGCACTAGAATTAATAAGACATAGCCTCAGTGTAGATCAAATTAATTTTGTATCTAAAAAGCACACTCTTTTTTTCAAATTAAAAGAATAAGTGGGGCCATTTTTGGTTAATACAAAAGCGAAAACTAAGGATATTTAAGTAATGTTTGAGGATATGAGGTTATCATAGGGACAAATTTGGCGCTATAATCGTTACAATAATATATCCAACAAAAGAGAAGAGCAAGGTTCAAACCCATATAGGCATATGCCAAGGAAAATTGTTGAACAATTTGTTAACAAAGATGTCTAGGAGGAGGTTCCCATACTAGTTGAATAGGTGCACAATGGAGAGGGCCAACTTTCAAAATTGATTAGCATTGAAACCCCACAACAGATGAATAAATAATTCAAAAGAGTCTTTATAGAGACACAACAATCAACCTCAAAATAAAAAAATATAGTGTAGAGTACAAAAGAGGCAGAGATTGGAAGAACCATAAGTTTCAATCATTGAAGCTACATCAAGCGAGCATGTTTTTAATGTAGATATTTAACCACCAATTACTTTTTTACCATAAAAATCGTCTTCTGGTATTTCAATTGCTACAACTACTAAGGAGGATAACATTTACTCATAATTCGTGAATATAAAGAACAAAATTATGAATTTAAAGAAATATTTCTACAATGAACTATGGAAGTAGGGCACGAAATCACAAACAATATTAACTATAGCCCTAGACTAGAAAAAATGACATCACAATTTTAAAACCTAAGTCTCAAGTTAATAAAACTACATAAGAGTATAAATAATTCAAGTTCACCATTGAATCAATGTAGATCCATTTGATTGATCAAATGGATCTCCATAGAATGATAGGGGATATTTTATGCAAAAGTTTAGGAAAAAAAACCACTCTTTTTGCTAAATTAGAAAATATGTTAAATAAAGTGACTAATAAGTTGAAACAAGAGAATATTTCCACCGGGACAAAGAAAATGAAGATTCATAATTTTGATATGATTATAATAAAATTGGGTGCATATCCAATTGATTCTTCTTTGAGACAAGCCTTAATAAAATCAAGAGACACAAACATTCAAGTGCTCAAAAGAAAGTTCAAAATTATTGATTAAGAACATGTGAAAAATATAGTGTTAGAAACCATGTAGAAGGAAAAGGAGTATTTTCTTTCCATGATTATAGGATAGGATAAACAAATTGAAAAATAGGAAAAACAAATTGAAACTTAAAATAAAAATCTGAGCATATATGTGTAACAACTACATCTAAGTAAAAAATTATAAAGGTAGATCCTTCTAAATTGGTTGACACAATGTGAACACTTAATATTAAAGATCAAGAGATTGAAAATCTCAAAAAGATACTTTAGATTAAGATTGATTAATGAAGGGAGGTTAAAGAGGAATTGGAAGAGAAAAATAACACTATTAGTACTTGTTACGTCCCCGTAATTTGTTAGATTGGCGAGAAAAAATGAACAGGGGTAACACCAGACCAGTCTTTGGAGTCCTAGGACCTAGCCTTCCTAGACTCAGAGAGGGCTCTCTCTATTTTGTGTAAAGGATGTGAACTTGTTTGCTTTTAGTGTTTGATTTTAGGCTAGTTGTTAAGTTTAGGGTTTGTTTGTTTGTTTTGGTGGGGTAGATGATTAAGTAGAATAGATAGAGTGAGGAAATATTCAAGTCATTGGGCTATGGAGTCTATAAAAAGTTTTGCAAAGTTCAACAATGAATCAAGGTGCATCATAGGGAAAATCTAACATGGTCAAATGGATTTTCAAGGTTTGTGTTAGATGAAATAAACATCAAGTTTGTGAACAAAGTAGGGCAAAGGGCAGTTAAGAATTCTTTGTCAAATAATTTAACAAGAAGGGCCTTAAAAACTATTTAGCATAAAGAAGTAATCATAAGACAAGGAAAACCAATAACTCTTTGATTAAACTAAGCAAATGAGCATCTAAGACAAACAATCCAATGAAATATAGAAGGCAAGAAACTTATTTAACTTCTAGTGATTTCACCTTCAACGTTAGAAAACATTTAAGATAGAAATATAACATAGATCAAAGAAGAGGGAACTCATAAAAATCATTGATCATAGCCATAAATACCTCCAAAGCAATCTTTCAAGAATGGACAAAGGGTATGATCGAAACATAGCCTCTTTGGAAAAGCATAATTAGTGATACTCCAAAGAAAGATCTTAAGAAAAATGTTTTAGTGACATCAAACAAGTAGGGCTAACCATAAAAGATATTTGATATCTACTGTATTGAATCATTCATAAGATAAATAAGCTTGGGTGGGTCTAGAGAGCAACTAAGAATTCTCTAAACTGACCTAGCAGAGGAAAACATAGAGGCAGTGAAGAACAAACATAGTAAGGTGCCTTTGAAAAACATTTCTTAGTATAAAACCTTTGTTCTACTGCAATATAGAAGGATGTAACAACATGATACATAAGAAAACAAGAACTGAATAGAAGCACATCACCATTAACCATGCTCAGGGATCCTGCAAGGAAGCCTTCTCCATCATCAATCAAAACAAGCCATCCACAAATTCCACAACACCAATTTCTCTTCAATCTCCAAAAAACTATGTATTGCTCCCAAAAGTCATCAAATGCCAACCTTTTAAAATAAGACCCTCATGCTCTATTTATCTCGCAAAGGAGGGAAAAAACCCTAAATAGGGTTTGAAAATGTCAGAAACACCCATAAATGTGATTTATGTCTAAGAGACCATGCGAGGCCCAATACACAAAATATCTCAGGAAATAAATGCAAAAATAACTCCTAGCACCTAACTTTGGAGTGATTTGCCCCAAAAAACACTAAAATATCATTTTTCCATAAATGAGTGTCTTTTTTTGACTTTTTCACATTAAAGGACTTTTGCACATTAAAGTCATAGCAGTGAGGTCTGAAGGCATAGCACATGGACAGGAAAACTGGGTCCACTTGCAACGAAGTTTTGATGCCCTTCCCGATGTCGGAATTTTCTCTGTGATGGCTCGTTCGAAAGCCTGTCGAGTCTACTTTCCAAAAATTCCATTTTTTTCTGATTGGTCTCCATTAACATATCAAAAAAGTGAATCTCCCAAGTCCGCTCTAGGCGCAACGCCAGTCCTAAAAACTAGGCAGAAAGGTGAAAAATGACATGTTTTTTAGCCTTTTGAGGGACCAAAAATACTCCAAATGCTCTGAAATTTGGTGAGCATGATGTAATTGAGCTGAGGATTCCAAAAATAAAAAATTTTCCTCCTGAGGATGCCTGAGATGAAGGAGTAGTGCTAAGGGTGCTGCGCCTTCAGGCCTTAAAATTAGCAAAAAACCAAAAATTCTCAAAATGTTCCCAAAATTGGTGGATATCTTCCTTATGGGGTTTGGGAGACCTATAGAGAAGCTTCAGCCAAGATTACAAGGTTTTCTTTGTCTTTTGCCTCCTTGATTTATTTTATTTCGGCAAGGGCTCCTTTGAGCTTAGCCTTTGAAATTTGATTTTGCAATGCATAGTGCTTGGTCATCTTCTTTTGGAGGTCAAGGTCCCTCTTTTCCTTATTCAACTGCTTGTTTTCATTCTTATAATAGTCAATTTATACATTTCCATGCTAAGGCATCTTTCTAGATCTCTGATCTCAGCATCCTTGCTTTGGAGCAAGATGCTAGTGACCTTTAGCTTATCTTCATTTTGTCTGTCAAGTTCAATGATGTCAAATTCTTGTTCAAGCTCATGCTTTCCGTTCTTACCTTTCTTCACCATGGCCCCTTGCCTTTTAGAGGAAGCAAACACATGCCTTTCTCCTCTTTGATATGTCAATGGAAGAGGTTTGATTGTGATCATTTCCGCGTCTTGATCATGGCTTCCATCATTTGTTTCCATGTATTCCTCTTCATTAACTTGTCTGTTGCTTACCTCATTTCCTTCAACATTAGCCTCACTATTGGCCTCTTCACTGATTTCTGCACTATTATTTGTACTGCCTTCATCTTGTTTATCATTACTGCTAGGAGTCTCATGGCTGTGATTTTTACTGCTCTCATCAAATTCTTCATTTTCTTCACTGTTTTGATCTCCCTTTGTCTCCATGTTTTCTACCTCATTGCTAACGTTTTTGTTTCCAACATTATCACTACCTTTATCACTGCAAGGAACCTCACAGTTTTTGCTGTCATTGTGGCTCTTAGTTTCATTGCCACCATCATCATCATCACTATGAAGCTCACTGTTTTCACTATTTTCATGACTGTCATGACTGTTGTCATGAATGTCCTTTTCCTCACTGATGCTTGCTTCAATATTCCCAATATCTCCTTCACTACCCTTAGATTCAGTGGCTTCCTCTTCATCAACATTTTATGCCTCATCTTCATTTTGGTTTGATTCATTGTCACCCTCATCTTCTTTGTCATCTGTTTCTTTATCACTTTCTTGTTCACTGCTATTTCCTTCTTTTATGTCCATCCTGTCTTCTGCCTCTTCATCTTCAACATCATCATTGCCCTTATCATCATTTGTTTCTTCTATGCTAACATCATTGCCCCCTAGTTCTTCATTTTCTTCCTCTTTACTGTCCTCTTCTTCATCAATGCTTAATTCATATTTGCTCTCTCCTTGACTAGTATTTGATTGCTCATCATGGTCACTTTCTTCTTTGGATGATTCATTGGGAGAAGGTGAGGAAGGGAGGTTTTCTTGAGGAGAGGATACATGTGTAGATGATGAGGCATGATCAGTAGGAGGTGATGGAGGAGAAGAGGGAGGAGGATGAGATGATGAGGGTAAATTTGGCTGATGATGAGGCTATGGGTTTGTGAAGATCTCATGAATAATGAACACCTCCCATGGTATGCCCTTTTGCTCCAACTGATGTAGCACAACCATATTGATCAAGGAGTGGTGGAACAAACTCTGCATTTTTTGGGAATATTTCCTCCTTTGGACAACATAAGACATCTTGTCGATACTCCTATATAGGTAGTAGGGTAAATGAAGCATTTTAACCCTAGTAAAATGCATGAGTAATCTGATATGGTAGGAATAGAGCCCAAAGTATCTCCCCTCACATGTAAAATATTTCATGATGACCCTCAGCAAGGGTGCATACCTCTCCAATAGGTGTGAAAAATGGAAAATAGATTTGCAACCTTCTTTGTACCTAGGTTTGAGAAATGGCTCATAATAGCTTATGTCTAACTTTTCTCTTTGGAACCACTTTTCATTAACATTGGGCATGCCTGTAGCATGGGCAGTGGCATCTGATGATAGCTCAAAGTCTAACCCTACAATATTTACTTATTTATTGTGTAGGTTTAGGATAAACAAGCTAGTGAGCTCGGGGTGACTTTGCACTTGTTGGACATTTTCACAAAACTAGAAACACCCTACATTTTGAAAGCATGTGATGATCATAGGAGAGGATTTAAGTTCCAAAGTTTCTTGGGGTTCAAACCTATTAACCTTCCCACCTTTGTGCTTCTGCCTCATAGGCACTTGGCCTCCTTCACTGCTAACAATCCCTCCTTCTCCTGACATTTTGATTTATGTTGCCTTTAAATAAATCCTAGCTCTGTTTGTGAAACTTGATATGAGGACTGAGTTGGGATGATGGTGAAAGGAAACCTTTACAAGTGAGTGATAGGAAGGTGTAAGTGTATGAATGAGCCCTTTAAGCCTTGATGAATGGTTAACTTGAACTCACTGTAGTTACCCTACTTCACACCCTTCTTGACTGATAAATTCTTTCTTGGAGGCTAAAACAGGGTTTTTGTCATGAAGACTTAGGGTTTCTAGTCATTATGGTTTGGTCAATTCCCTTAATCATCAAATCATGAAATTCACTAGAGGATAAGGAACAAAATCCACCTACCAACTTTCAATGTCTTTGCAGGTCCTGGGATGCATCTTGGAAGAGTCTTTTTATCGTTTTTGGCAATTTGCAGGTGGAGGAAGGGCTTCTGGAGAAGGTGCAGTGCCTACATGCACAGTCGGGTCCCTTCTGCCCAACGCGTAGTGCCTACACGCATTCCTGGGTGTTGAGCCTCCTGGTCACAATGCTTGAATGTGTTTTTTTCCTGTCGGGCCTCCTGGGCATAGCACTTGAACGCGTTCAGGCCTGTCGGGCTCTCCCAATGCGTAGCGCCGGGCACCTTTTTTTCTTGTCGGGATTTCCCTGGGTGAACGGGTAACACCTGCTTGAACACACAGTGTGGTTCCCTGAATGCGTAGCGTAGAGTAAATTTACAACGTAAAACCTCTCGAACGCGTAGCATTGGGCACTGAACGTGTAGCGCCTGCACGAAGGCGCAGCACTGGGAAAACTCACTCAAATTTTCACTGAAAACTCATATTTTTCTCCTTGAAGGTTTTTTATTCTTCTGCAAGTGATTAATGAGCCAAGTGAAAAACATAATGACTATTTATAGTCTTAGGAAAATAAATTTAACCTTTGTAGACCCACTTTCTAATTTTTTTAGTACCTTTGTCACTTTTACTCATATTCTTTTTGATCTTTTGCAGTAGGTGGCTTAAAAAACATTCAAATGTACTTTTTCCCTTCTAACCATTTTTCTTTGTTTGCTCTTCAGGTGGCTAACATGGTGAAATTTTACTCCCTTCGACCTATATATGCCTTTAACACTCTGTTCTGCAGATGTTTGTTTGAGTCACATAATTTACTGTGTTTTGGCTTGTTCATGTCTTTCAGTCACTTTTATTCCATAAGTGTCATGAAAACCTTGAAGTGACCCTCTTCCCTATGATCTTTGGAACATGTTAAATTTACTTTGACAACCTTAGGCACTTGCATAGTGGCACTACCTTTAAAAATTCTCTGTTCTTACCCTGGAGATCAAATTACCTTGTTCTTGATGGGTGACTAAAAGAACTTGTTTCATCCTTCTCATTGATCCTTAGGCATGATAAATCCACCTTTGACAAGCACCATAGTCTTAAAAATCATGTATGCTATGTCCTCTTTGGCCACTTCTGATTTGCAGGTGCCATGACATACTGATTTAGCCCTTTCTAATGTCCTTGGATTTTGACATATTTAGTCACACAGTAGCAACCTTATAATCTGTTTGGATTTCCATATTGGAGCTTAACCCTATTTTTTTATTCCTTTGATCATTAAGTGTAAATGACTAAAAATGGGAGCTTGAACTTTCTTTCACTGATACTCTTTGCATTCTCTTCCTTTTTAGGCAGTGAAACACTTTACCTAGGCAAACTCTGGAAGTCACCGACAATAGTCTCTTCAAACCTTCTTTTTGCTATCATCATGGAGGCCTATCATCTTCATTTCATCTCCCTTGACTATCTTTCCAAAACCTTAGGTTTCTGGGCTGTTTGAGAAGAATTATTAGTGTTGTCTTCTATGTTCTCTATAGCCCTTTCAAGTTCATTCATTTTTGTCCAGTTCACCTCACCTTTTTCCCTCTTTCATTCATGATTTATAAAAAACTTCTTCCATGTTTGGTTCACTTGGTGTGCCTCCTCCATGTGTTCAACTGCATTGGATCCTTGCTTGGCACACTGCTGGAAAAATCAGACTTAGAAACCCTGATCTTCCCTGAACACAAACTGCTCCCTATCCTTTTGCTATGAATCTCTTTAAATAGGAGCATGCCTCTTACCTTACCAAATTTTCTGTTGATAGTCACCTTGACACTCCTACAGAAATGTCAAAATGAACAATTTCCTTTTGCAGAACTTGAACTTGACAAGGTGATCTTCCTTGGAGATTTTTCTGATCTATCTTGGAAAAACAAGTGCTGACCTTATTTCATATTTGATTAAGCTTCCAGCACATTAAAAAAAGTGCTTCAAAACACCAAGGATAACCCTACAACCTGTGAAACACTAATGACCTAGTGGGAGGCTCCTTTGACTTTGTATTAGACTGAAAGCTTGGTTTGGGGTCTTCAAATGTAAAAAACTAAGTTTTTGACAAATTGATGTATTGAAGATCCAAAATCCAATATAATTGATTTATATAAAGAGCCTACAGAGATATTTTTGAGACAGTCAATGCCTGAGGCATCTGGTGAATATGAGTTGGAGCAGGATGTTTGGCAATCCTAGGTGGAAAGTGGAGGGGTGAGGCAAAGGAAAAACATAGTGCTGAGGTTATGGGTAGGAGAATAGGATATAGATGAGTGGCATTAGCCCATGAGGGGTATTTTAGGAGTGGTAGGATGACCATGGAATGAAAAAATAGTAAAATAGTGAATTTCTTTTTTAAGGATAATGAAGACAGTGAGATTTCTAAAACTCACAATATTCATGAATCATGTTTTTAGAAATATAGGACAAGTATTTAGTCATCCATGAATAGCAAAAATTACTGATGACTAAAAACACTCAACAAAATTGAAAAAGCTACTTTACAAAGTCAAGTAGAGTGGTACAAGAAACAATTATTTGGATCTCAAAAATTAATTGAGAAAAGGTGGTTTTATGGAAGGAAATAATATCCTTTATTTTAGATTTATGGGAATCAATTGTATTAATTAGGGAAGAAGAAATTTTTTTGATGATTGGTAAATATGTTATAGATTGAATCCAGCGTGAATTAGGAAACAAGCCAATAATGGAAACCAAAATAATTAGGTTTCTTAATTTAAGAGGCAAAGAAAAACTCAAAAAATTGGGCATTAGTGACAAAACTAATATGATAATGGAGACTAACAGAGTTATCACTGAGAATAATTTTATGTAGTAGGTACAATATAAATGTAAGTTAGTCCAAAAGGAGGTTGACTCATTCAATGCTAAGCTTAATATTTGAAAATGCATGGGAATTCCTTCATGCAACGATGCACATGAAATATTATTACCTCTTGATGAATTTAATGAATCATTATCAAAGTACAGATCAGATGATAGTTATTTTTCTAATATGAGTGGAGTATTAAAAGGAAAAATAGTTGTCGATAAAATAATGGATGATTTTTATTTTCAATAACATGTCGATATGTTATTTCCTATTATACCTACATATAAGAATACACCGATTTTGATGCAACTTATAGAATTTAGATGGTGTCATATAGTTACCCAACTAGATCTGAGTAGGAGTAGTTGACTAAGTTAGTTTGATGAATTTATCATATTATACAATAGAATCCAACAAAATAGCACATATAGAACCTCAAGTTTGGATCAAGAAGTCATTGTATATTTTTATATTTAGATCCTATATTTTAGTTTTTACAACAATAAGTAGTTTTGTAATTTTTTGTGTGAAAATTAAAAAGAAACTTAGATGAAGTGTTGGATTCTAGAGAAAAAAGACTTGTAATTTGTATTTGAAGACTTTATTTTAGAATGTTTTAATCAAAAGATTCTTCTTTTAGCATATGGAAACTTATTTCCTCTGTGAGTGTTATTTATTGTAATTTTCTTGATCTATTTCATTTGAGCATATTTAAGTGATATGAAATGATAGAGAGGTTAAACTGAGTATGAACTTCCCTTCTTTATCCCAAAAAAGTTATATTCAATACTGAGATTTATAATATAGGAAGTTTTTTTTGTATTATACCTCTGAAACCATTATTTGTTTCCTTGATTTCATGTGATTAATATCTATTCTATTGTTAAGCCATCGTAATTTTATTCTATGCACTTTTCTATTATATCTGTTAGCTGATAAATTCAAGTGAACATAAATGTTATATGTTATATTTCTTAAGTATTCCTTCATCACCTTTATCTTACTTGTATCTGTCATGGTTGAAAGTAAGCCTTTTGGTTAAAATATGTAAATATTTTTCTTTATATTTAAGAAAGGAGTTTAACCCATAACAACCTTGTTTTTAAAAACCCACAAATCCAGGTGGCTTGTCATAGTTTCCTAGCCAAAAAATATCTTCAAAGGATAACATCATATTGGCATCATTGTCGAGGAATGAAGTGAAATTATTTTTCACTGGGACAATGAACGAACCCTTTTTTGTGACGGTGAACAATAAATTGGTAGGATAATACCATTCACTTAGTGAACTCCATTGTCTAAAAATCTAGCATCTCAAAATTTTACCAGATCCAATCCTACACTTGAATATATTTCACCAGTTTTTGATCTTGAAAATAATTAGACATGCCAGTTTAAGGCATAGGCTTAAAGCCTAATATTGAACCATTCCCTAAGAATATACTTCTCATCGTGAAAGTGCTGAAGACAAGTATGGGATCCTTGAATAGAAATATGAGATTCAATTACCTAAAATATCCCTAAGAGTTTTATCTCTTGTTGAAAAGGGTACTTCAATTCAAACAAACTTTCTTATTAAACAAATTTAAACCCTTGAATTACCTCTTTCTATTGAACTTGAGAATTTTGAAGTTAAACCAGAGGAAGAGTTTTCATTATTTTCTCATACAGTTCTTATTCCTTCAACTTAAACAGAAGGAAAGATAAAATTACATTGTAATCCTCTTTTTCTTTAAGCACAAAAGGTTCTACAAACTCAAGTTTTTTAATCTCAATAGTCGCTACAACATAAGTTATCAAATATTTCACAATAGAAAATTGATGGAGTGGGCCAATTGGTAACTACTAAGTATGCTCCATTGAGGTTACCTGCTCAGTTGCATGATCTACCACAAGGATATTTCAAGTTTCTTCCCAAATATAATAATGAAGGAGAAATTAATGCCAAGGAGCACTTGTTTTCTTTCCCAAAATTTTCCAATAATTCAAATGTTGAACATGATGATGTCTATATGAGTATTTTTGTATAATATTTAGAAGGGGAAGCTAGAAGCTACTTTAGGTAATTGGAGGCTGATTCAATTCATACTTGGAGGGATCTTACAATTTTTTTTCTCAATAAATGGGGTGAGAAGAAAGACCTTGATTATTATTTAATAGAGTTTTGTGATACAAAGAGAAAATCGGGTTAAATAGTTATTGATTCCATCAAAAGGTTCAACAAGCTATATAACACAATGCTAGTTGATATCAAGCCTTCTCCAATAGAAACTACAGTCATTTTTTTTCTGCATTTTAGGAGGATTTTGCATTGATGTTGAGAGAGAGAAAGTCTAGAACCCTTATACACATGTATAATTATTCAAGTGAGGTTGAGCTAAATGGAGCAACATTAGGTAAAAATAGAGCTAAAGAGAAAATAAAAAGAAAATAAAAAGGCCAAGTAAGATGTAAGAGCTTCAAGTGGAGGGAAGAAGAAAATGATCAAGAAATTGATGAAATAACTATAATGATAAAGAATTTATCAAACAAATAACTAGAATAGAAAATCCTCCTAGACAAGGTCAAGAGTATGT
The DNA here is from genome assembly GCA_034641835.2 of Pinus albicaulis. Taxonomy (NCBI): domain Eukaryota; kingdom Viridiplantae; phylum Streptophyta; class Pinopsida; order Pinales; family Pinaceae; genus Pinus; species Pinus albicaulis. Next base: position 610,883,067 of record CM076577.1, on the reverse strand, counting down.
GAACAAACCACCTGCCAGTTTTAAAGACCCTTTAACCCACATATGTGTCAAAGGGAAATAAGAAAGGTTGATTAGTAGGTTTAAAATCTCTAGTTATAGATGGTCAGAATATTGAAGAACTTGAACAAAAAATAGATGATGTGAATTGTCTTCATGGCTAGTAGTCTCATATTTGTAGAACTCCTCAAGATACTCCTCTAAAAAACATGAATTGACTAAAGGTATTAATCCATGTCTTGTTTCTCAGTATAAATATTTTTTCTGATTTTCTACAAGGTGAAATTAATAGAAAATATGATTTAAGGCTTACATAAAATATAGATAAAAATGTCAAGAGAGTTTATTTTTCTACACCTAAAGATAAGGATCAGGGACCTTCTACCTCACAACAAAAACCCATAGTAAATGAAGAAAAATTTAAATTTAAAATGGTTTCAATACAATTAAATTTGGAAAAATTAAAAAGTTCTACTCCATTGAAAAAATTAGCTAACAATATCATGTATAAAAAAAGTAGCTAAATGGATTTAGTCATCATATGCAATGACAAAACATGATACTTTAAATTTGCAGGATAAGAATCCATCTATCGTTTTTAGACCACATGTAGAGATGAGAGATGAGCTAGTGCCTCCTTTCTTTGTTACTTTGAAGATTCATGATTTCCTCCTCTATAATTGTATGATGGATTCAAAGCATCGAATATTATAACACGTAATTCAATTGTGGAAAAGCTACACTTATAGGTTACTTGACCATATCATGATCTATATTCATTTGATTCGAAGAAAGTGGAATGTTTGGGTTTAATCAAAGACATGGTTGTATCTTTAGCTCATATTATTATCAAAAACATGGTTATGGATGTAGTTGCAACAAATATTCCTCCCAAATTTGATATACTTTTATCAATATCACGGTGTTTCAAATTAGGAGGTTTCCTTCAGATAGACTTGACTTATTCTATAATTCTAGTTTTTGGAGGAGAGAGCATGAGGTTTTATAGAGAAGCAAGTTCTTGTTACATTGTGAGTGATGCTAAACACCAAATTAATCATCTGGTATATGTTGTTGGTCAAGAAATAGGGTGTTATATTTTGTCTGTAAATAAAAAATTTAGTGTTCAGAATACATTAGAAAAATTGTGAACATATCCAAGTTTTTAGTAAATGATGGGTGGAAGTTATGTTTTAATGGAGCTAGTTCAAAGGAATGTTTAGTGCATGGAGTAGTTCCAATTTAACCTTCAAAGGAAATTTTTACTCAATCATTCAATTTGGAATTGAAGTTACTAATAATGTAGAAGAGTATGAGGCCCTAATTTTGGGACTTGAAATCACTAGAAAGATGAAAATTCCTAATGTGGCAGTTTTCAGTGTCTTCAAACTGGTGGTAAAGTAGGTGAGAAATATATGTCAAAAAAAACATCCAAGACTTAATTCATATAGGAATTAGGTATGAAATTGTATATACAATTACTTTCAAGATTTTAATATTATTGCTATTCCAAGAGAGTAGAAATTTTCAGCTAATTTTTTGGCTATATTGACAAGTACTTTCAAGGTGAAAATTAAATCTTAGTTGTAATATTAGGTAGAAGTAATATATAGAACATCCATTCCTGATAATTTTATATAATGGTAAGTGTTTGAATATGGTGAACACATAAAAAGGTTTATGGAGGTTATTGATGGATTTTCAACTTCTTATATTGATTAAGATTTAGATCAAGAAAACAAAGAAGACATTATAGATCAAGGTGAAAAACTCAAGGATACAATCGTAGATCATAAGATAATTCAGCTGTCAAACAATTTTATTCCTAAGGGACTAGTACCATTAGAGAAATTGTATGATGAAAATGATGTTCCTACTAGTGCAACAATCAAGCCTTAGCCAAAATACATACAAGATTTCAATATTGGAATAGAAGAAGAACCGAGGTATATTATTATTTCTATGTCATTACCACCATAGGTCAAATACAAGTAAATATTTTTGTTTAAAAAATACATTGATGTGTTTTCTTGGAAATGTGATGATTTCAAAACCTATGATACCTCAATGATTATGCATAAGTTTTTTTTGAATCTTGATGTCAAACCTTTTAGATAGAATATTAGAAAGTTAATCCTATTTTATTTCTTATAATTGAGAAATAAGTGAAAAATTTGTTTGATGCTAAAATCATAGTACCATTGATATATTGTGAATGTATTGCTAACTTGGTTTCTGTAAGGAAGAATAATGGAGAAATCAAGTTGTGTGTATATTTTAGGAATTTAAACAAAACATATCTTAAGGATGATTATCCACTTCCTAAGATGGATTTCCTTATTCAAAAGGTGACCGGAGTAGAAAAAATATCAATGTTATATGGTTTTTCATGATAGAACCAAATTGTAGTACAAGAAAAAGATCAAAGTAAAACAACCTTATTACACCTTGGGGCACATTCATGTACGCCAAGATACCTTTTGTCTTGATGAATTCTAGAGCCACCTTTCAGAGAGCCATGGATTTGGATTTTGTTGGTGAAAATAACTTGCTTAGTTTAATTTACATTGATGATCTCACTACCTTTTCCAATCTAGAATAAAAAAAATTGAGACATCTTCAAAGAATTTTTTAGAAGTGCATGGAATTTTGGATTTCACTTTGTTATATGAAATCTACGAATGCGGACAGAAGTAATTTCCCTAGACTGGGTGGCCTATCCTAGAAAAACAAAAATACAAATAAGCTGATGTTTTTCTTAAAGCAAATAGATAATGGTATGAAGCCTACCTGTAATATGTCATATGTTTCAATCCTCTATTGGCTTGTATGCTCCAATCCTAGCTCTGATCGGTATAATTAGAACCTACACAATCAAACAACACAAGTCAGTGATCTACGACATATATGTAGCATCATCTAATCACTTCATTCAATGGATCAACATGGCATCAAAATACATGAAATCATAACATCATATATAGGAAAACAAAGAAATATTTGCATTAATATAAATGGAGTGAGTTACCACCAAATATAGGAGTTGATATTGCAGAAGAGCTCCTCCAAGTTGACTTGTTCCTTATTTGCCACAAAGTGTACCTCTATGTCACTCTAATGAATGGAATAATGACTCTTCACAACAAAAACATGAGGTTATAATCTATCTCCTAAATCCAACCCTTAACTTATGGAGGGCCACAAATATATATAAGAGGATGGTAACTTGGGAGTTATTATCCATTTACCAATCTAGGCTTGAAATCCACTCTTAATGGGACTATGAGCTCAAGGGATAAAGGATGAAAACTCCAAGGTAGGATAATATAGGATTCAAGACTTTATCCGAGGTAAATAGTTATAACAACTCTTGGAATTTTTTTGAAGAGGAATCTTCGATATTCCTTTAATTTTACCAAATTTCTAGAATCAACGCACCCCCAACATAAGGAAAATTTTAGCTGATCAAACCACCCCATTAAGGGAAAATATGTAGGTGAACGTAGGTCTCCAAGCCTACAAACTGCATTGGTACTTAAAGTGATTGAAATGAAGCAATTTCAAGTAGAAAGTCAATGTATAGAAAGAGTCATGCTTAGTGTTTTGTGCAAGGATGATGACAATGGGTAAAAGGATGTTGATTGATCTAGTTTGTAGGCCTATTGACAAAATAACAAAATGGCCTATAAAAGATTCCCCCCTAAAGCACAAAGTTAGAAAAGGAAACTAATGATTGAATTTCTTTACTTTGTGACAATTTACGATCAAGAACAACCAGCAAGATCATCTTCTGCTACAGTACATTTACACATACTCATCTTCTGCTATATATATATATATATATATATTTGGCTGAGGGATGCATACCCATACTCAACACATAAGCTAAAATTACATGTACAATGAACAAAAGACACATCCACTGATTACAAATGGTGGACCCATGATGTGATGAATGTCTGAGTGATCATAGCCATCATAAATTGTGATCTTGTATTGATCCTGAAATCACATCCTAAATGGATGAAACTAGATATGGGGTCTTCTATATCGTTCACATGATCGTCCAATGTACAAGACTAACCATGTGAATTAATGAGATGGATTCGAACATGATAGGGACCATTTGATTACCGACCAATGATGTAAGTCATTAATGGATTCCAAGGTACTGGAGTACAATCCATATGGTGTGAATAAGTGAGTTGAATTCGAACACCACAAAAAATATTTCGGTTGAAGGCCATTGATGTAAACCTCTCACTGAGAGTGAGGAAACTTGCCATTGATGTATGCAAACACCAAGGTACCAAAGGGTTGTTTCTAAGTTCCTGGATAATGAGTTGATGTCAACAGGAAGTAACCCATCATAGCAGGGCCTTGATGTATCCCCACATCAAAGGCATGAAAGAGGTATCATGATTTGAGACATAATGATGATGATACAAAACTAGAACAGGAACCACAAACACGGAATGAAGGATCAAGTGTATTGTAGTAGATATTGATTAAATGACTTCTCTTGAACACAACGACGACACTGAATTGAGTTGGAAACACTGACCCAAAACCGAAAATTCAGGTTTTGAAAATGGTATGATTAACCAAAAGACAAGAAAATTTCCTAACCCAATAGCCACAGAGATGAAGTGGAAGAGTGTTAAGTCCCTATATTAATAGTGTAGTCCCTTATTATGTTAGTGTATCCCCCCTTATTGTTATTGTTGTACCCCTGTAACCCCCATATTGTTATTATTGTGCCCTTACATTATTATTTCTAGGTTGGCTAGGATTACATTGTGGCCCCACTAGGATTATATTGTGGCCCCATGAACTCCTATATATAGAAGGAGGTTTTGGTCATTTGTATCATCCAAGAATTGTTCATTCATGTAATGTATTGGAGGTTGCCCCCTCGAAGTGGTTTATTTCTAAGGTGTTGATATCTATTTTCTTCTCTTTTTGGAGCTGGTTTCACAACATTTGGCATCATAGCTTTGAGATTCTAGGGTTTCGCTGCTCCAAATAGGTCATCGTGGCATTTTCGCTATAAATTTTTTCTACAAAGGTTCATAATCTGAAATTTTTAGAGTACAAAGCCAAAATCCTTAGGAACATTGTCTCAAAATTTCAGAGCTTTTTTGCAACATTTTTGGAGATATGATCTGTGCAAGTTAGGTCATTTTTCAGGCTCCTGAATTTAACCTAAATAGGTCATCGTGGTATTTTCGTAATACATTTTTTTCTACAAAGGTTAAGAAGCTGAAATGTTTAGAGTGTGAAGCTACAATCCTAAGGAACATCATCGCAAAATTTTAGATATTGGTTCACAATATTTTCGGAGACATGATCTATGGAAGTTAGGGCTTTTTGAGGCTTCTGAATTTCATCTCAAAGAGTTGATCGTGGAAAAATATTCATAGCTCTCTCTCTAAGCATCTGATTGGAATGATGTAAAAAGTGGCTACAACTACACGGACTGTATTTTTTGGTCTATCAATTTTAGAGCCAAAGGAGGAAACAATGACACGTGGTAAGTTGTACAAGTTCACTCTATTGAACCAGTCCAAAGTTGGATCATTGTAGGAGATTGGACATAACTTTGTCTTCAAGAATCCATATCAGGTCAAACCTGTGGCATTCGAAAGAGAATTCAGAGGGATAATACAGTGCCAAATTTCAAATATTGAAGATCTAAAATCACAGAGATAATTAAGTTTCAATATTGAGCTCCTAAAAAGCAAGAAAAAGGTGTGTATTTGGTTTTTAAAATTGCATAACGTTGCTTTGAAAAAGTAGTTTGAAGTGATTCCAAGGGCATATTTTAGAATTTTTATCAGTATTGGGTTCTATAATGTCTCCAAAAAATAATTCCATACCCATTAAGCCCTCAAAAAGATATACTATGACGCATGAAGAGGAAGAATTGCAGTATGAGATATCAAATTTACAGTACCAAGTGCAACAAATTTCGATCTTACAAAAAGAAAGTGAAGATGACATAGATGGTTTAAAAGAAGAAATGGAGGCTAAGTTGGATGGTTTGAAGGATCAAATAATAGCTAATATGGATGATAAATTAGTGGAAGATCACATCGAGCATCAACAACAAGTTCTCCAACTCTCAAAGGATAACCTAACTTTGGTGCAGAATCCAATGAAACAATAGGAAGATCAACATCACATCGAAAGAATTTACGAAGAAGTCACAGAAACAAGAACTCAACAAGTACGATCAATTTCAGAGTATCTTAGCGAGTGGAAGAAATTTCTTGTAGAATATTCCACATGGGAGGATGATAATTTTATCCTTTATGACAGGTTCATCCATGATAGGTTCCACCATCTCTCTCCTAGGTGGGAGAAGGGGTGGAGAAATGGTGAAAGACTATATTTCCACTCATTATAGACCTCGAGCCCAAACAACTAGGGATGGGAAAATTAACATAAGAGATGTGACCCATTTTCCATTAAGAATGATCCTATTCATCATTTCCAGATTGGTTGGTAGCTCAACACTTCATGTAGCTAGTAGATCATACATGTAGTACATTTTAGAGTGTTTGAAGCCAATAGTCTTCAAGTGGAGCGAGGGGGTGTTGGTCAATATGAAAGAAAATCTGTCTAAAGCAAAAGAGGGAGAATTGATTTTTTTTTGACTATGGTTCAATCTCGATATATTTTTCCATAGATCGGATTCCATTATTACAACCTCAACATATCACGCTCGAGACTATTGATCTAAGGATTCCATGGATGAGGAGATGGATAGATCTTATGTCCTAACCTGTAGGTCAATCGGTGATTAGTTTCCCACCAACATTTTTCAAGTGGCCCCGTATATAGTTCATTATGATATATGATTATCCGAATGTAGGGGTGGATTTTCTTGAAGTCCCTGAGCTCATGCTTTCTAAGGGTGATAAATGGGGTGCTACAGTTAAGATAATTTAAACATTTAAGTTTTTTAAAATTTAATTTTTTTTTTTGTGTTTTTTTTAATGTTTTTGAGACTAAACTATTGATTTGTTCATGCATATTTTCAACCCATTTGACTTATAGGTGCTTCATATCTCCATCGTGCAGGAGATCCACAATAGGCAGTAGCACCAATACAGGTTGTTGCAATAGTACGAGATGAACTACAAGATCCCAATGTAATCAAGACCCTAACAGAGGTGGAGTGCCACGTGGATGGGTTGACACACGAGATAGATGAGATCGTGATCCACCAAATTCCTATGTGACTTCAACGACATACTATCAGAGTGCCTAGTCACATTGGTCATCTACTACACAAGATATCCCGTGTAGTGGCATGTTATCATGAGCACTATGATTAGTCTATTGGGAGACTCATATTCGCATCTGCATGTAGTTTTTGATACGGGGCATGTGGCCATATGTGTTTTGGGATTTTTTTTCGTAAAACCAAACTTTATATATATATATATCCATCTTTAGTGTTTCTTTGTTCCTATTATCGCTTTCAATGGATGTGATGTGTATTGAAACTAATTTACATTCGTTGCAAATGTCTATCTAAAACATGATTAACTGAATCTCTCAGTGTATTTAGATTTCTATAAATATGTTGATATTGGATGAAATCAAAATTTATTTCTAGAAGTGAACCCTTAAGAACATGTGAAAGGTGGTGAGACTTCTGACCAAATAGACATTAGCTAATTGGAGTACCACAAGTTGTGAGTGAAGTGTGATGACTAAACGATGAATACCATATGAAATAACATCAGAAAATAGCTCGACCACTTTACTATACTCAACGATGTTGTTGGTAGAGAGATCAATACAAATCCCTCGTAGAATCACTAACTCACCATTTAGAGCGAATATTTCCCATGTTGCGGAGGATAGATTCTGAGTACTATTACTAGCACCATAAGCATAACTGACATATGGTTCATGGGATGCCAAAATCTACAACCAAACTTAAACAAGATCAGCAGAAACCATAGGAAACTCTGAAGAGACACATTGAAAACACACTCAACACACCTATACACAATATGTACACAATGCACTACACATAAGATCAAGCATAGTATTTTTTAAGGTACAACACATTTCCAAGCTGTGCCAGTGGAACTCCATCACAATCAACTAGATCCTAAGCCCTTTTAGCAAGAACATGCTTGAAAATATATGGACCTAGCCACATAGGTTGAAATTTCCCTAATCCTAATTTTCCATATTCTTGATCGTAAAGAAGGACAAGGTATTCTTTCAAGAAGACACAAGGCTTGACACTTTTTTCATACCGTGCCTTAACACTATTCTTATAAGCTTCATTAGTCATAGCAACATCTCGCCAAGTCTCATCTAAATGGGTTAGATGTAAGAGATGTTCCTCTTCTACAGAAGTGGCGGGAAGAAGTTCTACATCCAGTTTCAGTGATGGAATCTCGCATTCAATTGGGAGGATTTCTTTCAAACCAGAAACCAATTGGAAAGGAGTAAATCTAGTAGTAGTCCTAATAAAGGTTCGGTATGCCCACAAGGAAACATAAAGTAGAAAATTCCAGTTTGATTTATGGACCCCTATCATACGTTGAAGAACTATTTTAAGAACTTTCTTAATGACCTCAAACTACCCATTAGCTTGAGGGTAGTAGGGATTGGAAACTTCATTAGAAATTCCCAGTTTGGTAGTGAGTTCGGTCATCATGTGTTTGCGAAATTGCTTCCCATGATCTATGACTATGGCTTGTGGAACACCGAACCATGCAATGACATGATTGAAGAAAAAATATGTGGTCGTTTCTCCATTATTGTTGAATTTAGGCATCACCTTGACCCATTTAGTAAAATAATATACTGCTATAATGATATAACCATGCCCCTAGCTAAGTGAGGGTTACATGTCATGAAATTGATACACCATTTCACAAAAAGGACCTACAATGATAACAATATGCAATGGAGTGGTGGAGCACGGGTATTATGATCATAAAATTGGCATGCACGAAACTTTTGGACAACGATATACAATCACAAAATATGGTGGGCCAAAAGTAACAAGCACGTAGGATCTTCTGGGTGCTAGCATAACCAAATAAATGAATGCCACATTCCCCTGAGTGGCTCATTGAGGACTTTCTCGGCCTCGTCATGTGTGAGGCACCTTCGAAAAACTGTATCAATACCACAACGATAAAGGGTGTAACTGACGATGACGTAATTCTTGGCTTGGTATTAAATATGTCGCTTCTCAAAGCGAGAGGTATGAGGCCAAAAAGTCTGGGTTTGGAGATATATAAGAATGTATCGATACCATGGGTTAGATGATGATATCAGAAAAAAAGAATCTTCTAGGATGGAATCCCAAGATGTCGATTCAGAATCAACAGAGGGAAGGTCACATATTAGCTGAACAAAAAAAAGTGATTTCTTTGATTTGAATTTGATGAATTCCAAATAAAGCTCCTGCAGGATAACAATCCATTTCGAGTATCTCCCCACTAGCAATTGACGTGAAAAACATGTGTCATAAGGTTGTAATTTGAAACGAGTGTAGTTTTCCAGAGTAATATATAAAATGACGAAACATTTGGATAGATTGAATGACTGCCAAAGCTAACTTTTAAACATGGGTATACTTGATTTTGGTATCATTGAGATTCTGAATCAAATAATATATGGGATGTTCAATACCTAGATCATCTTCCTAGACCAATACCATTTGTATAGTAGTGATGGTAGTAACGAGATAGAAGAAATGGTCGCACTGGTAATCATGGGGATATAATAGAGATGCCCGAGGCAATACATCTTTTAGGGCATCAAATGCCTTTTGAGAAATGTTGCCCCAATGGAAGGGAATCCATTTCTTAAGCAAGCGAGTGAATTATTTTGTCAAATCAACATAATTAGGGACAAACCTATGAATAAAGTTAGCCTTCCCTTAGAGTAGTTGAAGTTGAACGAGGGAAGAAGGTGCAGTAAGATCGATGATTTCCTAAAATTTTAGAGGATCGATACGAATTCCATGTTTTGAAATAACAAAACCAAGAATTCAACCAGAACTAATGAAAAACACACATTTATGAGGATTAAGTTGAATATTATAATGTCTACACTGTAGTAAAATGGCCCTAAGATGCATCAGGTGATCAATCCGATATTTAGAATGAGTAAAGAGATCATCCAAATTAGGATGTACAATATGTTTAATGTCATGGAAAGAGTAATGCATGGTTCATTGAAACATAGCCCTAACATTCTTTAAAACAAAAGGGAGTTTTTGGCAAGAAAAATTACCCTAGGGGTAGATAAATACAGTTTTATGTTGATACGCTAGGAGATTTTTGATTTGATTATTGTTGCAGAAACCATCCATGAATGAATATATCTCACAATTGGCACAACCATCAAAAATCGGATCGATAAACAAGGTCAGATGATTGTCCTTTGGACAAGCATGATTTACATCTCGATAATAAACACATATAGAGATTGCCCCTTGTTTTCTTGATTTTGCAACACCTCAAGAGTTGATATAGTTGATGGAGACTGAGCCAAGTTTTCAACTACGTTATAATTTTGGGAAGCTATTGCATGAGGGTTGAAAGAAGATTTATGATTAAGGCCCTTTGGAGGCTTAATGGTTAATTCCATAGGAATTAAAGGTGGAATGGGATCTGTTGGAGATGGTGTTGAAATTTTAGGTTGATTGGTAGCCTGACCATTCAAGGAATTCACATTACCATAGTCCTTACTTCGGGTAGCCACCATAATATCATATTTAGGCTTCGTGGATGAAAGAATTAAAACAATGTTAGATGAAGTAGGGTCCCAAGCAACCATATGTGTCTCCTGATTGGGAAACGAGTCAGTCAACACAATGGGAGAAGTGGAGGATTTAAAGAATTGGTTCAGTTCCGCAAGATGAGGATAGTCATGATTAAAGTTCTCCTCATTACAAATCAAACATGGATAATAAGCCTTTCATTTCTCATCTGAGTATTGACTTTTTTTTTAATCCTGTGGTGAAGAATATTTCATATTTTTTCCTTTACCTTTATTCTTACTTCTTGGTTGTTGTTGATATTTACCGTTATCATAATGAACAACATTTATCTCGGAAGTAGAAGTTACAGGAGGGTTTTGGGAAGATGTAATGAGATAAACATTAGATGGTTTAATCACCATCTGTGAAATGGTAGAACCAATCATGCCATCAGTAGCATGAGATTATTTGCGAGGAGTTTGAGGAAAAATGTTTAAAGGTCTCAAATCTTTTGGTATCTTATCATAAAGTGTGCCTAATTGGGTATCATAACAATATCCAAATATTGTGCATGAGCAATAAATTTTCTTCGGTCACGACTCCACATTTATCCACATCCTACAGTTATAGGTTCCAACAGAGACTTAATGAACCTTTCCGCTAACAATTGACTGGGAACATATGTTTTAACCAACTGACGATGATGAGTCACTCATAAATGTGATCTGAGATGTGAGTGGAATATGATTATTTAAACTTGGTCAAAAGTTCTATTCTAGTATCATATATAATGGGTAACTGAAAATGTGTGAAGAAGGTAGTGGCTAAGGAACTTAAATCATGGAATAGAGCTCTAGGTTATTCAATATACTATTTAGTTTTGGTACCTATAAGTGTACATTGGAAAATACGTAATCAAATGGAATCATCATTAAGGGAGTTCGAAGAACACTGTAGCTGATATGTAATTACATGCATGAAAGGGTTTTCTATAGGATTCCCATTTAATTTGGGAAAATTTGAAGGTAATTAGGTAGGAATTATTGGCCACCAAGGAGAATGAGCAATGGGGCTACTCATGAGTGAAGTCAAATCTGACAGTTCAAGAGTAGCCATAAAGGGAAACTTCCTGTTAAAATCCAGAGGAAGATAACTTGGATATGTTGGGATAGCCTAAGAAATAGGTATTTGTGTTCCATAATAAGGAGGGTTCTAATAAAGAGGAACATGGGTGCCGTAATAGGGAGGATTTTGATAACCAGTATACACATATCCTTGTATTCCAGATCCAGGATAACCATGCAAATGATGGAATGGATGAGTTTGGATTTGCTGGCCTAAATAAGGTGTCTAAAGGATACCTTGTAAAGGTCGATATTGTTGCCCTATGGGATTGTGCATCATACCCACATAGGGTGAGGTTGGTGGGGGCTGCACCATACCATATGTAGTTTTTCCTATAGGAATTTGAGAGACACCTTCTCCAATATTTTAATACTATAAGTTACCTTGTAGAGGTTGAGTCAATGGGATCTGGGAGGTACCAAAGACCATTGGAATAGATTAAGTCATAGTAACATCCTGTAAATTATGGCTTACATTTATTTGAGCTTGTAAAGGTATAGATTGATGAGTAGGAATTTGGGATGCATATGGTATAGAATGTACACATGTACCCAAAACCGAACCAGGTTGGACAAGCGAGGAAGTTTGGAACAACTTGGCAGTAAAAAAGGATAAGGTGGATTTAATGAAGGATGAGCACTAAATTGAGGTATACCAAAGACAGGTTGCCCACCTGCTAAGGAGGAGGGGATGATGGAGGAAAATTCCCACTAGATGGAGAGAACTAAATGTAAGGAGAATTGGGTTGTTAAAGGTGTCCATTAATATAAAGGCTGACCTACTATTTAACTGTAGGTATAGGTGGATGAGAAGGAGTAGAATATATAGTGCTCAATAGAGAAGTGCCAGATAAAATTCCAAAAAAAATTGTCATGGGATATGTCTAAGGACTAGATGACACACTAGATAAGGTACTAGACAACGACTGATAACTAAGCGGGGTGGACGGGACACCATAGAGATGAGTCGTTGGTGATGTCACAAAAATTGACGAGGAAGAAAAATTTGATGTCCCAGGCATAGTGGAGACAGGTTAGGAGACCACGACGTATTCAATCATGGCTAATGATCCCAAGTATGATTTCTACGAGAAACTCATGGGTGAAATTAAAGGAAGAGAATCACATTAAGGAGATTTAGATAGAGTTTGAAGAGGAGGAAAAGTATTATCCTGATAAATATGCAACCCTATCCAATGAACAGGCGAGGAGGGATGAGGTTCTTCCTATGGTATCTCTTCAATACTCACAAGACCATATGGAAGAGGCTCACTATCAGGTCCAAGATATATAGTTTGTAGTTGTGTCTGAGACAAAGGAAGTGAAGAGGAAGGTCCTGAAGTAACATGTGAAGATAACTAAGGTACCTTAGGTTGAATAACCTCAAGAAATAGGGTATCAAACTCAATGAACTTAGGTTCAATGACCTCAAGAATCGAAGGTTCAGGTACTTCTGTTTCGATTATGTTAGATTCATCGACAAGATTAGATGTAATCTTAGGCTCAGATTTCGAAAGGAAGGATGATTTTGGCGGATCAATTTTAGGAGGACCATAAGTAGTTTCATAAGTTCCTCATTCGTTAGTTTGTGTCTTCTTATGCTTTTGACAACATCTAGGAGTTTCCTTTGGTGGAATAGGAGTTTCGTAAGTTCCACGTTGGATTAATAAATCTTAACAATTAATACAAAAATAAATAAAAAAGAGGTAAACTAGGCATAAAGGTTTACCAAGCCACTGTGAACTACAATATACAACTTGCTGAGCTAATGACTTTATGTACATGCATGAAATCTCCCAGAATGTGGTGTCCGGTGTATCTCGGTATACAAGGTGGCCAACTTGGTTACCTATGGCAAGGATAAAAACCTATAGGGGAATTATAAAATATACTCAACGGTACGTACAAGTGCAGTATGTAGCAGTGTTGCCTAATGTATAACCGTTCGATGAGATCATTGCTATATACTTTTCATGTATTGAGCACCATCCAATATACCCAAATTTATGCCGAGTATGCTCTGATACAATTATGAATGTGGAATAGTATATCACCCTCGATATGAAATGCTGGAAAAAAAAAAACAACAACTCCTACATTTAACAATGCCAAAACACGTCTCTAGCCTAGACCTCTAAATCTTTGCGTTAATGTTACAAATTTTCCTTAGGTTGATTCAGTAAATTTTTATGTTTATCTTGAATTAAGTTTCAGTTTTATGGCTCACTACGAGTTTCACTCGAATTCCCTAAAATGAAAGCTAGCATGAAGAAGTGAAATATTTCTCTTTCAGTGAAAATCTATCCAAGGAAGGGAAGAGACAAAGAGTATGCAACATACAAAATGCAACAAACAATATCCAAAATGAAATTCCATTTCAATGCAACTGTTCCTAATGTCGATGCACACACAAAACCCTATATGCCAATGCAAATATTTTTCTCTTTCAATCCCTCTTAATTCTTAAATATGATGAAAAATAATATGCAGGTTTAGTCACAGATTAAAACAAACTTTCAGAATGATGACTAAAACACCAATTCATTTAAGCACTCAATGATAAAACAAATTAGTTTTCCAATGACCTAATGATAATAACAAAGGAAATTCTAAATAAATCCTTACCAAAGGCACTAAAAAAAGAAAGTAAACCAAATGGAGGCTTTAGAGAGACCACAAGACACTCAAAGACTAAAGGAAGAGCAGATGGAAAAAAGCTGATCAAAGAGAAAATAAAAACAAAATAAAATTTATGCAAGAGCAGGGACCAACACAGGTGTAGAAGAGGCACCCGTGCTTGTTGGCTTGAGGGGTCCTAACCCAGGTTCAGATTTTATGGATAAACCAACAAACCTTCCAAATACTGGCCCTTTCGACAATGATATGCTTCTGCAGACCAAAGTCTCACCCAAAGTAGTATGGGGGGGGTGCTCAAACTAGGCTTCCACACCCTGAGAGAGAATTTAATGAAGTGGTCCTTGAAAAATCCCTAAGTGATCCTCTACAGATGCGTGCAATGAGTTTATAACAGAATTACAGAGCATGCACAATTATCAATATAATAATACAGAAATATTTTCTTGCTTAGCGGAGATAACGAATCAGAACCAAATCTCGATCTTAACCAACGTAACAATTAACAGATATCAAATAATCACGCATAATCATCTCAAATATCTTTGCACTTTCATCAATAAGTAAATATATATTGTGATAATAATCAAAGCATAAAAACTACACAAGATAGATGCATAACATATAAATCTTCACCAAAACTGAACTATTTTTCTATTATCTTTCAGAACTATCAATACATCACTATATTTCCTTACAAAACCCTTACAATCCCTTTAGCGCACACAACTAGTGGAGTCCGCACATAGCTAGGAATAGGTCTCTGCGCACACAACTAGAAAGAGCCTTTCACCCAACCCAAACCCTTACAGACACAATTACTATCAGAACATCAACATCTCATAGCACATGTATCACTTACTTAGAATTACTTAGCTTAGAAAAACTCTATATATTTATAATATGCCTAGCGCGTAGATACTATGGTCTCAAACCATGGTTTGAGGCCTACAACTTACATTTAAGCTTAATTACATCCAAAATTGGGGAAAAATCCCTTTGACTTCATCTATGCAAAGCGCACATACAACCATACAAAAAATACCTTTGGAAGTTGTGCCTTAGGGGACCCCGCTCCAATAGGCCCCTAACAAAAACATGTCACTCGTCATGAGTCACTGAGGCACTGTATCCTTGGTTTTAGCCTTGAGTGTCTTGATAGAAGTCTGGACACTGAGCACTAACTCAAGGCTATGCATTGCTGCACGTTATGCTTGCTAGACCATTTTGTCTGTCGTAGACCCTTCAACTTCCATCTCCACACTGCGTTGAATCTGCTGAATAATCTTTAGAGTGTTGTCCATCATCTAGGATAGTTGCAATGATTCCTTTGCCCACCGTGGCATGCGCTATTTGAGCACATGTTCTTTGTGGCACAAGACTGCAATTTTTTCTTGGATTCTGTGACCTTCTTGCACATGAGAAAGTCTTTGTGTGATGACCAATGTAGGTGCTACTGTGAAAATTTATTCGAATTGATGCTCCTTTGCACTGAGTCTGCCATGTGATTGTTGCACGACCGAATCATTTTGGACAGAGGCCCAAATTTCCATGGCCTTGTTCAAATATGCATCACACTACGTGATCGCTGCAGCAATGTTGTCTTGTGCCTGTTTAACTTCTGTTGCCCTCTTCATGTGAACCTATAGAGGAGTCTTTGGCTGCAACTTGGTTTAGAGGTCTGTGATCTGCTGCTCATATTCAGTCCAAATTTTTTGAACCTCTGTGTGCGTTGCTTTGATTGTAGCATCCTGTCCTTCTAAATTCTCAGCAGGCATAGTTGTGGCCAAGACAGCTGGAATATCTCGATACACCTGGTTGATTTTTGACTCCAGCACAACACGCTGGGCCTCTACTTCTCTGCATCCTACTTTTGCCTATTTTTGTTGTATATGCTCTTGTGAAACCTGCTGCTATGCATCTCTAGTATTCATCTGGGTGGTTGCTTCTCATAATTGAAGCTCATCTGCAATCACTAAATGCAACAAATGAAATTTACTTGCAGCAAAAACTGATAAGTTAATGTGCACATCACTTGTTCTAGTAAACTAAATGTGTGAAAAATCAAGCATCCCTAGATGGTGGTAAGGAAATGTCCAAAGGATGCGCACTAGTAACCTGTGCATTGGTCCAACTTGCCTGGATCACGCTCTCCTGGATCTGGCTCACTTGAAATTTTAATTCTTGTAACCCCACTTGAAGAATGTCCAATGAAGATTTATATTGGACCTAAATTTCCATCCAGTGATCTTCCTATGCAGAGGTAACTGTGTTTGCGATCTCATTGAGATCATCCTCTGTAATGGTTAGGAGCTCTGTCCTACTTTCCTAGAGCTCTTATGCTTTTTTTGTGATCCACCCGTGGCCTGAGTACCATGCTTTGTGCCTTTTGATGTTGCTTCTACTTCAGTCCTTAGGAGCAGAGCCATTTTTTCTAGAACTATGGCGGTATCAACGGTTTCTCCTATGGTCATCGGGGTTGGTTCCTTCTCAGCAGGCTTGTCTATCATTGTGGCTGGCACTGTTTCTGTAGGATTTTTAGTAGCCTTCTCCATTGATTTTCTCATTGGAGTACGCACTTGTGTTGGTGGAGTCAACCAGCTTGGCAGCAATTTTGTTGTTACTCTAATTAGGTTGTCCTCACTTACCAAATAAGGAAACTCATACCACATGCCCTCTACAATGCCCTTCATGCAAATGTGGATGTTCTGAAATGTAGCCTTAAAATCAACTACCATCTTGTATTTTTCGTAAAAAGTAGGGGATAGTCGAGGTTTTGATTGTACTACTTGATATAAGGTCGCATCATATAAGACCCAAACTATCTTGTTCTGTTTTGCACGCATTGGGTCAGATGAGTTCCAAAAAGTGGTGTAGCTCACAGCTTTGCACATATGCTCTTCAAGTTCGGGGAACTGGGTGTCTTCGAGGGTTCTCCACCCAATCAGTGCAATGAGTAGCAAGAGCCAAGCGTATTGGAAGTGCTTGCCCTCCTCCTAGACTTCGCACACATTTTCAAGGAATTCCTTGTAGAGATTCCCACACCAGTTGTAGATAACTCCTTTCTCACATCTTCTAACAGCATAATCATGTGCACATGCACTTCCTTGTGCCTACACTTGTGCATCGTCTTGCAAGAAAAGATGAGTGTGCCAAAATGAACAATAGTTTCGTTAATCTCCTCCACAATAAATCCATGGGATTTGCGTGTGACATCATATTTATTCTTTATTTTATCTACCAAAGCTTTCTCCTACACTTTGCCTCCAAAATCTACCATAGGATCGGCCCCCTTATTGGGAAGACTTGTGATTCGGTAAATTAACTATACATCGATTGGGATGCACTCTCCCAACCTGAGCGCATCGTCATGAACCAACACGAATAATTGCCTAACACATATATCATTAATGGGGCTGCGCTCAAAATGAGGGATTTGCAATAGATTGAGCAGGCCTACCTTGTGGAGACCAAGCATTCCCCTCTTTGGTTTGAGGTGCACCATGCATCCTTCATAGGTTATCTGATCGAGATAGAGTTCTCGCGCGGGGTCGGGAAAATTTTCAACATCTGTGATGTCCCAGTCATCAAACCACAGTTGTGGAATTTTGGCAAGCATATCCCCCTCCATTGGGACATTCTCTAGGATCAGAGGCACTAGGACACTTGCGAACACCTTATCCAAGTCATTTGGCACTTTAACATTAGGTTTGTACGACACAATATAACTAGGAAACCGCGAGAATGGTGCTATCTCAACAACTTCATCGTCTTCTTCGGCAATAGTCTCTGGAACTTCAGCCATAGACCTCTTCATTTTCTCTCCTACAGAATGGCGCAGTCTGGGGTCTTTTCGTTGGGAGACTTGCGCATTCCATATGTTTTACCCTTATTCATTTTTGATGGCACATGAGTTTCTACAATGGGCACTTCTGGAGCAGTAGGGTCATCACCTAGTCTGGTGGTTGTCATCTTGTTCTAAATCACATACCCTATAACATCTCGGCGCAACGCATCCTTAAATGAGATCCAAACCGAACATAGACGCAACAAAGGAAATAACAAGCACAAAGCTTAGAGCATAAAGATCACTTAGAACGCAAAGGGAACTATTCTGACCCCATAGGTCATATTTATACTTGTGGGGCATCTACAATGACTCCTTATGCATTAATGAGGTTCCATTAATGATCAAACGGTCCCAAATATGGAAAAATCCCTTCATTAAATGCATCATGGACACTCCTAAAAATGGTAATAAATCTGTCTTATCTAGTTTTACTTTTCCAACGACTATTTTTTAACACTTCTACGCAATAGTCAATCTCCTGGCGTAGATACTATGTGTGTGCCGCACCTTACTGCGCATATATTCCACAACTAACGATAACCATCTACAGATTACCCCCCCCCCCCCCCCTCCCCCCCCTGTTGACCAGGTAATTCAAGGCATATTGAGTAGTGTCTGTCATGTCTCTTAATAACTGCAAACTTATCAGACATTCATCATCCCAACGGAATGTCAGACGTCTTCTAAGTAATTGTGTCATGGTCGTAATTATCAATTCATACTGAGGAATGCGCTTTCTGTAGCATCGCACAAGGCTCATCATGGACAACACTTGTCTAATATTCGAGGGGATCAAGGTTCCTTTGAGCGCGCATGGTTTCCTAACTTCCACTAGTGCCAGTTGTTTGCAATGCATAGTCTCCTTTATTGGTGCATTAATGATGTATGTGATCAAATCTTCACCAAATGTATCAATCCAAATTTCAATGTTAAAGGTAAGAATAAAACTGTCTACCAGTGCATACCATTCGCTAATGCCTCTGCGCAACTCTGTTTCCAAGTACCATTTAGTTGGCACCTTTCCCAAGGTATGAATAAACATATGGATCCATTCAGGTCTCGGTTCTATTCCCCAAACTTTATTCCACTTGGCTAGATGGTTGAGTGGATCTTCTTTGCCAGAATATAAATCCTCCTCTTTAATTATTGGGCATTCAAATTGTAGCTTCATCATTTGTGCACATTCCTCCCAATATCCCATATTCTTCTTATGTGTTTCCTACCATCCTGCTCGAGTGGTGCACAAGCCAACATCCAAAGCATGGAATCTTTTTTCTACAGGAACAAACCTTTTGAGCTCTCATAGGAACATGTTTACATTATTTGAGCCATCATAGAGTGGGAAATCATGTACCTCAGATGTTATACAATGCATAGAACAAGTCACACGATTAAAATGTAGTGCAAACACCTCATGCAGCTGGTTCTGCCAATTCTCCAGTTCTTCATCAGAGTCTAAAAATCAAGAACTATCCTTCTCCCATTTAAGGTTCCTATATGATGTAGGATTAATCCAGTCATGCTCATGCAAAGTTAGCTTATAAATTTTATCAATCACGTCCTTAGCGCACACCGATTCATTATAAATTTGACTTTTTGCAGGATCCAGAGGAATGATTACCCTAATTCCATTGCTCTCAAATTCCATTCTCCTTTTCTTCAAATTGATACCACCATCCATGTCAATGGCCCAATCCAATCCTGGCAGTGCAGAATAGGGATCAGTATCATCTACAATCTGTATGACTTCAAAGTCTACCAACACCTTAACACCTTCTATATTGACCATAACTTTTGATAACCTTCCTAAAGGAATGATCTTTTGATGATTAGCCATACAAAGTTGGATAATAGACCATTCAAGCTTTGGCTCTCCCATGTGCTGCCAAGTTTGTTTAGGTATAACATTAGTATCTGATCCCAAATCTAAAATGATTTGGTCTATTTCATAATCACAACTCTGCGCAGTATATGCATCTATCTACCCGTTCTCTTCTTGTTCTTATAGATTTTGTTGATTTCTCCTTGTTCTACCATGGGTTGTTCTTTTTCTGCGCAATTATCTATCAATGCTTACAAATTTTCAACAGCCTTATTATTGCATAGAAAATTTATGCATGCTTGTAAAAATGGCTTAATATCTTCTTCTCCTCCTGCTTCCTTCAGTGTTCTACTTTTGTTGAAGTATATCCTTCTGTAAATTATTTCCTTGCTTCAATAAAGGTCTCTTTGGCACGCTAAATATTTAAGCCTTCTTTGTGCTCAGGTGATTTCTGGATCTGTACATTAGTGGTAGGTGTTATCACTAGATAATTTCTCAAGGTTAAATAAATAATTCACCGAGGTAACCACAAACCTACTTTTAAGCTTTTGGATCTAGCCATCCTAAGGCTCAGAGAGGGCTCTCTCTATAAGATTTAACTTTGTTTTTTAAGTTTGATTTTAGGCTAGTTTTTTGGGCAATTTGGTTTTGATATTTGGTTTGGTTTGGTGAGAAAAAATCACTTACTGATATGGATAGTGAAAGATTTGTTTTTCCATTCGGAAAATGGAGTCAATGTGTCAAGTAGATAGGACAGGATCAAGGTCTAAAGTCAAATATTTTTAGGGCAAGATAGTTGAGTCACTTAAGATATTTGAGGCTGATTGGTGAAGTGATTTAATCGGGATAAAGAGAAATCAAGGATTATTTGATACAGATAAGGAATGAAGAGGAGAGAGGTCATTCGAAAGAGGGAGCAATTAAGGGTTCCCTACTTTGGAAATCAACAGAAAACATCAAAATGAAAACTAGTAAATAACATAGTGCTATTAAAAAATTCTAATATATCACTTCCTGATTTCACATTTAAATTTGGAACACATCTATGTATGAATGGAAAACATAAGAAGATTTAACAAAGAACAGTAGAGAATACTTCACTTAAGTTGGCCTAACACATGAATCCTAAAACATGATGCTTTTTTAATTTGATCCAGCTTGCTGACTTGAAACTTGGTTCAAAAGCCCTTCAGGTACATAAATATTGACTATAGAAATCTTCAGAAATTTATTCCAAACACAATACTTCAAATGATGAAGTATTTTTACAAATTCTAAACTAAAATATCTTGAAAAAATATCAAGATTGGTTTACAAATATCTCAAACAGTTTTACATAAATAGAACTTAATAAAAGGACACTCAAAACTAATGAATCTATTTGGCACTAATTTTATGGATTGATGATGAAAAAGAAGAGAAATTCAAATTTGATATCAACTCTTAGTCGATGATGAGGCATCCAAGTCACTAACTATCTCCTTCCTTTGTGCATTTTGTTCTAGAAATTCTGCAAAATTGGGGTCTAGGGATACCTTTGTATATCTCAATCTGAGAAATATATGTAAAAAGTAAAAGAGTTTATTGTAGATAAATATGTTTTTGAGATAAACCTCTCTCAGTTTCCTAAAATTCTACTCCAGTTGTTCACAATAAGCTCTGCAAACAGATGTGTAAAACAGAATTTTGCGCAATTTGAAAATTAGGCTGTGAATATGTGCATGTATCTCTCATTCTGTAATACCTGTGTAAAACATGAGATAGGTTTTTTTATATTGGCCTCTTAGGAACACAAACCTCCTCCCGTTTTTCAAAATTCATCTTGGATTGGTCACAACAGTTTCTGCAAAACAATGACTTAAACAGGAAATTTCTGGAAAATGTCCGTTCCTGCTTTGTTATCATCTTTTAACCTTACTGTTATTTTAACTATTTTTACTTTCACTTTGGATAAAATTCATTGTTGCTATTGAAAATTTTTTCATCTCTGTTTAACCATTACTACCTCCATGTTTAATTTTACTGTTTTTACCTTGACTGCTCTTTAAAAATCTGTTTTTACTGTGTAAAAATAACACTGTTTTTTTATCATATTTCATTACAAACTGTCTTTTTAAAGTAAATATGTAAGCTTCTGCCTTTATCTCTATTTTTAGGACTAATCATCTTGATTTTTCCTTGATATTTTGACTCTATTCCTTAAACTTTGCCTAATATCTTAACTATTTCATCTTCTATGCAGGTGGCATTCTCTTGCCGCGGGAGTGTTTTAATAACCATCAAGGATTATGATTCGTTGATGGTTAATCTTGATCTTTCACCATTAAACCTGCACATAAAATAAATAAATTAATCTTTAAATCCCGCGTGGAGGGATTTTTCTGCATTTATCATGGTTTTTAGGTCTTTGGGAAGCTTGTAGAGGCAAAAATGGTGTTATGGGGCCTTATCCAGAGTCACAGAGCTCTGGATAATTCAAACTGGAGGGAAATATGTATTTTTAGCGCGAATGGAGGAAGACAGTTTTCTGGAGCGGAAAGAGAGGTTTTCGCACGGACGAGGAGGCGGTAATGGTATTGGAAGCGATCGTGCGATTCATTTCATAGGGAGACACGTGGTACATAAAAACCACCCATATCTCAAATATTTAAAGCATTAATTCCGATGCATATAATATTGTGATACATGATCTGGGCTGTTAAATCTCAGGGAGGGAGATCAACGATTGTTGGGCGATATGGAGCGATGGGTAGGTGCGGAGGTGGGGTCCGTGCGCCGGGCAACGTGGCAAGCTTTTGTCGTATAGCGCAGGGGGTTAAAAACATATGTGGTTTGTTATAAAGTGAGGGCCCGGAAAAAATATAAGATCGGGGGTTATACAATTGGCAGGGTTTAAGTTCTATATTTTAAAACATATTTTTAACATAAAAGCGTAGTGTTTAAACGGATAGACGACATAGGTAGATATCAATGTATTTTAACCAAATGTAATGTATACATGTGGAAAATAAACATTGGGAGGGTTTGCGTTTTTTAACATAAAGGATTTAATATATTATGGGATGGGTATATAATGGAGTTAATATATTAAGTTAGTGTTAATATATGAAATGAATGAGCGGAAAATACAAATACACTAAGTAAAGTGAGATTTAAGTGTTTGGGCGCAATTTTCATATTGGTGGCCCCATTTTAAACATTTCACTTAGAATAAATAGCATTTTGTGGGTTTTTTGAATGAAATGGATATTATTTAAAGGGGTTTTTACTTTTCTTAAGCAAAAAGGTGTTTTAACTTAGGAAAAGGGAGTGATGTTGAGGAAAAGGGCTTTTATGAAGGGAAAATTCTTGAATAAGGTGAAATCCAATATTTAGATGCCAATCAGTCATTAAGACATGGGTTCAGTCCCACCAGAAGTCAGAGAAATGCTCTGAGTCTTTATAACTGAAAGGTTCTTTGTACTGGAACATATTTTGGGGAAGGGGAATTAGTAATATGCTAGATGATGTTTTATCCATTCCTTGTAAAACTGCTTTCTACTTACCCATTTGCTACCCTAACATTTTTTCTTCATTTACATGGATGCATTTGAGCTTGCAGACCCTTATCCATTTTTATTTTAAAACATAAAACTATCTAATTCTAACCTTATTTCATCCAAGAGCTCAGTTTAAACTGCTGATCTCTTCATTTATTCTCTACCTAATTACTGATTTGTCAAGTTTAAACTGTTTTACAAGATCTTTATTCTCTATCTATCAACATGAAATTTAAAGCATGAAAAGCCAAGATTAAACTATTTGACTAATCATGGATTATGGTATTTTAAACAAGCTACACATAATCATTTTATTTTGCAGTAAAAGTAAAGAGTAGTGGCACTTTGACTTGCATCACTTTCATGTCTTATTATTATCTCTTTTTGTGTTTGGGGTCCATTTTTTATTATTTTTTATCCTTTTCTTTTCAAGTCCTTTGGTTTTTCTTTTAGGAATTTTACCCTCTTTTCATTTTTTATTTTCAAATATGGGAAAACAACTTTCAGAAAGCAAGGTATGTACATATTACAAGACTTAATCAAAGTCAATTCAAAAATTATGAATCCTATTATTATAGGACCTTAATAGTGGCTCCACGTGGGGATGGCATTTCCTGGCGAAATTTCAAGAACTTTAAGATCAGTAGCCTTCTTTATTGTGTTGTTCCCAGATCTGCAACATGCTCTGTCATATAATCTGTAACTGGACATCTCATACTAAAACCAAACCATTTTTGCAAACTGAAATTTGAAAACACATTGAACTGAAACTGAAAAGATGCTCATAATTTTGAGCTTATTTTCACTCATCTACCTACTCTAATCTACTGATAATCTTGTTGAATCAGGTAATACAAAAATGCCAATGAAGCCAGTCAAGTAGTTGTAGAAATGAATGGATAATTTTACTGCTTGTCATCAAACTTGGAAGCATAACTTGATCATGTGTCTTCATAATCAAAGATATGATGTTTAGTGGCAAATAATGATGTATTTGATCCTCATAGAGAAAACATGTTTGCAGATTTGATCTAAAAATAATCTCCATATAATTTTCTATAGGACCATCAAATTCAATGATGTATGATGTGTGCTTCTAGGCCTTCATTGACTAATTGATTAGTTGTATCCTTAATATTAAACCCTAAAAATATTTCTTCAATCTTGTAATTGAAAGAATAATCATCCTAAATTTGCAAGACAAAAGGTAGTACAATTTCCTCTTGCTTTGGAGAAGGAAGATTTTCCAAGAATTCTTTAGGATATCTGAAATTATAAAACTGAATTTGAGAATGCAAAATTTTAATGCCATTTTCATATTTTTCAGAAACTAACTCAAGAACACATATTTTAAGTTGAGGAGAACATTTTCTTGATTTAAAAATAAGAAATATAGCTCTTAGAAAATCCTCATCAAGTTGAAATTCTAATAACCCATCCCTGAATTCATTGAAAATCTCATGAGATGAAAGGTTTTCCACAAACCCTATCATCTTGTATCATCATTAATGATTTGGAATATGGATTCTTTGGTTATGGAGTTTCTTCTGAACTTTTAAGCTCTGGATCTTGGACAATGGAGTCGCCAGGTGGATGATTTTAACCTTTGTATGTTTGATCAATGTCCACCATCATAGATCAGATCTAAACTTATAAAATATTTCTGAAGAAAATGTTAGTCTTCCCTAGTGGAGTCGCCAATATGCTATCACTCAGTAACTTCTCAAGGTTAAAGAAAGAATTCACCAAGGTAACTAAAAACCTACTTTTAAGCTTTAGGATCTAGCCTTCCTAAGGCTCAGAGAGGGTTCTCTCTATAAGATTTAACTTCGTTTTTTATGTTTTATTTTCGGCTTGTTATTTGGGCAATATGGTTTTGATATTTGGTTTAGTTTGCTGAGAAAAAATCACTTACTGAGATGGATAGTGATAGATATGTTTTTCCATTGGGCAAATGGAATCAATGTGTCAAGAAAATAGGTCAGGATCAAGGTCTAAAGTCAAATATTTTCAGGGCAAGATAGTTGAGTCACTTAAGATCTTTGAGGCTGATTGGTGAAGTGGTTTGTGCATTTTGTTCCAGACATTCTGCAAAATGGGGGTCCAGTGATACATTTGTATGTCTCAATCTGAGATAGATATGTAAAAAGTGAAAGAGGTTATTGTATATAAATATTATTTTGAGATAAACCTCTCTTAGTGTCCTAAAATTCCGCTCCAGTTTTTCCCAATAAGCTCTGCAAAACGATGTGTAAAACATAATTTTGCACAATCTGAAAATTAGGTTGTGAAGATATGCATGTATCTCTCATTATGTAATATCTGTGTAAAACATGAGATAGGTTTTTGTATATTGGCCTCTTAGGAATGCAAACCTCCTCCCATTTTTCAAAATTCATCTTGGATTAGTCACAATAGTTTCTGAAAAACAATGACTTAAACAGGAAATTTCTGGAAAATCTTCTTTCTTGCTCTGTTTTCATATTTTAACGTTACTGTTCTTTTAATTGTTTTTACTTTCACTTTGGATAAAATTCATTGTTGTTGGTGAAAATATTTTCATCTCTGTTTAACCATTACTACCTCCATGTTTAATTTTACTGTTTTTACCTTGACTTCTCTTTAAAAATATATTTTTACTGTGTAAAAACAACACTCTGTTTTTTTATCATCTTTCACTGCAAACTGTCTTTTTAAAGTAAATCTGTAAGCTTCTGCCTTTATCTATGTTTTTAGGACTAATCATATTGATTTTTCCTTGATCTTTTGACTCTATTCCTTAAAATTTGGCTAATATCTTAACTGTTTCATCTTCTGTGCAGGTGGCATTCTCTTGTTGCGACAGGGTTTTAATAACCATCAAGGATCATGATTCATCGCTGGTTAAGATTGATCTTTCACCATTAAAGCTACACATAAAATAAACAAATTAATCTTTAAATCCTACGTGGAGGGATTTTTCTGCGTTTATCAAGGTTCAGGTCTTTGGGGCACTTGCAAAGGTAGAAATGTTGTTATGGGGCCTTATCCAGAGTCACAGAGCTCTGGATAATTCAAACTGGAGGGCAGTATACGTTTTTAGCACGAATGGAGGAAGGTGGTTTTCAAGAGTGGAAAGATAAGTTTTCATGCAGATGATGAGGTAGTAATGGTATTGGGAGCGATATTGTGGTTCCATTCAGAGGAAGAAACTCGACAGAGAAAAAAAACCCATATCGCAAATCTTTAAAGAGTTAATTTCGGTGCATATAATATTGCGATACGTGATTAGGGCTGTCAGATCTCGGGGAGGGAGATCGACGGTTTTCGGGCGATATGGAGTGGCAGGAAGGTGCAGAGGTGGGGTCTGGGCACCGGGCGACATGGCAAGCTTTTTTCGTATAGCGCGGGGGGTTAAAAACATATGCGGTTTGTTATAAAGCGAGGGCCCGAAAAAAATATAAGATCATGGGTTATACAATTGGAGGGGTTTAAGTTTTATATGTTAAAACATAGTTTTAACATAAAATTTTACTGTTTAAACAGATAGATGGGATAGTCATATATCTATTTATTTTAACCAAATGTAATGTATACATGTGGAAAATAAACATTGGGAGGGTTTGGGTTTTTTAACATAAAGGATTTAATATATTACGGGATGGGTATATAATGGAGTTAATATATTAAGTTAGTGTTAATATATGGAATAAATGTGCAGAAAATACAAATACACTAAGTAAAGTGTGATTTAAGTGTTTGGGCACAATTTTCATATTGATGGCTCCATTTTAAACATTTCACATTTACTACTTAGGGTAAATAGCATTTTGTGGGTTTTTTGAATGAAATGGAAATTATTTAAAGGGGTTTTTACTTTTCTTAAGAAAAAAGGTGTTTTAACTGAGGAAAAGGGAGTGATGTTGAGGAAAATGGTTTTTATGAAGGGAAAATTCTTGAATAAGGTGAAATCCAATATTTAGATGCCAATTAGTCATTAAGACGTGGGTCCAGTCCCACCAAAAGTCAGAGAAATGCTCTGAGTCTTTATAACTGAAAGGTTCTTTATACTGGAACATATTTTGGGGAAGGGGAATTAGTAATATGAAAGATGACGTTTTATCCATTCATTGTAAAACTGCCTTCTACTTACCCATTTGCTACCCTAACATTTTTTCTTCATTTACATGGGTGCATTTGAGCTTGTAGACCCTTATCCATTTTTATTTTAAAACATAAAACTATCTAATTATAACCTTATTTCATCCAAGAGATCAGTTTAAACTATTGAGCTCTTCATTTATTCTCTACCTAATTACTGATTTGTCAAGTTTAAACTGTTTGACAAGATCTTTATTCTTTATCTATCAACATGAAATTTAAAGCATGAAAAGCAAGATTAAACTATTTGACTAATCATGGATTATGGTATTTTAAACAAGCTACACATAATCATTTTATTTTGCAGTAAAAGTAAAGAGTAGTGGCACTTTGACATGCATCACTTTCATGTCTTATTCTTATCTCTTTTTTGTGTTTGGGGTCCATTTTTTATTATTTTTTATCCTTTTCTTTTCAAGTCCTTTGATTTTTATTTTAGGACTTTTACCCTCTTTTCATTTTTATTTTCAAATATGGGAAAACAAATTGTAGAAAGCAAGGTATGTACATATTACAAGACTTAATCAAAGTCAATTAAAAAATTATGAATCCTATTATTATAGGACCCTAACAGCAGGTTACTTTCCCTTATCTTCATTGGTGGCTACACCACTCATGGTAACTACATTCACACAAGGATCTTCTTCACGAGTTTTTGCGTGAACCATTTGAAGATTTTTCGTTGGGGCATTATTTTCCTGCATCTTAGCAATCAATACAGGACAATCTTCTATAAGATGATCAAATTTTCTACAGTACCTGCAGGAATGTCGTGTTGGATTCATTCAGATAGTCGCGCGCATAATGACCAACATCACCATAGTTATAGCAAAGCACTTGTCCTCTTCCTCAACTAGCTGAACCGCCTCCTCAGCCTCTTCCTCTGCCTTGGAATCCTCAACCCCCAGAAGGAGATGCTGGTGATGTAGGATCAACCTGCATCCTATAGATATCTCCTTTATCCAACATCATATCAGAGGTCTAACAATGTTTCTCATCATGCAATAAAGATGAACATAACTTGAAAAATAATTTCTTCAATTTAGGTTGGTATTTTCCAATTGTTTGGCAGGAATATGTGTCATGTAGTACAACAATATGACATATAGTACACCATACAAGGTTCTTCAGTGGAATAGGAACTCCAACATTCAGATAGTTGTTGAAAACACGACACTGGTATTTATGATGCTTAGAAGCTTTTCATTTGATAAAACATACCTTTAGCCAAACCTCCTTGTGTTTTTCCTTGCACAGATTTTGAATTTCTAGATGCATTGCTTCTAGCTGACTCTGAAACTGTTGAGTTCCAAACACACTAGGTGTTGGGGTAGCTTCTAGTTTCATTGTAACTTCTGCAACCTCAGCTTGTGTGGAAATATTTTGCTAACCTAATGGCTGGCACAGATGTAGGAGAAACATAGCAATGAACCATTCCTTATGTTGACTATCATCAATCACAAATCCACCATCTATGATGGTGTGCTTGAACCTTTGATCAAGCTCCCATACAGACTCATTAGGTTCTTTACGAATGTCCTTCATTTCAATCACTAGCTGCACATATGTCTTAGGTTTCTTAAATTGATATTTTAGGGCTGCTTTAATTTCTTCTAGGGTAGCATTAGGGTTTTATTGCGCATAACTAATGTACCAGTTTAGCGTGCTTTCTTGAAATTCAATAAGCAGCTGTGATATTCTCATATCAATATTGTTCACTTATTGAGCCTGCCATATGTCCTCAGTTACAAACCAGAAGTGATCAATGTCATCATTCCCAATGCCTTTGAAATTAGGTAACTTCATGGATGCAACCATATCTACTTCTGGAGGAGGTGGACGTGGAGATGGACTACGTGGCGGGGTAGGTGATATGTGATGTGAGCTCAGAAGTGGAGTGGAATATAGAGTGGGAAACAGATTCAAGGTCTTCTGATATGATGAGCTTTATTCTTCAGAGTCAGGTTTTGGTTCTGGTTCACTATCAGATCTAGGCTTTAGAGGGCTATAAATTAATTTTTCAGAGTCTTCATGGTAAATTCTTCCACTGCGATTAACTAGACCTCTTTGATAAATTCAAGCAGTATGTTCGCACATACAACCCTGCTCGCACAATAAATTTTTTAGTAATAATTTCAATGAGTGTAGGAACTTACCTCTAGGACCTTTGAAAAAACTTCTTTCTTCTTCAGAATATGACACAAATTGGTCAACAACAAATTCAGTCACAAATCCTCCTAGAAGGCGATCGATCCAATGATCTACCACACGAGTGATCTTATTATTAGATTTCTCTACTTGCTGGATCAATTCAGGAGTCCACTCAGTGACTGCTTCATCTTTTATATAGTGTTGGAATTCAGCTAAGTGCAACAACCACTCCTGTAGTTCACATGCAAAGGAATAAAAGAAAATTTAGTTCACTTATGTATAAATATACTATTGTACACACTATTCGTTAGACAATTTAGTGCTTTTATTCTCCTGCAGCGCAAATTCTAGGATATTTCTATCCAACCAGTCTTGTAATTTGTTGCATGATGGATACCACACCATCAAATGTCCCTAAAAATGATGATCACAGTCCCAAAAAAAAAAACCATTTTTTGGCTTGAGGGGTCCTGATCCAGGTTCGGAGTTTATGGATAAACCAACAAAACCTCCAACTAATGGCCTTTTCGGCAGTGATCTGCTTGCGCAGACCAAAGTCTCACCTGAAGTAGTATTGGGGGGGGGGGTGTTGGAACTAGGTTTCCGCACCCTGAGAGATAATTTGATGAAGTGGTCCTTGGAAAATCCCTAAGTGATCCTCTATAGATGCATGCAATTATTTTATAATATAATTAAAGATCATGCACAACTATCAACAAAATAATACAAAAATATTGTCTTGCTTAGCACAGATAACGAATCAAAACTAGATCTCGATCTTAATCAACGTAAAACTTAATAGATATCAAATACTCATGCATAATAATATCAAATAGCTTTGCACATTCATCAATAAGTAAATAGATATTTTGATCTTAATCAAAGCATAAAAAATAAACAAGATAGATGCATAACACAGAAAGCTTCACCAAAACTGAAATATTTTTCTATTATCTTTCAGATCTGTCAATACATCACGGTATTTCCTTACAAAACCCTTACAATAACTTCTATGCACACAACCCAGAGAGTCCGCACATAGCCAGGACTAGGTCTTCGCGCACACAATTAGCAAGAGCCTTTCACCTAGCCCAAACCCTTACAGATGCAATTACTATCAGAACATCAATATTTCATAGCACATTTATAACTTACTTAGAACTACTTAGCTTAGATAGACTCTATCTATTTATAATAGGCCTAACGCACATATACTATGGTCTCAAACCATTGTTTGAGGCTCACAATTTACATTTAAGCTTAAGTACATCTAAAATTAGGGCAAAATCCCTTTGACTTCATCTGTGTTGTGCGCACATACAACCATACAAAAAATATCTTTAGAACTTGTGCCTGTTGGGAAAAATACTGAGAGGGGGGGGGGGGTGAATCAGTATTTAGGGCTGACTTGAAACTTTTTACTTTTTCTTTCTCTAAAACCCATATGCTACTTTACTAAAGCTAACTCGCGTATACACACGGATATCCTTAATAAAACTCGCGTATGTCCAGAGATCTCATTATGCTGATTATTCTTTACTTAGGTCAATGCATCATTCATTCATTAGATGTTTAGTAAGCAGTAAACATGTGTAGTAAGAGAAGAATAAATCATCACACATAAGAAACACACATGAACACCAAGATTTAAGGTGGAAACCCAATTCGGGAGAAAACCACCACTGTCATCATCTCAGTCTTCAATATTTTATTATAAAGAAAACATCGTACAACCATGTACTGGCGCAGACTCATACCAGCACGCAAGCACCCACCTGTAGAAGGCTACAACCTTCTCTCGTTTACCAGCCTCTCCTGGAAGGGAGCTACTACCCCCTGCTCTCGTTTACTAGCCTCTCCTGGAAGGGAGCTACTACCCCCTGCTCTCGTTTACCAGCCTCTCTTGGAAGGGAGCTACTACCCCCTGCTCCCGTTTACCAGCTACCACTGGAAAGGAGCTACAACCCCCTCACTGAAGGCTTCGACCCTCAGCACCATGCGGACCATGTTTCATCAATTTTCATACTG
Organism: Pinus albicaulis; assembly: GCA_034641835.2. Lineage (NCBI taxonomy): Eukaryota > Viridiplantae > Streptophyta > Pinopsida > Pinales > Pinaceae > Pinus > Pinus albicaulis. The sequence continues at coordinate 610,851,032 of CM076577.1, read as the reverse complement.
GATCCAACACCTTCCATACAACATACTTTGTAGGCCACGTTTCATCATATTTTCAGATTGGACCCACTCCACACATTTAAGCTCAACATTCATCAAACTGAAACTCATAACCCCATCAATTAATTCATTGAATCATCAAACAATCAAACAACAACTTGATCTATAATCAACATCATATTCATCATTAAAACAACCCAGTTCTGTATGAATACATCATTGACAGATAGCAGTATAACAGAAAAATAGATCAGACATTTCATACCACATACTTCAGCAAACCCTAGATTCCATACGCGCTTTTACTTCACTGAACCTGCGTATGTATGCGCTTTTATGCACACCAACCTGCGTATACTTTTGTGCATTCTTCAAAAAGCCCTAACTGCCCATACACACCTTTCCTTAACCAGACCCGCGTATACACGCTCTTTTACTGAAGCGAACCTGCGTATACATCTGTAACTTTTCAGGACTGTGCAACTCTTCAGATCAGAGAAACAACTCAGATTTCATCCTTTACTTCAGAAAGTATTTCACCTCATCTCAGATCTAAACATTCCATAAACAGATCTAGAAAATATATATACATTTCAGATCTAGAGATCCCTCTTCATCATTTTCTTCATAGGTGCATTATTAATTCAGATCAATCAACTCATTCCATACAGATATATTTCAAAGTGAAGTATTTATTCAATACCCAGACATATGCCCCCACTTGCACAATGATCTTCTTCTCCTTATATAGATTTAGCCTTTATCAATACCATGAGTCAAAACCACACCACTTCCGATGGTATTCCTAGACGGGATCAAATAGATAATCCAGCGCTCAATACTGTGGGCCAATACCATGGTAATGTCCCCTGGTTTTATAAATTTAGAGCACAAATTGGCATATGCGACTTGACACGTACTTTTCCGTGTGCATACGCTACTTCTCCTAAACAAACCCGTGTATGCTTTGTGACACATCATATTTATCATTTTTCTGACACTTACTGGAATACCTTTCTTCTATTACTTTTGAGCTGATCTGTAGATACATCATCCTTTACAAGATACATCATCCTTACATATTTAACACATAGGTTGCTTATCATAGGAAACTCAACAAGTAGGTTTCCATCAAGAACAACTTCATCAAGTAGGTTGCCATCCAAAGACAGCTCATCAAGTTAGTTTTCATCAAGGACAACTTCATCTAGTAGGTTGCCATCAAAGACAACACATTGTGTCATATCGCCAACAATCTTATTTCATCAAGTAGGTTGCCATCAAGGACAACACATGCCAACAATCTCCCCCTTTGGACTTGATGGCAACCATGATGGTGTTTTATCACCTCAACAGATAGATACATTGATTATAACCATTATTCAAACATCATGATACTCTCCCCCTATTCAAACACCATGAAACTCTCCCCCTTTGACATCAAGGGCAAAGGGCGGATCCAAGCCAAAACAAGGTTTTTCTTCTCATGTAGAAAGAAGAGCTCTGTAGATCTGATGTGCACTGAAGTTACCATGCTCCCCCTGAGTTCACGTTGAATCTTCAAACATATTTTTCAATTAAGTACATGACTCTATGACCTTTCCTATCACCAAGGACTCATACTTACATCAAATATCCAACCAAATGGATTTACATATATGACTCAAGTACCCAACCAAGTGGGTTTACACATTTTGAATCAACTACCCAACCAAGTGGGTTTACAAATTTGATCAAGTCCTTACATGACTGAATATTACAATTTTACATCATAGGTCTCAACATGACCTTTTCATCAAAATACAAATATGAATTTTTATAATCAAGACCAAAACAACCTCAAGAGAGAGATCATATTTCAGAACTATCATAATGCCAACAATGCATCTTTTCCTTATGACCAATGCTCCCCCTTAGCTTGTGCATCCAAAACACTTTCAACAGCAAATCATCAAGGCATCTTCATCAAATATTAGAGAATGAAACAGAAATATGAGAGCTGAAACATCACCAGAGATACCCAACAGCACCACAGCTGTGCTGAAGAATGCTGACCTCAAAAATTTGTCAGCACACACCCATACGCAGTTTTCTATGTATAAACTCGCGTATATACGCGACTATCTTTCAGGAAACCCATGTATCCAATTTAATTTTCTGAATTTAAGCAGATCTGATCTTCTGTATGGCAAAGAATATTCCCAGCTTCTGTCTGAGATATTCGAATGCTTCCCCGGAATATATGAGAGAATATGGATAGGACAATGTAGCTATGTTTTCAAGTGTCATCCAACAGTTGTAGCATAAGCACATCAGTAACCAAGCCTTCAGACTCTTTGCAGCATCAACATATTCTTCCCAAGAGGGATTATCATACCAGAACAACTTCTTCAATAGATAATATGTGTTAAGCAATTATCCATGTGATATGATATAACCAAGATCTTCAAGATTTATCATGATGTAGCATGTGTAGGAAAAAAGGTCTCAACTGTGACAAAAATCATCAATAATAAATTCTGCATTATCTATCCTTATCTATGAATCATAAGACTTCCATCTTATCCATATGTGAAAAAAAAATATATTCTTCAGCAAAAAGAAATTAGGGTTCATCGATAATCTCATCATAAGAAACCATGTCATCATCATTTGAGCAAGAACTAAGGAATAATCAGATACAATGCCAACAATGCAATCATTAGTTGTTAGACTGATGCTCCCCCTGAACCTGTGTTCCTGATCTTTAGCTATCTTACTGTTTTTATTATCAGAAGAGCATACACAACTGTCTCTAGCATAACTCGCGTGTATACGTGGCTTTAGTTCACTAAACCCGTGTATGGAAAGTGAAACACTGAAAATTTCCACAACTTCATCTCCCCCTGAATTTGTACCACCTGTACCTGTCTTCTTCACATCAGATGCACTGTCAGAAATAAACATAACCAGAATTACCAAACCAACCATGGGAATCATCATACATTTCTCCCCCTGTGATGATACATTACTAGTCCCTATAATGTATCTCACATCATCCTGCAGTCATTATGAGAAGTAAGCTTTAGAAGCGGATGACTGCAATAGGGTCAATATTCCCTACGTTTCTGACCGGTCCTCCCTCTTTTTCCAGCTTTGTTTGAAATTTCTTATGGTGTGCTAGAAATTATCCAATTTCTCAGATCTATTCATCCTGCATTATTTTTCTACATGTCCATACTTGTTACAAGCATAACATCTTATGTGACCAGAAAAGTAAGAATAAGGATCATAGTATGTTTTTCTATTCTTTCTTTTATTGCAATTAGCTACTTTATGACCATACTTGCTGCATGAAAAACAATATCCCTTAAAGAAACCTGAGTACCTTTTTGTGTAGTATCTGTTTGTTTGTGACTGAAACAATCTACTTCTACAATTGGCTGCAACATGCCCATAATTATGACATTTAAAGCATTCAACATTATTGATCAAAGGAGGGAATGATTTCTTTGAGAGTTCATGATGGTCGGTTGAACTTTTGTTTCTTTCAACACATCAGGTTTTGCATTGATATCCTTTGAATCTTTAGCACTTCCTTGTGAACTAGATTCTCCTTTAATAGTTTCATGAAAACCAAGACCAAATTTAATAGAAGGAGACCTTTGACTACTAAGAATATTATCCAGAATCTTAGTACTATCTTGAAACCTCAAGAGTTTATCCTTTTCTTCTAATTTACCTTTTAGAATGTTTACCTCAACCTCCAATTTTTGGCATTGCTTCTTCATACTTTCTTCGACCCTTCTTCCTTCTTCTACTTGATCATTCAGTTTTAAAATCTCTTCTTTCAACCCATTTTCTTGTTCTTCAAAATTTTTTAGAAGTTCTTCATTCTTCTTATTTGATTTTTCCAGATCTGTTTTGAGCGAGATGATTTCTGCTTCACGTCCTTATTTTTCAAATGATTGTAGAAGTTCTTCATTCTTCTTATTTGATGCTTCAAGATCTGCTTTAGAGAGATGATTTCTGCTTCAAGTTCTTCATTCTTCTTATTTGATTTTTCCAGATTTGTTTTGAGAAAGAGGATTTCTGCTTCAAGTCTTCTACTTTGATAGGTTGCTTTAACCTGCAATTTTTGATATATTTCTACCTGTTCCTTCATTGTTTCCATCTGTTCATTCATTCTAGAGATCATCTCTTTGTAGATAGATTCCACCCTTTTAAATAATCTTTGTTGATCTTCAACTTTAATCTTGAGAGCTTCTTCTAGATCCATAACATTATTTTCACTATCTTCACCATTGCTTGCACAAGAAAGTGAATCACAAGAACAACATTCAATACCTGTTTTATCTTCTTCATTTTCTGCTACACATGTTTTCTGAGATATCTCCTTTTTAGTAGCCTTCTTCTTTTTCTTCCTTCCCATTGTGACGGATCTCCTTCAAGCGATCAAGCTTCTGCAGAAGGACCTGCTCTGATACCAATTGTTGGGAAAAATACTGAGAGGGGGGGGGGGTGAATCAGTATTTAGGGTTGAATTGAAACTTTTTACTTTTTATTTCTCTAAAATCCATATGCTACTTTACTGAAGCCAACTCGCGTATACACGTGGATATCCTTAATAAAACTCGCGTATGTCCAGAGATCTCATTATGTAGATTATTATTTACTTAGGTCAATGCATCATTCATTCATTATATGTTTAGTAAGCAGTAAACATGTGAAGTAAGAACATAATAAATCATCACACATAAGCAACACACATGAACACTAGGATTTAAGGTGGAAACCGAATTCGGGAGAAAACCACCGCTGCCATCATCTCAGTCTTCAATATTTTATTATAAAGAAAACATCGTACAACCATGTACTGGCGCAGACTCATACTAGCATGCAGGCACCCACCTGAAAAAGGCGACAACCTTCTCTTATTTACCAGCCTCTCCTGGAAGGGAGCTACTACCCCCTGCTCTCGTTTACCAGCCTCTCTTGGAAGTGAGCTACTACCCCCTACTCTTGTTTACCAGCTACCACTGGAAGGGAGCTACAACCCCCTCACTGAAGGCTTCGACCCTCAACACCATTGTGGACCACGTTTCATCAATTTTCATACTGGATCCAACAACTTCCTTACAACATACTTTGTAGGCCACGTTTCATCATATTTTCAGACTAGACCCACTCCACACATTTAAGCTCAACATTCATCAAACTGAAACTCATAACCCCATCAATTCATTCATTGAATCATCAACCAATAAACCAACAACTTGATCTATAATCAACAGCATATTCATCATTCAAACAACCCAGTTTTGTATGAATACAACATTGACAGATAGCAGTATAACAGCAAAACAGATCAGACATTTCATACCACATACTTCAGCAAACCCTAGATTCCATACGCGATTTTACTTCACTGAACCTGCGTATGTACGTGCTTTTATGCACACCAACCCGCGTATACTTCTGTGCATTCTTCAAAAAGCCCTAACTACCCATACACGCCTTTCCTTAACTAGACCCGCGTATACATGCTCTTTTACTGAAGGGAACCTGCGTATACATTTGCAACTTTTCAGGACTGTGCAACTCTTCAGATCAGAGAAACAACTCAGTTTTCATCCTTTAATTCAGAAAGTATTTCGCCTCATCTCAGATCTAAACATTCCATAAACAGATCTAGAAAATACATATACATTTCAGATCTAGAGATCCCTCTTCATCATTTTCTTCATAGGTGCATTATTAATTCAGATCAATCAACTCATTCCATACAGATATATTTCAGAGTGAAGTATTTATTCAATACCCAGACATATGCCCCCACTTGCACAATGATCTTCTTCTCCTTATATAGATTTAGCCTTTATCAATACCATGAGTCAAAACCACACCACTTCCGATGGTATTCCTGGACGGGATCAAATAGATAATCCAGCGCTCAATACTGTGGGCCAATACCATGGTAATGTCCCCTGGTTTTATAAATTTAGAGCACAAATTGGCATACGAGACTTGACACGTACTTTTCCGCGTGCATACGCTACTTGTCCTAAACAAACCCACGTATGCTTTGTGACACATCATATTTATCATTTTTCTGACACTTACTGGAATTCCTTTCTTCTGTTACTTCTGAGCTGATCTGTAGATACATCATCCTTTACAAGATACATCATCCTTACATATTTAACACATAGGTTGCTTATCATAGGCAACTCATCAAGTAGGTTTCCATCACGAACAACTTCGTCAAGTAGGTTGCCATCCAAAGACATCTCATCAAGTCAGTTTTCATCAAGGACAACTTCATCTAGTAGGTTGCCATCAAAGACAACACATTGCATCATATTGCCAACAATCTTATTTCATCAAGTAGGTTGCCATCAAGGACAACTCATGCCAAGAGTGCCTCAGGGGATCCTGCTCGAATAGTGTTATGAAATGTAGGCACAAATAACATTATGGAGTGGTGTAATGCTTTGTCCCTAGATTAGAGTGAGTGTTGGTCAAAAAAGAAAAAGTTTTGGCACAAAAATTTCAACTGAAACTCTATGAAAAATATTCCTAGGTATATTATTTATTAAGTATGACAGTGAAGGTCTAAAGAAGGTAGAAAAATCACTAAGGACAAAGAAACCACCAAGGGAATACACTGATCCCGAGAATGGTCACCAATTTGTTATACATAATCTGTGATTGCGGATAGAAGTATCTTCCCTAGACTGGGTGGCCTAGCCTAGAACAACAAAAATACAAAGAAGCTAATGTTTTCATTAAAGTAAATAGATAATAGGATGAATCCTACTTATAATAAGTATTATCCTTCGCTCCTATCTTGTCTTGTATGCTCCAATACTAGCTATAGAGCCTACATAATCAAACAACACAAGCTAACGATCTACGACATACATGTAGCATCATCTAATCACTTCATTCAATGGATAAACATGGCATCAAAATACATTAAATCATAACATCATATATAGGAAAACAAAGAACTGTTTGCATTAATAGAAATGGAGTGAGTTACAACTAAATATAGGACTTTATATTGTAGAATATCTCCTCCAAGTTGACTTGTTCCTTATTTTCCACAAAGTGTACCTCTATGTCATCCTAATGCATGGAATAATGAATTTTCAGAACAACAACATGAGGGTAGAAACTATCTCCAAAAGCCAACCCCTAGCTTGTGGATGGCCATAAATATATAGAAGAGGATGGTAAGTTGGGAGTTCTTATCCATTTACCAATCTAGGCTTTAGATCCACTCTTGATTGGAGGATGAGCTCAAGGGATAAGGCAGAAAAAATCCAAAGTAGGATAAGATATGATTCGAGACTTTTATCTGAGGTAAATAGTTATAACAACTCCTGGAAGCTTCTGAAAGAGAAATCTTTGGGATTATTTTATTTTCCCTAAATTTCTAGAATCAATGCACCCCCAATATAGGGAAACCTGTAGGTGATCAACCCACCCCAGTAAGGAACAACTTGTAGGTGAAGACAGGTCTCCAAGCCTATAGAGTGAATTGGTCCTTAAAGTGATGGAAATGTAGTAGTTTCAGGAAGAAACTCAGGGAATAGAAAGAGTCATGCTTAAGGATTTGTGCAAGGATGATGACAAGGGGCAAAAGGATGTTGATTGATCTAGTTTGTAGTTCTATTGACCAGATGCCACCAAATGGCATACAACACACTTAATCCTTAAAAATAATTTTTTCCCTGAAAGAGGGTAATATTTTAGGGAACATTGTTTCTAAAAAAAGAGTTAAAATTGATCCTTAAAGAGTTTTTTCTATTCAGGTTATAATTCTTCCAAGAAATAAGAAGGAAATACAATCTTTCCTTGGTAAAATTATTTTTTAGACGAGTTTTATTCCTAATTATGTAGAGATAGTGAAAGATGTTACAAGTATACTAAAAAGGATCAAAAGGTTAGATGTAAAATTCAATCATGGTTATCTTTTCTCAGATTAGAAAGGCACTCACATAAGTCGTAGTCCTAACTAGTCTAGATTATGGTAAGCCTTTCAATGTTATTGCAAAAAAATGAGGATGATTATGAGAAAAAAATAAATTTTTTTAGAAAAACAATGAGGGATGCATAGCTAGAACATGAAATTATTGATAAATAGGAATATGCTCTTTTTCAAGATCTTAAGTCATTTAGGACATGTTTTAAATTCAAAGATAGTTGCATATGTGCCAAATAGTTCAATGAAAACAATTTTAACTCAGGTATATTGTGATGACAATAGAGGTAAATGGACTGCTAAAATTAATGAATATCACCCGGAGATGAAGCCAACTAAACTACTAAAAGGTCTAGGGCTAGCTCAAATCATGGTAGAATGTAATTGCAGGATTTCACGCATTAATTATGTTATGCAACTTTTATATTTTTACTTCAAATAGGAATACACAAGAACCTTCTATCAAAGTAAATAATTTTTTTCTTCATATATATGGTATAAGGATATTGTATTATTCCTTCAAAATGTTTGATGTCCTTAAGAATTAAATAAAATCTAGGTCAAATATCTTAAAATCAAGGCAATACAATTCTGCATTATTAAAAAATTGTATTGGAAGGAACCTATGGGTATGATTTTGCTATGTCTAACTGTAGATTGAATAGATGGAGTAATAGATGAATTTTATTAAGGTCCATGTGGTGGAAATTATGCTTGTAGAACCACTACACATAAAATTTTGAGAGTAGGTTTCTATTGGCCAAAAGTTTTTTCCTAGTTTGGAGTTAAAATTAGAATCCAAGTTCCATGCCAAATATTTCAAAGAAAGTAAAAATTACCATTTATGCCATTAATTCCAGTCTTAGTGGAAGGTCCTTTTAAGTAGTGGGGTTTAAATTTTACTGGGGAAATGCACCCACCATCAAGTAATCAACATAAATGGATTTTAATTGCTACATATTACTTTACTAAGTGGGCAGAGGCAATTCAAACAAGGTCTAAAACTGATGTGGTGGTGATTGAGTTTTAGAAGAAAATATTTTATCCAAATTTGGATTCCCAAGAGAAATTATCAATGACTATGCGCAAGCTTTCAGGTCAGTCAAAATGATTGAACTTTGCAAAAAACATCATATTTCTCTTAACCGTTTCGTAACATATTATCCTTAGGGAAATAGATTGGTTGAACCTTCAAACAAAAGTTTGGTTAAGGAAATCAATAAGGTCTTTGTTGATCATAAAAGAACTTCAGATTTTCATTTAAAGTTTTCTCTTTGGTCTAACAAAATTTCTACTAAGAGAGAAATAGGTATATCTCCTTTTCAATTAGTCTATTGTACTGAAGAAATTTTTCCTACTTACTTGGAATTTCTTGTTTTGAAGATTCTGCAAGTTTCTTATGAAGAACCATATGATTTTACAAGAAGAATACATTAAGTTATTGAGATTGAACATGATAGAGAACAAGTGAAAGTTAAGCTACAACAATACTAAGACAAAGTGAAGACATTGTTTAATAGGAAGGTCCGCGAAGTATTTCAATCAAGGTGATATAGTGCTCAAGTGGGATGTTGAAAAATAAGAAAAGGGAAAAAATGGAAAGTTGTCATGTGTGGTTAGGTCCTTCCAAAGTTTCTAAATCCAAAGGAAACAAAAATTCTTTTTGGAGAATTTGGATGGTGAGATCTTATCACCACTTGTAAATGGGTAGTAGTTGAAGCATTTCATATAATATTGAAGAATCTGAGGATTCTTATCTCATGTTATTTTTAAATAACTGAGGTGATTTAATTTTTTAGTACAAGTGAGATAATTTTGTATAGCATTTGCTCCATATATTGAGGTGAAGGCACTAGCTACATTTCTCAATATCCCAGATATTCACTCCCCATATGGAGTTGATGTTTTAACCTTGTTTTTACAAATTTTAAAAAATTTTAAATATTTAATTAAAAAAAAATAATGTGTTTTAAACTTTATTTATCATTTATAAAGTTTAAATTTATTTTTTTAATAAAGTATTGATGCCATTGTAAATAGTGCACACCTTTTATTCATATCAATGACATAATTCTCAAGATTTTTCCTTTTAATATTTTGTTAGTAATTCTTACCAGTCTCCTTTAGTCTTTTGCATGATATATCACCTCCAAGGATATTCCTAGAAATAAAAAGAATATTACAATTTAATGGAGTAATTAAAATTTGACACTAGTATTTGTATAAAAACTTCACTAAAGCTAGGGTCTATGGCTATGAATTTCCTCCTTATAGGCTTATTGTTACCTATGAAGATTTTTTCACTCTAATTCGTAATATAGATCCTAAATGTATATTAAATTCCTTTTGTATCTAAAAATCATCCTTCTCTTTAAAAATTAAGAGTAGAAGTGGGACCATCTCTGGTTAATACAAGAGAAATAACTCAAGATATTGAGGTAATATTATAGGATATGAAGTTTTCATAGGGAAAAATTTTGCACTATGATCCTCACAGTATTATATTCAAAAATATATTAGAGCAAGTTTCAACTGCCTATAGGCATATGCCAAGGCAAAAACTTGAGAAATTTGTCAACAAACAAGTCTGGGAGAAAGATCCCATACTAGTTTCATAGGTGCACAATGGAGAGGGTCAACATTCAAAATCAATTATTATTGAGACCCCACAATAGAGGGGAAAAACACTCAAAAGGGTATTTTTTGAGACACAACAATCAACCTCAAAATCAGAAAATACATTGTACAAAGTACATAAGTTGTAGAGATTGGAATAAAAATAGGCTTCAATCAACGAAGGTACCTCAAACAAGCTTATTTTTAATGTGGATCTTTTATCATCAACTAATTTTGAACCAAAAAAATCATCTTTTGGTATTTCACTTGCTACAACTTCTGAGTAGGATAACCTTTTCTCCCAATTCATGCTCATAAAGAACAAAAATAGGAATTTAAATCAGGATGCCTAAAATTAACTATGAAATTAGGGCAAAATATCGCAAATAATATTACTTATAGCCTTAGACTATGAAAAAGGAAAACTACAGATGGTGGTTTTAGAACCTAAGTTAGGTTGTTAAAATTGCAAAAGGTTATAAAGAAACCATGTTGACCATTTAATTGAAGCAAATCCATATGGTTGATCAAAGGTACCTCCATAGGGAGATAGGGGAGATGTCATGTCCAAGGTTAGAAAATACAACCAATAATGTTTCTAAATTGGAAAATATGTGAAATAAAGTGACTAATCAGTTAAAATATGAGATGGTTTCTACCAAGACAAAGCAAATGAAGACTGATAATCTAGAGCAGATTATAATAAAATTATGTGAAGGTCTAAGTAATTCTTCTTTTATACAATCTATTGGGTCCTTCATTTTTGGACAAATTTTTGATACATTTTGACTGAGTCCGATTGAAAGGTAGTTGCGTAGGAAATCACTGAGGAAAAGAAAGAAAATACGCCAAGATATGTCAGACATTGAAGTTGGAAAGAGGAAAGTGTGGAAAAATGCAATCTCAACAGTGTTCACATAGATCGCTGAGGAGAGGATCAGTTGCAACAGAGTCACAAAAGCAACCAAAAGGGATAGAACATGGTATCCAAGGGAAAGAATTGAAGTTCAAGAGAGCGAGGTCATGAATTAAGTCAATAAAATCAAAAGGAGAAGACAATAGAGAAATGGGGGTGAAGATAATATGTCAAAATGTTGTCGTTGTGTTTATTGAAATCATTTATGTTCTTGGCTCATCTATTTCTGAGATAAATTGTATAGTGAAAATTCTAATTTTCCTCGGGCCATTAGTACCAAGATGTAATGATGTAATATTTTTTAAGGAAAAGGAGTTGCATGATTGTTCTATGCCTATGAATGTGTTATTTTATATTGGCCTTTTTAAATTCTATTTTGAATGAATGTGAACGCTATCTCTTTCTTTAGTTATGTCGCAATCTCTACTTTGCACCTATTTTCTGTATGATGATATGATTTCATAATGAATATGTGAATAATTTTCCATAATTATCCTTGATGGTTGGTTCTATTTCCTTTCCTGTTTGAAGTCTCGGCACCCCTCGAGTGAGAGAGCTTACTTCTTCTAGGTAAGGTGAAAATTCCAGCATTATGCTAGACTACAACGGATCATTTTTTTGCCCCTGAGTGTGAACCTAGGGTATTTATCCAATACAATTTTTACCCAAAAAATGGTTTTGTTGTCATGACCTCGAAACTTCTCAAAGAGACCAAGAACATGGTGTGAAGGATTTTTAAGGAAGAAATTTAGGATTGGTGGCATGTGCAGGTGGATTATTTTATTTCTCAGCAAGTGTAACTCTGTCAAAAGAGTGTGAAGCGAGTGAAAGAAGAAGTTTGTACATGGAGCCTGTAAGTGATCGATACGAGATATTCTAATGTAAGTTCCCAAAAGATATTTGTATTGGTTGTGAAGATTGCAGAAAAAAGGAGGGACTAGCAGTTGATGTATTCCTTCCCGTACCTGGACTCTTGTTGAGCTAGTCGAGCTACATTGGCTTGATACAAACCTAACTTGGCCTGTCGATTTCTGGGTAAAAAATACTTTAGGAAGCTACATCATCGAGTTTGCTGGAGAAGGCCATCTGTCCTTTTCCAAGGATGAGTTTGTGTTTAGTTCAGGGTTATGGGGAAGGATACTAAAGGATGTTCCTATATGGGTTAAAGTATTAATGACCAAAGATAACCTACTACCATTTCAGGTCTAGTCAATGGCTACTTAAAGCCTCGGTATTGGGGGTGGGGTATAGGAGGAGAAATTTTAACTAGTTGCGAATGATGAAAATGTCAAAGAGATGGAAATATATTAATTGTGGAAGGATAGGGACTTGAGGGAATAGAAGAGGGTGTAGATAGCTACGTAATGTTGGGAGAAGGATTTTCATGAAATCCATAGGTGACAGATAGAGCTACACAAAGAAGGAGCAGTGTTGAGTAGTATGGAAGTACGCGAAGGAGGAAAAATATAATTGGAGTTGTGGAATGACAGGAATAGTGATAGGGCAAGTCTTGGCCTAGTAGGAAGGGAAAGGCCCATTGTTGTGAGAAAGATAGAAAGAAGTAGTAGAGATCTCCACCTATCGACAGAGATGGAGGCAACGAATGGCTTAGGGTCTACAGATCGAGGGGCGGGCTAGGATGAATACATGTATTTAATGAAGAGGAGGTTGTTTTATAAATAGTATGTGTTCATAGAGAGTAGAAACTAATTTTCCAGCAGATCGGGTAGCACTTTCCTTGACCTCCCCCTAGTACTTTATCAAAAATCTGTTCAATTTATCTCAAATTTTGCTAAAGTCATAAAGCTTCACCAAGTATATATTACTTATAAGGCTCATACTTATGATGGTAGAGGTATTAGCTTTTACTCAGGTCCCCTAGGATCTTTGAAACTCGGTACTCATGGGTTCATACTTGTCTCACCCATTCAACCACAAATGGCCAACAACATGGTAGGTTCTTTAACTCGGTATCTCAAGTTCTCTGGATGGGGGAATGAGGATGTCGAGAAACATTGGTACTTGTGTGAGGATATATGGAGATATTTTTAGACTCCATATGCCCCCAAAATCATTGAATTCCATACAAATATTTGGGAGAGAGCCCTTAGGTGGTTCATCAAGTTGTTTTCTTTGCAGTAAAATCCCACAATACATGAAGTTCAGCTGGAATTCATCCAAGAATTCAAAATTCCATAGACTAATAAGCAAGTGTTGTTCAAACTGTGGGATATTGAGAAACGAGAGGGGGAAAGAGCATGGGAGATGATGAAATGGTTTAACATCACCATTGGAAAGATAAGTTACCCCATTGATCCCAATCACCAATAGGATTGGTTCATCAAAGCATTTCTACCGCTTGCTCGGATACCATCGACTTAGTAGAATATTGACACTCTACAAGATGCACTTGAACAAGAAACCAAGATTGATGCTATTACAGGGTATCCTCATGAATACCGAGGAGGATTGATCTCCAATGACACTAATCTCATTGGGTTGCAACACTAGATCACTCATTTAAATAAGAAATTGAAATACATGCACCCAACGTGACGTGCACGACCTCAAATGTGGTGCACTACCTGCCATGTCAAAGGGAATTAGCCATAGGGTACATAAGGATGAGGATGCCAAGAAATATCTCTAAGTTGGTGGGTACCTATACATCCCCAGTCGATGCTGAATTTGCGCAAATTGGTACATAAGGCTTGTATCTATGTTACATGCAATTTCACACTTTTCCAAACCAACACATTACATCTTCGAACGATTACTGTGAAATCTACCGAAAATATGGGTATCTTCCCTGCATCTATCCGATTTTAAAAAAATATTCAAATGTACCGAAAAACATCATTTGTGAATTTTGTGGCTCATCAACTCACCACACTGATCAGTGTAGGGCCTTAGACACTCTAGTTGATCGATTGGATCGTTATTCCTTTAGAATCAATGAAGCTCCTCGAGGGTGAGGAGGTAGAGGAATAAGGGGGGGGGGGGAGGGGGGAAGGATTGGGAGAATAGGTATGATATGTTTCTATAATTTTTAGTAGGAGACATGTTTCTCAATATTTCCCACTACCCATAAGACCTTGGTGTTTCTAGTGTAGAGTCAACACACACACAACATAGGTTTTCCCAGATTTAATCACTAGGTGGGAGGAGAGCAACTGATAGAGGGCAGAAAATTTGATTAGCACAGAACCACGCGACCTTGAACCAACTCTCATGTCAAATATCAACATAGTTCACCGAGGAGAAAAGAATACCAGAACTGATTCTGGGGCCATTGAGCAACCAACAATAATTTAGTGTGCCTCTCTAAAGCCCTCTTATGACTCTAACCACTAGAAGCAATATTATAAATATGCTGCAAAGGTATTCAAAAAACTTGTACTGACCAGTAGCCAACATGGGGAGAAAGCAGAACTATCGAATCCCAAAAGTCCAATTTTGCCACATAAAACTTCCCAACTTGTGGTGGAATGGTTCAAACTGTTCTTGCATATCATGAAGGATGAGAAAATGTCGGGGAATTTGAGGAAGGGCTTAGTGATGTTGTTAAAGATATAGATATTTTGGAGGGACTAATCCCTGCAAATATGCCTGAGAGAAATTATAGATGGGTGTGATGGAATAAGAAAAGGATGGGGAGGGAATTCCATGCCGATGGCCCAGATTTTGTGGTTCAAATTCAAGGATACCATGTGATATTTTGGCTCGAACGTAAAAATTATACCAAGGAAGACTTGGGAAGCCCTCGGAAGGCCCAAAATAGACTTCTCCCCAATTAAAATTCTCATGGATAATCAATATTTCATACTCCCAGTTGAATTCCCAGAGGATGTGGAAGCGGATATAGCAGCAATGAAGATGTATGCATACTTTGAAGTTATAGAATCATGGGATAAAAAAACCCCTATCCCGCATTGTTGGGGGTAGATTGGGCCTTCAAAAACTATGTAGTGATTGATCTAAAAAGGGAAAAAATGACTTTCAAGGTGGATGGAGTTAGGGTGATTCAACCCTTAGATCCATATCAAGGTCCCAAGTTTACTAAGATAATGGATGACATAGAAGATTGTAACTTATTGGATCAATTATATAAGCTCACAATAGGGAAGAGAGAAGACTACATCAATCATACAACGGATGGATCTATTAGCTAGAGGAGTGTTCAGAGTTCTAAAGTTGGTTCAAAGGCTACATGGGATTATTGGAAGCAAGGATTCCATGAGATACACTCGAGATGATGCTCGACTGTCCACCATGTCCATTGGGTTAGTATAGAGGTACATGAATTATCTATTTTCAATAGTATGGGCTTTGTTATTGATTTTATCGATGTAGTTGATTTGAAGATTGTAGAGACACACAAGATACCCTTATTGGATATCGCCCTTCAAGATATGCCGACAAGGTGGTGGGGAGACCATCACAACTATATCCAAGGATGAGAGTCAATCAAGTCCACATTGAGCAGCAGATTCAAGTACTCAGAGGGATGCTGAACAAGTTTTCCTAAATATGAAGGGTGCACTTACCTACACCAACATCTTAAAAATTGTAAATATTGGTGGACCAGGGAGGGGCTTCATAAAATATGTTGGTGCATTGTTTCATTCACCCAAGCTTGGTATCTAAAAGAATAAATTAAAAGGAAGATTAGTCAGTGGGACCACATGACAACCCAATTTGTTCGTGATTTTTCCTTTGCATATGAAGATGAGGGCAGAACAGGGTCCTTGAAAGCCGTAAAGAGGGTCAATTTCCTACCAGGAAAGCTTATTGAGGACTATTGTGACTAGGACGTCTTCAACTAAACTTATTACTCAGGATTTCATGAGGCTATGGCTTCTGGGAATGTAAATCTTGGCCTCAATGAAGATGACTTGGAAGGATTAAGTTACCTGACCTTTAAGGAATCCAAGGGGGATTGAGACATAGAATATGGTCCTATTACGACTTATCCATAGTTGCAACTTATGAAACTGCAGAATCATAACATCGAGATTGAAGTGAAACTAAAATTGGCTTCCATCAATGACTGTTGGGACAAACATACCACTAAGGATGTATTTGATCTTCTAAAGGAGTACGGGGATATTTTCCCTTCATTTGTTGCAGAGCCCAAAGGAATTAAAGAAGATTTGGGAGACATGAATATCATGTTGAAGCTAGTTGCAAGACCAGTAAAACACAAACCGTATCAACTAAATCCAAGGGTCAAAGAGAAAGTGAAGAGGGAAATTGACAAGATGGTGGCAGATGACCTCATCTTTCTAGTCAATGAAGCTCAGTGGGTAATTCCGATCATGATTCAAAATAAGAAGGATTCCGAAGAAGTCCAGGTCTGCGTATACTATAGGAGCTTGAACAATGTCTGCATCCATGACCGACCCCTTTCCTATTTTGTTCAGTGATGAGGTACTTGATAACATTGTAGGTAATGAGGCATACTCCTTCACCAATGGTTTTTCCAGCTATCACCAAGTGTGGATTACAAAAGAATATACGAAAAAAATTGCATTCAAAACTGAATGGGGCTCTTATGAATATCATGTCATGTCGTTTGGGTTAAAGAATGCAACTGTAATGTTTTAAAGGATCATGATTTCTGCGTTCCGAGACTATATTCATAACTTCCTTGAGGTATAGATGGATGATGTAGAATAATCACAGAAAATTAACACACATAAAAACATACAGATTTATACGCAAACACACTCATGGTGGAAAAGGCCTGAGAGCCTTACGACATTCCTCACATATTATTGATTATTCAAATAATGTTATAATACAAATAAATAGGTTAGGAAGTTGTCTCAAGATAGTGCATCTATCTTGGACAACTTGGTTGAGAAAATAGCTCAACCACACACTAATCTAGGAGCTAAGTTAGGTAGGCCTAAACTAACTCCAAATTATGAGGAACTAACATAATCTAGAAAATTAGGCATAAAATCCTAATTTTCAATATTTAATTAATTTAATTAACTTTTGATTTATAATTTTTTATGAGAGTGAGGCTAACATTCCCCCCCCTCAATGACATTTTCAAAATAAGAACAAGGACTCATATTCCAAGTTCTCATGTTGAAATTGTTGATCCTAAAAAACATAGCCTAAAAAACCGCCAAAGCTGGATGCTGAAAAAAACTGCAATATGAAGAGACCATGAGTCAGCTGCATGTCTGAGTCATGTTTGAATTTTTCTTGACAACTTCATCACGTGCCAAGGTGCAAAAGGATCCATCTGTCCTTTGCTTGCAATCAACATCCTTTTTCCACTGACAAAAAATTTGATGACACCCATTGGCGAATTTGCTTGTCCACTAACAAAATGTTGAAGACGCACAGTAGAGAATTTTCTAATGATGATATCCCACTAGCTGATGATGTTGATGATGTTAAAAAAAAATCACTATTTCTTTTGTTGATGTTGTCGAAAATTTCTCATTGTTGATGCCCACTGGCTTCTTGGATGTTTGAATGCCCACTGGCTGCGGAAGATTCCCACTGGTTGCTAAAGATGCCGATTGGAGGTTTTTCTGATGTTGTCGAAAATTTTAGTCTGACAACCACTGTCAATTTCATTACCATTTTCCCCCCTTTGTCGATTGAAAGGAGAGACAATCATCTGGAAATTATTTCTGAACTCTCCCCCTTCAGGTGTAGCAGTGTTTCACTAGTGTACTCCCCCGTTCAAATGCACGAGAGTACCATCTTAATTTTACTGTCGGATGCAATAGGTGTGATTGAATTCGGTTGTAAAACTTATACAATCTTTTGACTATTGACGACCATTCCCAAGGATCAATCCATTCATAATTGATCTACAATCTGGATAGTTGGTTTTGGTTGCAACATTTCTCTAATGAAGGATTCAGCTTGCTACAATGACGACAAATATGGAGATAAAAAAAATGATCTTCCATATGACCCGTTATTTGAAAATTTGAGCATTTTGGTTTTACTGCAACTTCAGTTTGTGTGCATGTCGGTTTGTTTGCAACTGCCGCATAATTTGTTGATGTGATTTGTTCAAGAAATATTGCACTGACGAACTTAATGGGCTTTTAATAATCTGGGATATGTAAGTTGTCGTTATCTTTGACATATCCTAATCCTTTTCGATTTCTGGTTTTTTGGATTTCTTCCCATGGCTTGATGATTGGTTTGGAAGAAATTTGAACTTGAACAACTTTGACACTTGAAGTTGTTTGGATGAATGGCTTATCATTTTTATCTATATGGTTCAAAGACTCGGAAGCATCACTCTGCTCTTGCAACTTATTTCTTTGTAGTTGCGACTCTAGTTGAAGGTACTCAATTGTTTCATTTTTCTGTTGTAGATGTCATGAAATATCAGCAAGAGTTGCTTTGCTGATTTGCAGCATATCTTCAGCGCTTGATAGGATCAAATTATGAAGAACTTATAACAGCTGGATGTGTTTTTCCATGTGAACTCACTTGCTTGTCTTGTACTTTCATACTTTATTTAAACTTTTTGGATGGAATTCGGTCGCTAGATTGGAATGAAACGTTCGCTTGCTTTGGAATTTTCTTGATCTCTGTCTTGGTGAAACTTGTTTTTCCTGTTTCACGCTTACTGGAACTCACACTCGCTTGATGTAGATTTAAACTTGCTTGATTTTTGTTTAAATATTACATTTACTTACGTTAGAGTTGAACTTGCTTGCTTTCTTTGAATTTTTCTTCAATGAACTTCAAGCTGGCTTGCTTGATGTTGTGAAATTTGTACTGACTTGATTGTGCTTTTTGGCAAAGGGTGTCAAACACTGTCGAAAATTCACCCAAAAGGTAAATGGCAAGTTCAAATAATATGACTCAGTTGAATACTTACTTGAATTAATTGTCTTAGTTTGACCACTCTATTATTTCAAATTGGGGTGTCGATTTCAACCGAGAATGAACCCTGATAATTCAACTTAGTTACAAAAATGTTTATCTGCAAGTGATAAAAAACGTGTTGTTGATGTTGTCTTGCCTTGGAATGCTTGATGTGGAATCCTTAACTTGATTATTTTTATCACTGGATGTGGAATATGGTTGTATAAGACCTCTTTATCAACTTGATGATGTGTTTCACAAATGTGTGTGATTGTTTGTGCTTGTGTACTTAAGCTTGATTACTTATATACTTAAGCTTGCTTATGTGCAGGCAGTTGTTTAAGTTGTTGTGAACCATATTACAAAGAGAATGTAAAAAAACTAGGCACAAGTCATGCACACACATTCACTACACATGGTGTACCTAAGATCCCCTTATTCAATTTCAGGCAGATCTAGGAAACAAACACCAAAACCAATCTATTTATTATTCAAGTAAAAAGGGACAAGAATATTCATTCATTGATCATTTTCTATTAGATTGGGTAAAATATTGTATGTATGAAAGAATCATCCATTCCAACCCCAAGTCCGGTCAAACTTGCTGAAGAGCTTCGATCGATTCGATCAATCAAAGACTTTTCTGGCTTTACCCCCCCCTAATTTTTATTGGAGAAGAAAAATGCCAGTTATGTTCAATATTTGTCTAGATGATGCCTTTATTAATTCAAATAATCCCTTTTTTGGAAACTCTTACACCCAAGAGAACAAATTTCAATTACAATATTTTTCTTGTTCGAACCCTTTGAAGCAACTCGTCTTCAAAAATTGAATGGACACTGACACTATCTCTCTCAAAGTAAAACAATACTTTGAAGTACAACAATACATTTCTCTAAAAAAATTCCACATATCACTCCAAATTTACAAATATGCACCTTACTTCTCCACAAATATTACAAATCCATTATCACTCCAAACTTCCAAAAATATTTTACCTTATCACTCCAAAAACATTACAAATACTCCTTATATCTCCAATAAATATTTAAAAAAATTTCATTTTCATTTTCGTAAATTTCAACTCCATTCCTAAACTTAGGACTCATCTCATACAAAATCAATGACATTATTTTTCAATATTTGAAGTTATCAACTTTGTCATAATAAAAGAAATTATATCTTTATATTGTAATGCCCTTTTTGTTGACCAAGGAATGTTGTTGTGTTCCACTTTGAAAATTCAATAATATTGAAACTCCCTTATTACGTAGAATGCATCATCCTCTTTAAAATTGTTTGATGAAAACAATTTGAGCATTACTTTAATTTTGTTTTTTAATCCTTGAATTAAAGAAAAATATGGATTTCTTCATTCACCGATCCAAGCATATTTGTTCACATACCTTTCAACGCTGACAGTGTTCCGCAACCGGGGACATAATTGGTAGAGCGGTTACTATCTGGATGGGCCTTCTAGGTTCAATACAATCGTTGATAAATTACTCATAGAACTTGATCACCATATGTAGTCTTTGATCAGATGCAGGTTCAATATTGTGTTGTCATTTATCTCTCCGTTAGAACGCCAATTTCTCAATTCATCCATCATGCCATCTTATTCAAACCCTCTTCATCGATGTTTTGAAACGCATTAAACACTAGAGTTAGAGAGCTTTGTGTTGTTATTAGCATGCTCTCAGTCCCCTGAATCACATTCTTCGACATATCTGCATCTTTTCCACAAGCGTAAGTGATCTACAACTTTGCTAGTCTGGGCATCCACAAGCATCGATGATCTACAACTTTTCCAGTCCAGGAATCCACAAGCGTTAGTGATCTACAACTTTGCTAGTCTAGGCATCTACAAGCATCGACGATCTACAAATTTTCCAGTCTGGGCATCCGCAAGTGTCGACGATTCGCAAATTTGCTAGTTCTGGCATCTACACCTATCACTGTGGTCACTGCCGCCGCTCTCATTGAGCGGATCTGATATTCCTTGGGAAAAATAAATAAATAGCGTAAAATTTTCTCCCTTATCAAAGGTTACAGAGGTTGTTCAACTGCAAATCCTCCTTTTTTGTGTTTTTCACGAATTTGTGCAAGTTGTCGCTGCCCACCAATAATGCCTGGAAAAATTATGTTTTGAAGAGCGGCTCCCTACCGGAATAGATTCATCCATACCTCGTCCATCTGCCTATGCATTTTATCTGACACTGCGATTGCTAAATTTTTTTTTTTTTTTATAAACAGGTTATTGAGGGTGTGGGGTGTTAGGGTCCTATAATAATAGGGATCATAATTTTGAATTGACTATGTTAAGTCTTGTAATATTGTACATACCTTTGATTTCTGCAAATGTTTTCCCATATTAAAAAAATGAAAAGAGGGTATGCCCTAAAATAAAAATCAAAGGACCAAAAGAAAGAATATAAAGTATGAACCCCACAAAAAGAAACAAAAATAGATTCTGAAAGTGTTGCACATTCAAATTCCACTACTCTTCGTTTAGTTAATTTTGCAAATAAATTTGTGTGTAGCTTGTCCAAAATGCCACAACTCATGATGATCATACAGTTTAATCTTGATTCATTCATGCTTTTAAATTTCATGTCATGATAGTTAGTGAATAAATATCTGGCCAAACCATTTAATCTTGGCAGTTCAGTAGTTAGGTAGAGAATAAAAATGAGCTCGTCAGTTTAATTTGGGCCATTAGAAGTTATAAGGTTAGAAATAGGTTAGTTGCTTATTAAAAGAAAAAAAAAGGGTTAGCAAGCTCAATTGCACCCAAAAAAAGGAGTAAAAAATGTTAGGGTAAATAAAGGGTAGGTAGAAGACTGTTACAATTCATGGAAAACATCAATTGGTTCATCTCATATCACTAATATCCTCCTAAATCCACTTCCCCTTGTAAAAAACCCCTTTCCCATTATTCTACCCCTTTTCCCTTCCTAAAAACCCCTTTCCCTAGTTAAAAATCCATTTCCATTAGAAAAATTAAACTTCCCCTTTACTAACTCCCCTTTTCCATTAAAAACATGCAAAACCAACTTTGCATAGTTTAAAAACGCTAAAGTATTATCAGGCCCCACTGCAAAAACCCATCCTTGATATCATTTTAACCTATTCGTAGTGTATTTCTAACATCTTGCTGTTATAGTTTACAACCCCCTTTATATCATTTTAGCATATAGTTTATATTTCTTTTAAATCCCCCCACTATATAATCTCGGGTCCCACTTTTAATTAACCTAGCTTATTATATATCCCTAACCCACTTTAGATTAATCCCCGATTCGTTTCATATTTATTCCATCGCTCAACTTTGTATTACCCGACCCCCTTTATATCATCCTAACCTTGATTATTATATTCCATGACCTACATATATTATTAAACCTTCACATATATATTATACCCTTCCGTATAAAATATCCCCAGGTCCCACCTATCAGAACCCCCTAACTCTTGCATCTTTCTGATCACCATTCATCAGATCTAATGCCCAATAGACCTTTTCACACCCCCGACAGTCCAATGTTTAACCGAAATGGGTGGTTTCACACCCCCGCCTCCTTGCCATGTGATAGTACCATGTCTTATCGCATCCCCCATCCTGAAACCACCAATCTGCTTTTTGCGATGCGATAACCCACCTTACTACCTTTCACTATGAAGTGAAACCAGTTACCATTTGAATTAAACTCCTGCAGCATTGCAATTAAAAAAACAAATTTCAAAAGTAATAAGTCCCAACCCTTTGCAGTTATTCTCTTCTTGATATTTATTTGCGAAATATTTTTTTTGCAAAAAAAGAGCCAAAGAAGACTTTGCCGACCCGAAATAAAGCCTATTGTTGCCTGAACCTTCTGGACGACCGAACTCACCATTTTCTAGGTAATTCTAAACACCTGAGACCATTACTTAAGCTCATAAAGTGATAAATTGATAATTAAACAAGTTAAATGGCCTCCTAGAATATTATAAGTGTAAATCCTCTGCAACCACATGTGGCAGATGTTGAACACACCCCCCTAGCTGATAAAGACTTCAAAATCAGTGATACAGTGACTGATTTCAACCTTTTGGATATCCACTCCTAGAGCCATAACAAATTCATTGATCAAGCTGATGATATACACCTCTGGGACTCAAACATACCCAAATACATTTTCCCACAAACTTTTCAGTTTCCAGATCTTATTAGACTCTGCCAGATCAACTGTTTGCCCAATGAAAGAGCTCTAGTAACCCCAAGCCAAGAGATTTTATTCACAAACACTACACAATCCATAAATCAGATGTTACAGATCCAACCAAAGCCTGATGAAGTCCCATTATCCATTGAATCCTTACAGAACTCTATCTGAAGCTGGAATTTCCCAAAAGATTTCAAATATTCCAAAATTTCCTCCTCCATCAGTGGAAACCCCAAAAATTAATCCTCCATATTCAAATTCCATATTTTTAGAAAGAACCAAACACATTGTTACAATATTGTCATGCATTCTAGTGTATTTTATTGATGAACATGTAGATGCATCTATCCTAGGTTTCCTATCCATATTTTTCCTAGGACAACCTCCAACTTCAATCTTGAACTTTACCCAATATCTATCAGATGCAATCCATGATCAGCTAGTCAAATTACCATAGGAAAGAGTATTTAAATACTCCTCAGTTTTGTCCCATTTGTTCTTATATTTCCAAACACAGAGGGTAACCCCCAATCTGTTGTCTTTTGGACATCCTTACTAAAAAATGATTCCATAGAATTCAACTATAAAGTCTTCATTGATTCAATTGTTTATCAAGTTTTTAATATGCTAAGTAGTAACATTCAACCTAGAGTCAGTCAAGAGATAAATAAAGTGTTGCAGTTGTCAGATCAAAGTAAAATAGGATACTGGTATTTATACCAGAATCATACAAAAATTAGGGGGTATAAAAGTCAACTTACTCCATACAAACTTCCCAAATACCTCCCAATGAGGTTATTTGCTTTAGAAGACATTATACAAATCCTGAATTCAGATGAAGTTAATTTCCTTTCAGCAAAGAAGAAAACCAAATTTAAGATCAAGAACCAATTAGGTCCTTTTATTTTCAATAATAGGAATGTTGGTCAGCAAGTAGACAAGTATTTGGAATATTTAAACTTCAATAATAGCTTCAAATAACAATATGATCCCTTGGGAGTCATAAGTAAGTTAAGAGTCAAATTCAAATTGACCCCTTTTATTCATGAATCCAAGGCTGATGTTGAAAATTATTCCAACAAGTCAGAGTGGCTATAAAATACTTTACAAGAGGTGGAGAAGCAGGTTGATACTAGTTCCATCCTTCTTACTCCAGCCCCACAAGACACGAATTCAAAGACGCCAAGAGAGGAAGACTCTTATTTTGCAGAGACTACTTCTGATACCAAATTCAAGCTAATGTAAAGGAAGAAGGCCAAACTGAATCCAGTGATAGAAAAATAAGAGATAGTTGATACAGTTAAAGTCATTGATACAGATATAGTGGTCAGAGAGGATGCACCTCCAACATTTTCAGAAAAAAACACATCCACCATCAACCTCCAGTGCACAAATCATTCAGAAACAACATAGTGCAGAGGTTTCGTCATCAAGCAAACCAGTGGATAAAGAGAAATATGTAATGGAAAAATACAAAGAAATTAAAATGAGGAATGAAGCATTGAAATCTGTAACTTATGCCTAGTATTGGAAACAAACTCCTAGTGACCAAAATAGGCTACTTTCCGCTTTTGATTACAAGACTAGAAAGATGCAAATGACATTTTTATAGCCAATAGTGCAGGCTCCAAAATCATCAACATATTATAAGAAAACAACCTTTGAAGTTCTTGCTAAAGATGTGCATCTTGTAGATTAGATTGAGTTTCATAAACAAGCTATAGAAATGATTTATTCCACTATGACACACAAGGATTTAAGTGTCCAAAAAATTCATAAGTCTCTAGAGAATATAAGCGCAAAATTAAAACTAGAGAAAGCTTCTTCACAAGCAAAGGATAATAGGATGAAATCACTTGAAGAATTGGTCATGGAGATTGGATATGATCCAAAGAACATCAAAGCAGCAGAAGAGCTTATCAAGAAGAAGAATGCAGACATAGCTGCATTGAAGAAACAACTGAATTTACCCACCATAGAGCATCCACAAACTAAAGAAGTTTTGGAAAACGAAAATCAGAAGGATGAAATGATGAATCCCATCATTTAGTTGACAACTCAACTGAAAGAGATGGAAACTGAAATGGAAAAATTAGTGAAGGAAAAGAAAACCAACATGGAAGCATTTCCTATTACTTCCATTTCTATAGCTTCAACAACAATTCCAGTGTCAACAGAAGTTCCAGCAACTACACTAGCTACTACATCAGCAACAACAGTAGCAGTTCCAACAACCCATCCAAATGATGAGGCAAGTAAATTGATTAAAGCAATGCAAGAAATTTTAATTCAAACTACTGAAATCAATAAGCTCAAATAACAAGTGAAAAATCGAGAATATGAAAAGAAATTGGCTCAGGTAATGCATAAAGCTGAAACATAGAAATCAAACAGATTAACTGAATGAATTCATAAGTTAGAAAAGGAGTTATCACTAAAAGAACCACTAGCCCAAGCAAAACAACAGTCGTGGGCCAATATCATTAACTCAATTAATGATATTTGGCCTTCTATACAAGTTATATTTGATCAGAAGGAATTGATAAATGAGGCTAATGATGCAATCCAAAAGGTCAATGAAGAGCTTGGAAAGAAACTAGAGGAATCCACTGAGATTATAAAGTTCTTAAATTCTAAAAACAAGAAAGAATTAGAAGAACTTGGAATAACAGATAGAACAGAGAACATCTTAGAAGTGAAGAAAGTGATTTCCAAGAGAAATTTGATGATACAGCTTCAAGACAAATGCCAAACAATGGCGCTTGTAGTAAATAGATTTATGAAGAAATTTTATGTTTTGAGGCAGAAAGGCCTGCCTAACCCTTTGGTGATTAATGATAAACTAATGATTCATGAAGATTATGATAAATAGATCAGGGAAGTAGCTAAAGAGACTTCCAACAATTCAACAATGAAAGGGGTTCCTATAGGGAAAGTACTCCTTCAGACTTTAAAGAACTTCTTCTTCCTTCAAAATGAGGTAAATCATCTTTTTGTAAAAAAACCTACATTTCCCAAGTATACTGAGGTTTATGAGATTTACAGGAGGATGGTAAAAATAAAACTTCCATATCAATAAGCCTGAGAAAAATGGTGTGATTTACTGTGACAGGTAAAAGTAAAAACAGGTAAGAGAGATACAAAGTAAAATTGCAAACAGAGCAGTCAGGCAAAAGGAAATTCACCGAGTTGAAAAGCAGGAAGATAAAGAAAATAGAAGTTAAAGATAAAGACATATGAAGATAGATGAAAGAGACAACCAGTGTGAAATACAACAAGCATCAAAGAAGCAAACAATAAATAAAATAAATAGGGACAACTTGCTTTTAGTTTAATAGGTGTCTCTATCTTCTTGCATGAAGATATTTTATTTTCCTCAATTAAATCCTAAATCAGTTGATAGGATATTTTGTAATAAGTTGTATAAATACTTCATAATTCGAAGTATCAAAGGTCAATTAAGTGAGGATTTCTACATATTTCTATAGCTGATCGATCTATTTACTTGAGGGTTATTGTAATCATTTCTAGTTGATAGACAGGACAAGTAATAAAGGCATTTCTTTACAGGATTCATGTGTCGAGCTACTTCAGTGAAGTATATTTCAATTGTTCATGTTATTTTCTTACGTATTACATAAAATTGCATGTCTTCTAAATTTAAATGTTATAACAGGAATTTTATTGCAGAACTTGTTTAAATACACTCTGTTTTGAACTGTTATTCATTTTCATGTCTTCTTCTTATATCTCGTTTAGAGAATCCTTGACTGCTCTCTAATCCTGATTTACCTCCTTCATCTTTGTTCACTATCCAGTTTAAGGAATCCTTAACTGCATCTTGATCCCGATTTGAAACACTTCACCACTCAGCGTTAAGATCTGATTTTTTTTAGCTATCTTGCCCTGTAACACTTCCTTTATAATTTTATCCTGTTATGTTTTAAAGCACTTTGACTCCATAGCCCAATGGAAAATGGAAAGGCCTCTATCCATATAAATCATTAATTCCATTAATCCACCAATCAATCAATCAATCAAAGAAAACCCAATCAAGCATACATAACTAACCTAATATCAATTAAAACAAAAAAGCTAAATCATTAAGAGAGAGCCCTCTCTGAGCATTAGGAAGGCTAGATCCTAATCTCCAAAAGTAGGTGATAGTTACCTCTAATATTTCTTTAAACACACATAAAAACCTTTGGAAATTTTGGAGTGATAACATACTGGTGACCATACTGGGGAGAATCAGTCCCTAGTTTAAACAGATCTTAAAAGAAACAATTCTTTTCATTTTTTACATTAATATTTGAAAGGGTTGTTAAAATTTTTCATTGAAAGTTAAAATTTTGGCTTCTAAAAGAACATACTATACCAGGGCTCATCCCGATCCTCAACCTGCTATAATTGTTGATGATCCTAAAAGAATTTTAAGAAAAACTAAAAAAGTAGAAATTCTAGGAAGTATTAGTTAGTTAATCAAAGAAAATTCACTACCTAAAGAATTATCAATTATACAGGATATTCAATTTGATTTATCATTTTAGCATTCTTTATTTAGAACCAAATATGGAAACTCAATCTATGATATTGTAATAGACCCTAATTTTAGTCAATTTATTGAAGAAAACAAGGAAACTATACAACTTGACGTAGATCAACAGGTTCTAGAGACTTTTGATAAGCTTGATGTTTTGACCTAAAATTTTATTAAAGATATAAATGAAGCATATTTTCAACAGTCAGTTGAATTAGTTGCCTTAGTTGCTGCTACCCCTAAGAATTCTATAAAACCTTCTGAAATTGTAAATACAACTTTATTTAGTACCACCTCATCTATAATATCCACCATTGTTCATTCCATAGAACCATTCATCCCCAAGTTTCTTCAGCCTAAAGTTTTATTCTCATCTTCAAGTACTTCAAGCTTATCTCCAAGTACACCTTCTAGTATTGCAAGTACATCTTCAAGTGTTCCAAGTTCATATTCTAGAACTTCAAGTTCATCACCAAGCACTTCAAGTTCATCTCATTGCACTTCAACTTCATCTCCAATAACTTCAAGTTCATCTCCAAGCATGATCTGAATTTGGATTGTATTTGTTATGCTATGCAAAGTATCCAAACAGATATAATTTTGTGTGCAAATGATTCTCCTTAAGTTGCAGGTTAAACAAATATTTCAGGCTTTGTTATTCAATTTTATGTGTGAGGATTGATTAATTAATTTTACTGTTTAACATTGTACAACAGCAATAAACAGTAAATAAACTCACAAACACATTACTCAGCTATCTATTGAGCAGTTCAGCCCTCCTGGGCTACGTCTGTTGGTCCATGCCTCCCAAATGGCATGTCCCTCTTGTATTAAATTGCTCCAAAATGAAAATACAAGTGTAAATATGCCTTAGTAGGCAAAGATGACTGTAAATACAGTTTTAGAAGATGTGAAATAGCTAAAAATGCCTTTTCATTTACACTAAATAGTGAAATATTACCAAATACAGTGCCTTCTCCATGATTTC
This sequence comes from Pinus albicaulis, assembly GCA_034641835.2. Classification (NCBI taxonomy): domain Eukaryota; kingdom Viridiplantae; phylum Streptophyta; class Pinopsida; order Pinales; family Pinaceae; genus Pinus; species Pinus albicaulis. The sequence goes on along the minus strand of CM076577.1, from coordinate 610,821,944 downwards.
CCTGATGGCTCTTTGAACTCCACTTCAGCTATTATAGCTATAGAAGTTCTCAAAATGTTCTGAAACCTATTCCATTAGGTTCAGAAGATAGAAAATAGCTGGAAATGGCCTTTTTCACACTAAACAGTGAAATATAGCCCAAAACAGTGCCTTGTCCATGATGGCCCTGATGGCTCCTTCATTTTCCTCGAGGAAAAAAGTTCTGAATATGGCCTCTGTTCGACCTAAAACCTATTCCAAACTCTTCAGAAGGTCTAAGAGACCCAAAATTGAACAAACTTTCATCCAATTTGGTTCAATAATGAGGGAGTTATGGTCTCCTAAAGAAAACTACCCAATGTCCCCCAAAAACCCCACTAAATGTGGAGTAACTGCAGATAATCCCACTAAAACTGGCCAAAATTCCAAATTTATCAGACTCCACCCAAAATTGGTGGTAATTTCTATCTATAGCATTAACTGTTAGATGAATGTGCGGTCACATCGAAAAACACCGCTCTATCCGCCGGTGGTTCCACTAACGATAAATAGTGACATTTATTGTTGAAACATCGTGGTTACATGGGTGGTTAAACCTTTAAACCCGTGGTTTGAAGACCTTAGGCTAGGTTTATGGTGCTAAGTTGTATGGCAGGTCAGGCTAGCCCTAAGGGGCTAGCCCCTTTTGTTTTCCACCCAACTGAATTTCAAACACCAAATACAACGTGACTCCATAGAGTTGTAAGATCTAATGCATAAATGAGCTGGTCAGGTCTGTGGGTTGGCACTCTGTTGACCATGGATTGAATCCTATGGAGGTATAACAAAATTTTTGAACCCGAAAATTTCACCGGCCTGGGGCCACGTGGCCGCCTCCGGGCCTGCCACGTGGTAGGCCGCGATTGGCCACAGACTTAAAAAAGTCAAGCTGCCATTGAATGAATTGTTGACACTTGTCAAACCATAATATGCCAAAATATAATATTCTATGGAATATTCAAGGGAATATTCTAAGGAATATTCCTAGAATATTCCTTGGAATATGCTTTTTAAAAATTTTCCAATGTTTGAAAGTCAAACTTGGTCAACTGAATTTTGGAGTTTACTGGAGACTTCAAACTTGAATAACTTTCGCATACGACCTCCGTTTTGCGAACTATTCGTGGTGCCAGAATTGCAGCAACGAGACCTTTTCAGTCATTTAGATTGCAAGTTATTTTGAAAACTATCATTTTTTTATCAATTTGCATAACTTGGAAATGATCTCCTGATCACACCTCCCAAATGAGAAGCTTTTGGACCCCAAAAGCTCTCTGTAATACTGAAACTGATATGTACAATGAATAAGAATACTGCACCCTCTTTTCTTCAGCATCCAAACACTTTCCTTGCATGGCTAGTGACTTTGAACTACAACTAGAAAGTAGTTCACACTTCCCTTCCTCGATGCATTTGTCCTCCTGTCAAGAGCTGTCTTTCTTGCACTCACTTAGAAAATTTCCGGTGAGAAATTTGTAGAAGTAAATAGTACATTGCTGCCTTGATCAATGATCCAAGGTGGCTCAAACAAATGAGATATTGCAGAATAAAATACATGTATACAACCAAAATTTGCATATGTACAAAATGAGTATGTCTTACTGTACCAAGAAGTCCATCCACTTCTTACCAAGCCACTTACATGGCGACTTTTGCTGCTGCAACTCTTCCTCATGTGAAAATTCTGTTTTCACATCAATAATGGAATCCTTGGTTCCACTTGCGCCAATCTTTCTGTCCGCTTGCTACATGTGCTTTGGATGACTAGTTGGATGCAAAGTCCAACAATGAGGGACATCATGTCCCTTCTTTTGGAAATATGTGAAAAATTTATGCACCTTCTTTGAAAGTTGTCTTTGCCTCATCTACTTCTTGTATGATTTATTCCTCATCCAACATCTCAAAGCATCATGATTAAATCAACCACAATATGTACAACAAATATTTCTTCCATTTAAGCATGTAAAATTATCATGCCTTGCAGAAACACAATCAATTTGATCATGAGAAGATTTATACTTCTTGAGTTGCTTTGAATGTTCATCCTTTTTGTCTTCATGAGAATATGAACTAGTAGATGCTACAACATTCATTTGAAAACTAACATCACCATTTTTGTCTTGAAAACTGTATGAACTTGCATGCATGCCATAAGATGCATGCCTACCATCTTCTTGCTGCAACAAAGGTTTAAATAAATGGCAATCATCTTTGAAACAAAATTGACATATTTACATCTTAGAACTTGGAATAAAGGTTCTCTTTGAAATAGCCTCACATGCTCTCATGTTTTTGGAGTCTTCGCCATTAAATTGCACATAACCAAGACCAAGATTCTTGGATTATTCCTCAACCAAAATGGGATCAACCATGCCTTGTGAATTCTTACCTAACCCCTTGCCTTCATAGCCCATTTTAATCATTAATCTGGACCCTACACCTCTCGTATGTTTTTCGAAAGAACCAACACATCTTTCTAAAGAGGAAACCGAGGACAAGTTAGAATGGATTACCTCTTCCTCATGCATTTTCTTGGTCAGAGCCTCTTGGGCTTGATGGAGTTTCCTCTCCATTTCATGAAACATTTGAAGAATTTCTTCCTTCTCTTCCTTCATGGAAAAAAATTGTTCATGAAGTTTAGTACTTTCTCTTTTATCCTCAAACAAAATCTTTACCATGTCCTTCAATATAATAAAGTCACGCTTCATATCATCATCGAAGAATCTTGTGAAGGAGGAAACTTCACTTGTAGAAGTTGTCATTATGACATTAATGAAAAAATTAACTTCAAAAACGTTCTCAAAGGTTTCAAAACAAATGACAAAGCTTTTTGAACCAAATGGCTGTAAAGACAAACTCTTATTCAAGTAGCCAAACAACAAACAACTCCATAAGCTTCTTAACAAAAAATCGTCAAGAGGGTTTGTGTTCCAAGGGTGACTTTAAGGTACTTTGGGTTAAGGAAGAAGCCTTCAAATCTTTCTTCCTTTTTGTTTTCTCCAAGACTTAGCTAATTAGTAGCTATCCCCAAAACTCAAGCAAACTCAAACAACAATTAGTTTGAAAAAAGTAAAACAATCAATCTTTTACACTGCTTAAACACCTTTCCTTGAAGACATGCTTAAGGATTCTTTTCATCTCTTAAAACTTCAGCCAAGTAAGCCTAAAAAAACCTACAACAAATGCTGCCCCAAAATGGCTAAACACTGCTTGCAAGGGTTATAACGCAAACTTTTAAACAAATCCTTTTTCATAAGAACAATACAGAGAGAAACACTAGCTCTCCTAATGCTAAAAAACACCAGCTTTGATACCAACCTGATTTGAATTTGGATAGTATTTGTTATGCTATGCAAATTATCCAAACATATATAATTTTGTGCGCAAATGATTCTCCTTAAGTTGCAGGTTAAACAAATCTTTCAGGCTTTGTTATTCAAGTTTCTGTGTGAGGATTGATTAATTAATTTTACTGTTTAACATTGTACAACAAAAATAAATAGAAAATAAACTCACAAACACATTACTCAGCTATTTTTTGAGCAGTTCACCCCTCTTGGGCTACGTCCGCTGGTCCATGCCTCCTAAATGGCATGTCCCTCTTATATTAAATTGCTCCAAAATGCAAATACAAGTGTAAATATGCCTCAATAGGCAAAGCTGACTATAAATATAGTTTCAGAAGATGTGAAATAGCTAAAAATGCCTTTTCATTTACACTAAACAGTGAAATATTACCAAATATAGTGCCTTCTCCATGATGGCCCCGATGGCTCGTTTAACTCCCCTTCACCTTTTCGAGCTCTAGAAGTTCTCAAAATTTTCTAAAACCTTTTCCATTAGGTTCATAAGATAGAAAATAGTTGGAAATGGCTTTTTTTTCACACTAAACAGTGAAATATAGCCCAAAACAGGGCCTTGTCCATGATGGCCCTGATGGCTACTTCATCTTCCTCGAGGAAAGAAGTGCTGAAGATGGCCTTTTTTTTCCCTGTAACCTATTCTAAACTCTTCATAAGGTTGAAGAGACCCAAAATTGACCAAAATTTCATCCAATTTGGTTCAATAATGAGGGAATTATGGTCTCCCAAAGAAAACTACCCAATGTCCCCCCAAAACCCCACTAAACGTGGAGTAACTGCAGATAATCCCACTAAAACTGGCCAAAATTTTGAATTTATTGGACTCCACCCAAATTTGGCGGTAACTACTAACTGTAGCATTAACTGCTAGATGAATGTGCAGTCACATTGGAAAACACCGCTCTATCGGTCGGTGGTTCTGCTAACGATAAATAGTGACATTTATTATTGAAACATCATGGTTACATGGGTGGTTAAACCATTAAACCCACGGTTTGAAGGTCTTAGGCCAGGGTCACGGTGCCAAGTTGTATGGCGGGTCGAGGCCCTACTGAATTTCAAACACCAAATACAACGCGACTTGATAGAGTTGTAAGATCTAATGCATAGACCAACCGGTCGGGCCTATGCGTTGGCACTCCATTGACCATGGATCGAATCCTGCAGAGGTATAACAAAATTTTTGAACGCAAAAATTTGACAGGCCTGGGGCCACGTGGCGGCCTCCGGGCCTACCACGTGGCAGTCCGCGATTGGCCACAGTCTTAAAAAAGTCAAGCTGCCATCGAATGAATTTCTAACACTTGTCAAACCATAATATGCCCAAATGAAATATTCTGGGGAATATTACAGGGAATGTTCTGAGGAATATTCCCAAAATATTCCTTGGAATATTCTTTTTAAATTTTTCCAAAGTTTGAAAGTCAAACTTGGTCAACTGAATTTTGGAGTTTACTGGAGACTTCAAACCTGAATAACTTTCGCATATGACCTCTGTTTTCTGAACCATTCACAGTGCCAGAATCGCAATGACAAGACCTTTCAGGTCATTCAAATTTCAATTTATTTTGAACACTTTCATTTTTGATTAGTTTTCATAACTTGGAAATGATCTCTTGATCAAAGCACTACCACTTTACCTCCCAATTAAGCTAGCATCTTAGCCATGGTAGCCAGATATGCTCCTTTGGCCTTACAAGCCCCTTTACATGTTATGCCACAAGATTACCAGAGTAATTTTTTTTAGTTTGATGGTATTGGTCAATATACTGCTCAACAACATGTAAATAAAATGACTTATTACTTTGAATTTCATGAATTTGATGAGGATGATGTTCAAATGAGATTATTTTCACAAAAACTAGCAGGAGATGTTAAGAAATGGTTTAAAGCTTTACCTTCTAGTCATATTGCTGATTTAGCTACTTTCCATAGACTGTTTATCAATATATGGGAAAGAAAGAAAAACCCTTTACAAATATTATCTGAATATGAAAACATTAGAAGAGCTCCTAATGAATCTGTTCAGGATTATTGTATTAGGTTTAGCACCATTTATAATGAAATTCCAGAAAATATCAAACCTCCACCAGACTTGGCCTTAATCAAATTTCCAGATGGTTTTGACACTAATATGTCCTATCAATTGAGAGAAAGAAACCCTGAAACTTTAGAACAAATGCAAAGAAATGCAGTTAGTGTAGAAGCTAACTTGTTAGCTAAAAGAGCTAGGATGAGGAATGAAAGAAGAGTGACTATTAAGGAAGAACCATCTACTTCAGACATTAAGATAGATAGTTTAGCTAAAATTATGGAAATAATAATGGATAGATTATAAAATATGGAAAGAAAACCTCAGTGGGAAAATCAACAACAAGGTCCCCAAATTAGAAACCAAAACTCTAGGAAAAATCCTAATACTGGTAAATCTAGAGAAGTAGCACCTAATCAATTGATCAGAACACCTTTCCAAGAAAATTATGTTGAAATTTACCAATAAAATGAAGAATACCAGGACACCTAGATAAATTTAATGGGAATAAATGATGAAAATACTATTTTTCTTAGCCAAGAAGAACCAGAATTATACATGTTACAATAATTTCAGTTAGAATCCGGAGAGTCCTTTGACTATAAACAAGGTTATAAATCTGCAATATACGAAGTTCGAAAAAAATATAGCCTTAGAAGCAAGAAGAACATAGAAGCCGCTACTAAGAAAACAATCCAAACTCAAACCAAGAAAACAATAGAAGTTCCTGTGTCCAAAGTGCTACGAATTCTCCCTAGAGAAACTCAGAAAACTTCCACTCTAAATATTGTAGACATCACACCTGTTTATACACAAACATCAACCACTACTAAAACTTCAACTGCCACTCAAACTGTTCCAAACAAGAAAATTGAAAATAAAACAATAGAAACACAAACTAAAATACCAACTGTTGATAAAAAAGATAAGAACACACAAATCACAATTGGTAAATTTGAAATCATTCAATTAGGAAAAACACAAATTCCATTCAATATCCAAATTGAGATAGCCAAATTGAAAATACCAGTTCCTTTAATCGAGATGGTGGAAAATGACTCATATAAATCCCAAATCATTGAAACACTGAACATAGGTGAAGGAGAAGATGTTGTTAACCTCAATGATGACCAATCAGAGTTATTATTTGGTCCTGAAGTTAATGGTAAACATCAACAAGGAGGTGTCCCTCCTTTCTACATTAGCTTGAACATCCATGATAAAATATTACATAATGCTATGCTATATTCTGGAGCATCTCATAACTTAATGCCAAAAGATGTCATGGAAAAAATAAACTTAGACATCACTAGACCATACAAATACCTATTCTCCTTTGATTCTAGTCAAGATAAATGCCTTGGCTTGATAAAATATTTGTGTGTAACTCTAGTCCAATACCCAGCTAAGAGTGTTTTCATGGATATTGTAGTTGCTGATATCCCTCCAAAATATGGAATGTTATTATCTCGCTCATGGGGAGAAAAATTACATGGATCACTACAGTTAGACATGTCATATGCTACGATTTCTATATTTGGTCAGCCAAAAAAGCTTTATAGAGAAACTTTGATGAAGTACATGGTCAGTAGTGAAGAAAAACTACAGAATTATCCTATCTATTCCCTACATCCTGTTATGGACTCTTTTATCCTATGCAATTCAAACACTGGTAAAGAAAAAATCACTGTTGTAGAACAGAAACATAAAAAAATTGACAATGACAATATAACTCATGAGTCTATGTGGAATTTAGATTTCGATGGCTCTGTAAATAGATTAGGAGCATGAGCTGGAGTATGGATTTATAACTTAGAGAATGATCATTCAGAAGGTCATGCTTTCTGGTTAAATTTTAAATGCACTAATAACATGGAAGAGTATGAAGAATTAGTGTTAGGACTACAAATTGCAAGAAAAATTGGAGCCAAAAGAGTTTATGTCACGGGAGACTCAGAACTTATCATAAAGAAAATCAAGGGAGAGTATCTTGTGAATAATCATAGACTTAGCCAATACAGAGAAACGATATTAGACTTGATAAATTGTTTTCTTGAAATTGATTTTGCTGTTATTCCAAGAAAGAAAAACATGCAAGCTCATAGTTTGGCCACTTTTTCTAGCACATGCATATTACCTTTTCAGCCAAATCATTAGTACACTGTTGAGGTAAGACATAGGCCAAAAATACCCAAAAATTTGAAATATTGGCAAATATTTTCACAAGACTCACAAATCTATAATTTTATGAATGTTGAGGGAGAATTTCAAAATTGTAATATAGAAACTGATTGTACATTAGACTACACCATAAATAGCGAGTTAGATGTAAATGATGTAGATAATACTGAACCAACTAAATTCACTAAAGTATAAATAGAAAAATTAGAAACAATAGAAATAGAGGAATTAACGAATGATGAATCATAAATTTTAAACCTTAAAGATAACATTTTGCCTAAGAGATTAGCCCAATTAGAAGACCTTTTTGACTCCAATGATGTAGCTAGAAAACCCAAAATGGAGCCCCTAAGGTTAGAAATAGAATAAAATCCTAAAATTATCAAAATATCCAAAGCATTACCTCCAGCTGAAAAGTTGAAGTACATTAGTTTGTTTAAAGAATTTCAAGATGTATTTGCCTGGAGTTATGAAGACCTCAAGTCTTATGATACCAACATTATCCAATAGAAAATACCAATTAAAGAAAATCAGAAGCCCTTTAAATAAAAGCTTAGGAGAATTAACCCTTTTCTTATTCCATTGATAGAAAAATAAGTTAAAAGGATGTATGAGACTCAAATCATAACACCCATTAGATATTCTGATTGGGTCTCTAATTTAGTTCCCACTAGAAAGAAAACAGGAGGAATCAGACTCTGTGTTGATTTCAGAAACTTAAACAACGTCTCATTAAAGGATAACTATCCCCTCCCTAAAATGGACCATATTCTACAGAGGGTAGTAGGGTCATCCAGAATTTTATTAGTTGATGGATTTTCTAGATTCAACCAAATCCTAGTCCAACCTAAAGATCAAGCAAATACTGCATTTACCACTCCCCGTGGAACTTTCATGTACTTTAAAATGCCCTTTGGATTGATGAATGCTGGAGCTACATTCCAAAGAGCTATGGACATAACTTTTGCAAAGGAAATCCATGACTTTCTAGTCATTTATCTAGATGATATCACAGTATTTTCTAAAACAGATAATGACCATCTAGATCATTTGAGAAGAGTTTTTTATTAAATGCAAAAATTTTGGTATATCCTTGAACCCTAAGAAGAAACTCGTTGGATTATAAGAAGGTAAACTCCTCGGACACATAATTTCGAAAGAAGGCATTAGAATTGATCCAGCTAGAATAAAAGAAATCTTAGACATCAGTCATCTTAGAAATATCAGAGAATTACAGGTATTCTTAAGTAAAATATTTTTTCTTAGAAGATTCATCTCTAACTTAGCAGAGTTACCTAGAAATTTGAATAACATGTTAAAGAAATATTCAACACTTAAGTGGATAGTAGAGGCTAAATAGTCTTTTGAAGTAGTCAAAGAAGCACTCACTAAAGCACCTGTCCTCATAAGTCCTAATTTCAAAAAAGATTTCATAATTTTTTCTTTTGCTTCAAAACACACTATTGCAACAATCTTGTTGCAAAAGAATGATGAGGTTATGAACAACCCATTTCTTTCTTCAATAAAACCTTGAGAGATGCAACACTAAAGTAAAATATTATGGAGAAACAAGAACTTGCTTTAGTGAAATCTGTAAAGGATTTCAAAGTGTACATTCTATACTCTCACATAGTTGCATATGTTCCAAATTCAATTGTAAAGTACATTCTAACCAGAACGGGCCTGATGGAAAAAGACGTAAATGGATTGCCACTATACTAGAATATGACATTGAAATCAAGCCTACAAAATTGATCGAAGGCCAATGTTTAGCCAAACTTATGGCTAAATTGAAATGTAAGGCCTTAGATATAAATTTCATTACTCAGCTAGCAGATCAGGAAGAGATGGAGACTCCACAAATAAGTGAAGCTTTTATAGATTCACCCTGGTATGCAGACATTATATTTGTTTTAATCAACTTACAAGCTCCTCCTGGTTTATCTAGAACTAAAAGCATATTCTTAAAATTAAAAGCAATGGAATATTGTATTTTAGATAATGATTTATTTTGGAAGGATCATGGTGGTATTCTATTAAACTATTTATTGAAAGATGAAGTTGATAAATTCATGCAAGAATTTCATGTAGGATACTGTGGAGGACACCTTTACTAGAAAACAACTGCTGATAAAATTTTGAGGGCACGTTTTTAATGGCCCACTCTTTTTGCATATGTTAGAAATTATGCGACCTCCTGTCACAAATTCCAGATATTTGAAGGGAAGAAGAAAATCTTACCATTACCCCTCAAGCCTATCTCAACAGAAATGCCATTTCAACAATGGGGTTTAGACTTCATTGGTGAAATTCACCCACCCTCCTCTGCCCAGTATAAATGGATATTGACAGTCACTGATTATTTTACCAAGTGGATAGAAGCCATCCCTTCTAGATAAGACACAAACTCTGTTATTATTTAATTCCTTGAAAACAACATCCTTTCTAGATTTGAATGCCCACAAAAGCTCATTATTGATAATGCTACTGCCTTCAAATCCAAGAAAATGATAGAATTTTGTAACAAATACCATATCAACCTTGGCAATTCCACTGCCTATTACCCTCAAGGTAATGGACTAGTATAATCTTCCAACAAAATCCTAGTTAATATCATCAAGAAGCTGTTAGAAGATAACAAGAAAACCTGGAATAAATGGTTGGTTAATGCCTTATGGGAAGATAGAATAACTACAAAGAAATCGATTGGTACATCTCCCTATCAATTGGTATATGGGATGGATGTTATTTTTCCATCTTCATTAGGAGTGCCAATGATGAAAATAATTCAAGAGCTACAAGTAGAACCAAATGACATCCAAAGGAGGATAAATCAGACAATTCATTTGCATAAAACCATGGAATAAGTTTATATATCAAATCTCATGTAATCCAAGACAAAATTAAGAATATTTTTGATAAGAAAACTAAAGAAGATGTTTTTTTCATAGGTAATCAAGTACTCAAATGGGATTCTAGAAGAGAAGGCAAAGAGAAACATGGGAAATTTAACTTTCTCTGGAAAGGCCCATACATCATTTATGGTTACATAGGTAATAGTGCATTTTTCTTAAAAGAGTTAGATGGAACATATCTACTAGGTGGACCAGTCAATGGTAGAATGTTGAAGCACTATTTTTCACCAAATTAACCAATAGTTCATTTGTTTTAATTTTCTCATTTTAAATACCATTGCAAAGTTTACATTGGATTGGATGATTCTCTTCTAAAGTTGAAGCCCGAAGAGAAGGCCCTAAGCTTTGAAAGACAAAACATCATATGTTTAAATAAAGGATATCACAGAAAAACAGTTCCAAGGCAAGCAAAGTCAAAGTTCCAAGGCCACTTATCAAAAAGTTCTTGACATTTCACCAGGAAATGTCATCCCCAAGTGGAGCCACTGTTAGGGTCCTATAATAATAGGGATCATAATTTTTAATTGACTATGTTAAGTCTTGTAATATTGTACATACCTTTTCTTTCTGCAATTTTTTTTCCATATTAAAAAATAATAAGAGGGTATTTCCTAAAATAAAAATCAAAGGACCAAAAGAAAGAAGATCAAAAAAAGAATATAAAGTATGAAACCCACAAAAAGAAAAGAAAATGGATTCTAAAAGTGTTGCACATTCAAATGCCACTACCCTTAGTTTAGTTACTTTTGCAAATAAAATTGTGTGCAGCTTGTCCAAAATGCCACAATTCATGATGATCATACAGTTTATTCTTGATTCATTCCTGCTTTTAAATTTCATGTCATGATAGTTAGTGAATAAATATTTGGCTAAACCATTTAATCATGGCAGATCAGTAGTTAGGTAGAAAATAAAAATGATCTCATCAGTTTAATTTGAGCCATTAGAAGTTATAAGGTTAGAAATAGGTTAGTTGCTTATTAAAAGAAAATAAAAGGGTCAACAAGCTCAATTGCACCCAATAATACTATTACAAGTCATGGAAAGCATCAATTGGTTCATCTCATATCACTAATATCCTCCTAAATCCCCTTCCCCTTGTAAAAAACCCCTTTCCCCTTCCTAAAAACCTCTTTCCCTAGTTAAAAATCCATTTCCCTTTGAAAAATTAAACTTCCCCTTTACTAACTCCCCTTTTCCATTAAAAACATGAAAAACCCACTTTTCATAGTTTAAAAACACTAAAGTATTATCGGGCCCCACTACAAAAACCCATCCCCGATATCATTTTAACCTATTCCTAGTGTATTTCTAACATCCTGCCATTATATTTTACAACCCGCTTTATATCATTTTAGCATATATTTTATATTTCTTTTAAATTCCCCCACTATATAATCCTGGGTCCCACTTTTAATTAACCTAGCTTGTTATATATCCCTAACGCACTTTAGATTAATCCCCAATCCCTTCTATATTTATCTCATCACTTAACTTTATATTGCCCAACCCCCTTTATATCATCCTAACCTCTCTTATTATATTCCACGAGCCACATATATTATCAAACCTTTGCACGTATATTATACCCATCTGCATAAAATATCCTCGGGTCACATCTATCAAAACCCCCTAACTCTTCCATTCGTTTGATCACCATTCATCAGATCTAATGCCCAATAGACCTTTTCGCACCCCCGATAGTCCAATGTTTAAAGCCAAGGGGAGGGGAGTGCGAAATGGGTGGTTCACACCCCCCACCTACCTACCACATTACAGTCCCACGTCTTATTGCATCCCCCATCCTAAAACCACCAATCTAATTTTTGCGATGCGATAACCCGCCATACCACCTTTTCGCTATGAAATTAAACTAGTTACTGTTTGAATTAAACCCCTGCGCCATTGCAATTAAAAAAACAAAGTTTAAAAGTAATAAGTCTCAACCATTTGCAGTTATTCTCTTATTGTTGTTTATTTGTGAAAGCTGTTTATTTGCGAAAAATATCCAAATAAGCCTTTGTTGACCTGAATTAAAGCCTACTATCGCCTAAACCTTCTGCACAACCGAAATCACCATTTTACGGGTAATTATAAACACCTGAGACCATTACTTAAGCTCAGAAAAGTGATGAATTGATAATTGAACAAGTTAAATGCCCTCCCAAAGTATTATAAGTGTAAATCCTCTGCAACCACTTATGGTAGATGTTGAACACACCCCCTTAGCTGATAAAGACTTCAAAATCAGTGATACAGTGACTGATTTCAACCTTTTGGATCTCCACTGCTGGAGCCATGACAAATTCATTAATCAGGCTAATGATATACACCTCTGGGACTCAAACCTACCCAAATACATTTTCCCACAAAATTTTCAGTTTTCAGATCTTATTAGACTCTGCCAAATCAACTATTTCCCCAATCAAAGATCTCTAATAACATCAGGCCAAGAGATTTTATTCACAATCAACGCACAATCCATAAATCAGATGTTACAAATCCAACCCAAGCCTGATGAAGTCCCATTATCCATTGAAATCCTTACTGAACTCTATCTAAAGCTGGACTTTCCCAAAATATTTCAAATATTCCAAACTTTCCTTCCTCCATCAGTAGAAACCCCCAAAAGTAATCCTCCGTATTCAAATTCTATTTTTTCAGAAAGAACCAGACATATTGTTACAATTATGTCATGCATTCTAGGGTATTTTACTGATGAATATGTAGATGCATCTATCCTAGGTTTCCTATCCATATTTTTCCTAGGATAGCCTCCAGCTTCAACCTTCAACTTTGCCTAATATCTATAAGATGAAATCCATGATCAGCTGGTCAAATTACCAGAGGAAGGATTATTTAAATACTCCTCAATTTTTTTCCATTTGTTCTTATATTTCCAATTAGAAAGGTTTGTAGTTAGCCTAAAAAAACTAGACACGGAGGGTAACCCCTAATCTGTTGTCTTTTGGACATCCTTACTCAGAAAAGATTCCATAGAATTTAGCTATAAAGACTTCATTGATTCATTTGTTCATCCAGTTGTTAATATGCTAAGTAGTAACATTCAACCTAGAGTCAGTGAAGAGATACAAAAAGTGTTGTAGTTGTCATATCAAAGTAAAATAGGAGACTGGTATTTATACCAGAATCATACAAAAATTAGGGTGTATGGAAGTGAGCTTACTCCATAAAAACTTCCCAAATACCTCCCAATGAGGTTATTTGCCTTAGAATACATCAGAAAAATCTTGAATTCATATGAAGTTAATTTCCTTTCAGCAAAGAAGAAAACTCAATTTAAGATCAAGAACCAGTTAGGTCCTTTTATTTGCAATAATAGGAATGCTAGTCAGCAAGAAGACAAGCATTTACAAGATTTCAAGTTCAGTAATAGTTTCAAATGAAAATATGATCCCTTAGGAGTCATAAGTAAGTTAAGGGTAAAATTAAAATTGACCCCTTTTATTCATGAGTCTAAGCCTGATGTTGAAAAGTATTCCAACCAGTCAGAGTGGTTGGAAAATACTTTACAAGAGGTGGGGAATCAGGTTGATACTAGTTCCATCCTACTTACTTCAGCCCCACAAGACAGGAATTCAAAGAGGCCAAGAGAGGAAGGCTCTTATTCTGCAGAGACTATTTTTGATACCAAATTCAAGCTAACGTACATGAAGAAGGCCAAACTGAATCCAGTGATAGAATAAGAAGAGTTAGTTGATACAATTGAAGTCATTGATATAGATATAGTGGTCAGCGATGATGCACCTCCAATAGTTTCAGAAGAAACACATCCACCATGAACCTCCTGTGCACAAATAATTTAGAAACAACATAGTGCAGAGGTTTCATCATAAACAAAGCCAATGGATAAAGAGAAAGATATAATGAAAAATACAAAGAAATTAAAATGAAGAATGAAGCATTGAAAATTGTAACTTATGTCGAGTATTGGAGACAAACTCCTAGTGAAAAAAGCATGTTACTTTCAGCTTTTTATCAAAAGACCAGAAATATGAAAATGACATTTTTAGAGCCAACAATGTAGTCTCCAAAATCATCAGCAGATTACAAGAAAACAACCTTTGAATTTCTTGCTAAAGATGTGCATCCCATAAATCATATTGAGTTTCATAAACAAGCTGGAGAAATGATCTATTCCACTATGACACACAAGGCTTTAAGTGTCCAAAAACTTTAGAATTCTCTATAGAATATAAGAACACAGTTAAAACTAGAGAAATCTTCTTCACAGGTAAAGGATAATAGGATTAAATCACTTGAAGAATTGGTGATGGAGGTTGGATATGATCAAAATAACATCAAAGCAGCATAAGAGATTATCAAGAAGAATAATGCAGACATATATTCATTAAAGAAACAACTGAATTTACCCACCATAGAACATCCAAAAACTAAAGAAGTTTTGGAAAACGAAAATCAGAAGGATGAAATGATGAATCTCATCATTCAGTTGATAGCTCAATTGAAAGATGTGGAAACTAAAAGATATGGAAACTGAAATGGACAAATTAGTGCAAGAAAAGAAAGCCAACATGGAAGCAGTGCCTATTACTACCATTCCTATAGCTTCACCATTAGTTCCAGTGTCAATAGAAGTTCCAGCAACTACACCAGCTACTACATCAGGAACAACTGGAGCAGTGCCAACAGCCCATCCCGATGATGAGGCAAGTAAATTGATTAAAGAAATACAAGACATGTCAATTCAAACAATTGAAATCAATAAGCTCAAACATTAAGTGAAAAATCTAGAATATGAAAAGAAATTGGCTCAGGCAATGCATAAAGCTAAAACACAGAAATCAAACAAATTAACTGAAAGAATTCATAAGTTAGAAAAGGAGTTATCACTAAAAGAACCACTAGCCCAAGCAAAATAGCAGTTGTGGGCCAATAACATTAAATCCATTAATGATATTTGGCCTTCTATACAGGTTATATTTGAACAGAAGGAATTGATAAATGAGGCTAGTGATGCAATCCAAAAGGTCAAAGAAGTGCTTGGAAAGAAACCAGAGGAAGACACTGAGATTATAAAGTTCCTAAATTCTAAAAACAAGTAGGAATTAGAAGAACTTGGCATAACAGATAGAACAGAGAACATCTTAGAAGTGAAGAAATTTATTTCCAAGAGAAATATGATTATACAACTTGAAGACAAATGCCAAACAATGGAGCTTGAAGTAAATAGATTTATGAAAAAATTTGATGTTTTGAGGCAGAAAAGCCTGCCTAATCCTTTGGTGATTAATGATAAACTAATGAGACATGAATATTATGATAAAAATATCAGGGAAGTAGCTAAAGATACTTCCAACAATTCAGCAATGAAAGGGGTTCCTACAAGCAAAGTACTCCTTCAGACTTTAGAGAACTTCTTCTTCCTTCAGCATGAGGTAAATCATATTTTTGTAAACAAGCCTATATTTTCCAACTATACTGAGGCTGATGAGATTTACAGGAGGATGGTAAAAATCAAACTTCCATGAAGAAGCCTGGGGAAAATGGTGTGATTTACCGTGACAGGTAAAAGTAAAAACAGGTAAAAGAGATACAAGGTGAAAGAGAAAACATAGCAGTCAGGTAAAAGGAAATTCATAGAGTTAAAGAGCAGGCAGATAAAGTAAATACAGGTTAAAGATAAAGAAAGATGAAAGAGATAGCCAACGTGAAAGACAACAAACATAAAAGAAGAAAACAGTAAATCAATAAACAGGGACAACTTGCATTTAGTTTAATAGGTGTCTATATCTTCTTGCATGAAGACGTTTTATTTTCCTCAATTAAATCCTAATTCAGTTGATAGGATATTTTGTAATAAGTTGTATAAATACTTCATAATTCAAAGTATCAAGGGTCGATTAAGTGAGGATTTCTGCATATTTCTATAGCTGATCGATCTATTTACCTAAGGGTTATTATAATCATTTCTAGTTGATAGACATGACAAGTAATAAAGGCATTTCTTTACAGGATTCATGTGTTGAGCTATTTCAGTGAAGTATATTTCAATTTTTCATGTTATTTTGTTAAGTATTCCATAAACTTGCATGTTTTCTAAATTTAAATGTTATAACAGGAATTTTATTGCAGAACTTGTTTAAATACACTCTGTTTTGAACTGTTATTCATTTTCATTTTTTTCTTCTGATATCTGTTTTAGAGAATCCTTGATTTCTCTCTGATCCCAATTTACCTCCTTCATCTTTGTTCACTATCCGGTTTAAGGAATCCTTAACTGCTCCTTGATCTCGATTTAAAACCACGTCACCACTCAGTCTTAAGATCTGATTTTGCTCAGCTATCCTGCCCTATAACACTTCCTTTAGAATTTGATCCTATTTTGTTTTAAAGCACTTTTAATCCATAGCCCAATGGAAAATGGAAAGGCATCTATCCATATAAATCATTAATTCCATTAATCCACCAATCAATCAATCAAAACAAACCCAATCAAGCATACATAACTAGCCTAATATCAATTAAAACAACAAAGTTAAATCATTAAGAGAGAGCCCTCTCTGAGCATTAGGAAGGCTAGATCCTAATCTCCAAAAGTGGGTGATAGTTTCCTCTAATATTTCTTTAAACACACATAACAACCCTTGGAAATTTTGGAGTGATAACATGGGGTATGCACCTTTGCTTTAATGAATACTGGAAACCCTAGATTGTAGTTCCCAATATTAGAAAATATTTTTTTTCAATTATCTGAAGTGATCCATTGTTGGACTTATAACCATTTGGAATTCTAAAAGAGAAGAAAAATGTCTCTTTGATGGGTTTAATGATACAGAGAGATGGACTACAAAGTATCATTGGCATGAGTCATTACAAAGAGAATCATCACCAAACATTCTATATCCTCGGGCTCCATCTTCTGGACCATCTCCAGCATTGGAGCTACATGCATTGAGGACAAAAAATTCAAAGAGATAAACCCCTTGCTCTATCCTTCTATTTTGAATTCAATTTCCTAAATTATTTATTTGTACAATGAATAAGCAAACACACAAAACAAAAATTGGAAAACTCCCAAATTGAGGAAAAAAAACCAAAAACATTCAATTCTTTGTCAAAATGGTTCGTTCAACGTTTGTCTTGACTCGCACTCCAATTCCTGCTTAAGAGTCGTGATTGTAGGCCACAACTGAGCTATAATTTTTTTTTTGTTTTAAAGGCATCCAGGGGGTCAATTTCAGCTCGAATTCATAGCATCCTACCCATAGGCATAGTCTTTGATACCACATGTAGAATAATCACACAAAATTAACACACTCATGGCGGAAAAGGCCTGAGAGACTTATGGCATTCCTCACATATTCTTCATTATTAAAGTAATGTTATAATACAAATAAATAGATGAGGAAGTTGTCTCAAGATAGTGCGTCTATCTTGGACAACTTGGTTGAGAAAATAGCTCAACCACACACTAATATAGGAGCTAAGTTAGGTAGGCCTAAAATAACTCCAAATTATGAGGAACTAACATAATCTAGAAAATTAGGCATAAAATCCTAATTTTCAATATTTAATTAATTTAATTAACTTTGGATTTATAATTTTTTATGAGACTGAGGCTAATAGATGAATGGATAGTATACAACTTATTGAAGAGGCATTCCAACTTACTCAGGCTAATGTTTGATTGTTGTAGGTAATTACATATTTATTTGAAAGTGAAGAAAAGTATTTAACTATCCCCTTTGGAATGTTGTTGGGGCATATAGTTTTCAAGGAAGGAGTAAGTGTCGACCCTTCCAAGGTTATGGTAATTTTGAATATGCTTACACCAACAAGAGTCAAACAATTAAGGTTGTCTCTAGGGCACACAAGATACTACCGCATGTTCATCTGTAATTATGCCATGATTACTACACCATTGGAAAAGTTGTTGAATAAATATGAGTGTGATTTTTCCTTCAATAAGTTAAAGGATAAGTTGACAAGTGTGCCAATTGTGGTCTACCCGGATGGGAATAAATAATTTCAGGTCCATATTGATGCGTGTGGGATCACTTTGGGAGTTGTTTTGGCCCAACTTGGAGATGGTAATCTGGACCACCCAATTTATTTTAGTAGTAGAAAGATTTCTACTACGGAGAATAACTACACCACTACTAAATGTGAAGCTCTTGCGATGGTTTGTTTGTTACAGAAATTTAGGAACTATATTTTGGGTGGTCCCTTTAATTTCTGCACTAACCACTATGCACTGAAGCATCTGGTAAATAAGCATGTGCTAGAAAGGAGGATTTACATATGGCTCTTTTTGTTTCAAGAGTTTACATTGAAAATCATTTTGAATCTAGGAAAAAAGAATGTAGGGCTTCAACATATCTCTCAACTGGAGTTGTGTGAAGAAAGAAGGTAAATAGATGACCAACTATCGGATGCTGATTTGTTTCAAGTTAAAACCATCCCCAACTACTTGGAAGACATTGCGCTATTCTTGGCCACTAGTAAATGCCTAGAAGAGTACACAACAACCTAGAGGAGGTATATGGTGGTTTGATAAATGGATTACCAGCTAATCGTAGGCCAATTGTACAAGATGGGTCTCAACTAGATACTGCAACAATGTGTCCTGAACCGTGAAAATGAATATGTGTTATGGGAGTGCCACTCTAGAGTTGTGGGAGGACATGTAGCGGGGAAAAATACCACAAGAAAAGTACTAGAAGAAGGAATATGGTGGCCCACACTCTTCAGGGATGTGAAAGAGTATGTCAAGAAATTTTATGTATGTCAATGAGGGGGGAAACCATCGCATAGGGATGAAATTCCTCTACAACCTATAGTCGCACTCCAAGCTTTTGAGAAGTCTATTTTTGACATTGTGGGGCTTATTAATCCCCCAATGTGCCACTCTCATACTCGATGCATTATCACTGCTAAAAATTATCTGACCCATTGGCCCGAGGCCAAACCTATTAAATATTGTACTGTTGACACCATTGCTTGGTTCCTTTTTAAAAACATCTTGACTCGATTTGGGTGTTCCCAAAGGCTCACCAATGACTAGGGGACCCAATTCATTAATGAAATATTCCTCATATTGTTGTGGAACTTCATGATCCAACATCATAAAAGAAACTCCTATCATTCACAAACAAACAATACCGTAAAATATTTCAACAAGAAATTGGAAAAGGGCCTCACCAAGGTTTTTTCTGCCAACCAATATGACTAGGATGAGAGGGTACTAGATATCTTATGGGGTTACCATATCACCATCAAAATATTGCATAAAAATATTCCATTCCATATTATTTATGGTCAAGAAGCTTTACTACCTGTCGAATTTCTTGTTCCCAGTATTTTTATTGCACATGCTACTCAGATGATAGAGGACGAGTCAATTGCTGAGTGGTTGAACGAACTATGAGTTGGATGAAGCTAGATTTATAAATGATTTTCACCAAGATTTTGAGAAGGAAGGAAAAAAAACATGGCATGATAGACACATCAAGAGGAAATCCTTCACAGATGGGGATAAACTTATATTATGTGACAATAAGTTTCTAAAGCATCTTGGGAAGCTTCAAATGCATTGGTTGGGGTCATTCATTGTTGTGGAAGTACGATAATTCAGAGATGTTAAGCTTTCACAACTGGATGGGATTCTATCACCAAGTTGGATGAATGGTGCATGCCTGAAGACCTTCCATGGCCCACAAAATCTTTAATCACTTGGTGGATCTTCGATAGGGAACTGTAGTTAGGTTTAGGGTCGAGTAAATTAGGTAGGTTTAAAGTAGATTTAGTAATGTCAGTTGTGAATAAAGGTAATTTCATCAAGTATTTTAAATTTAGTTGAGTGAACCCCTCTGCAACTAATTGTGGTCGGGGTAACACACGTGGGAGTCATATTGCCCATCATAATCAATAATAATTTCGAGCCTCTTTTCGAATTTGTGTTAAATCTCTCTCGTAATCTCTCTAACACATTCTCGTTATTATCCTTTTGCATTTATCATCATTTCATAATAATTGACCATCATGATCACCCGCCTTTTAAGTTTTTTCATCATCCACCTCAGTTCTAGGTCACAGTCATCGTTAATGCCATTATTGGAATCAAGTATAGAAAGTTTTCGTATTTATTACTTAAACAGTCTAATCACAAGCGTCATGTAAAGTCTTTATATATAGTATTCATGGCAATGTTAAACTCTCCATTGTAAAAGGGTAGGTGGTTGAGCTTCTCACTTTGGATTTGGTGTCGAATTCCCATGGTTCTTAGTCCAAATTCCGGCCTCATGTTTCTATTGTGTACAGAAGATGAGTTTCATCCATGAATTGAATGTCGAAAATAGTTATCCCTGCAAGTCCTTCGGATCCCAAAATTATAGAAATTGAAAGTCTTATTGGAAAGTACGAGAAGGATTTTCTAGTAGATAATGATTTATCAGACTCCTTTCATTTCCCCACTCTCAAGCATGAAGTCTTCACAAATTCCACAACCCGGCAAGACGAAAACCATTCTTCCAGGTTGAAAGAGAACTTTTGAGAATTACAGAGGTCCACGTCAATGAATTTAAGGAATTTTCCTGTCTTATAAACCTCAGGCATGAATATGTAGTGCAAGCAGTTTCTTATCAACCGGCCCCGTGGGGGCTCCATATGGCTTGAATGAGAGCACCCAATACATGCCAAAGACATCCATATGTTTATGGGGTTATCTGCTATGTGGGCCACTATTTCGTCTACACTTATTACCACCTCCAAGCACAGTAAGAAGACCGAGGATAGTAATTTTTATACCAAGTATGCTACTCAACACGATGGAAAAGGGCCACCATTGATCTGATCAATGTGCCTTTAATAAAGTTTTCCTATCATATAATAGTGGGGAAGATAATGTGCCATTACACTAAGGGAAAATTCACTTTGGATACCATCTTAGTGGCTAAAGGATACTAGAAAGGAGAATAATTGAATTGGTGCAACTACTTGTTAAATGAATTGTTTGAAGCTTGTGAAGATGTGTGCAAACGGGTGACTTACTTCATCTACGAGTATCTAGTCATATCTCTTGCAGTGATGAAGTGGTTTCCTCCTAAAGGGAGGGAATTATCCCCATTATCTAATGATCATCCCCTGGAACCTATGTACACCCCATGGCATACAGCAAATGACCTAAGCAACAACGAAATAAATGAAGCATCATTCATTGTCTGGTATGCCAAAATGAGCATTGTTACAACGGTTGTTGATCCAGGTGGATATTGGTGGCCACTCGCCTATTCAACTTGGGCCCCCACCATTGTCTCTTTCAATTTTTCAGTTTTGGCATAACTTACTATTTTTAGCAGTTTTTCGGGTCCTGAACTTCTGGAGCCGTTTTGAGGACCTAAACGACGTTTTTTGGGTAGTAAATTTGTCGCGATTTTGATCATCAAAATCGTCACAAAAGTTGTAGTCCTCGGATAGAGCTTTCTAATGATGTATCATGTGCGTCAAACGGAGATAGTATGCCAAAGTTACGTCCCTGGGAAGTTGAAACACCAATTTACGCAAACGGGGCCCATAGTTTTGGCGCTTCATCTCCTAGGGTTAGGTTTTTGGGATGTTTAGGGTTCTCCATTGTTTCTCAATAATAAATAGGCCCTCGCGCCTCATTGTAAAGCAGTTCAGAGGTCTGTAGGCACCACATCTCTTCTCAGAGATAGCTACCAGTACCCTAGCTAGTTTTATTTCCATTGTCTGTAAGCAAATTTCAGTTCTTTGATATTAATGAAATGAAGTGTTATTTCCGCTGCATCTCTGTATTTACGGTTATGTGTTTATTCTGTTGCGTTCCTGCATAAATCCGGATCAGTGGTATCAGAGCGGTCTGCTTTTTCTCGATCCTTCTTTGCATGTCCCCAGCGAGGTCGGGGTATAAGGAGCTAGGGCTCGATCTGGTGGAACCTTTGCAAGATCAGCCTCGCAAACCTCGACGGACGCCCATGGGGGACGAAAAGAAAGATGAGGGAGCAGGAGATCCTATCAAAATATTGCTCGGGGAGGCCCTCGAAAAATAAAGGAACGTGATGATGGATAACTTTGTTCAGATCCTTCAACGGCTACCCACCGGCGGCGCATCTGCATCCAGCAGCCACTCTGGAGGCGCGACTCCTTTTAAGGTACAAGTAAATTTTGACATTCCCATATTTGAGGGTCAAATAGACGCAGATGCCGTAGATAGATGGTTGAATCTATTAGAAGGATATTTCTCTATTCATGACTTTTCAAACCGGGAGAAGATTATTTTTGCACTCCTCAAAGCTACCCCCCATGTTAAGGACTGGTGGGAAACCTACTGTGAGAACAAGGACCAGAAAGAACCCTCTCTGTTCTCGGCCGTACCAACTTGGAATTCTTTCCGAGATGCCGTCAAGGAACAGTACTATCCCGTGGGGAGCTATGAGGACAAGTACATACAATGGACCACGCTGCGACAACAAAGGGATCAAGATGTGCACGAGCTGACGAATCTGTTCCATACCCTGCGCACAAAGTTGGGTATCAAAGATTCAGAGAAGCATTTGGTGCTAAAGTATCGCAGCTGTCTGCACAGATACATTCAGGAGGAAATGGAGTTCCTCGACATCTCCTCGCTTGGTACGGCATACCGGTATGCTGCCAAGATTGAGCAGAAATTCAAACAGAAGAAGACTGTGGCCACGACCTCCAGACAGGGCCCCTCTGCACGACAACAACAAATGGATAAGGTCATGGAGGAGTACGACGACATCTTCACCTCACCCACAGGGGTTCCTCTGCACTGCCAGGTCAAGCACCCGATTGATCTGACCCCAGGTGCGCCACTACCCAATGGACCGATCTATCGACGCTCTGTTCTGGAAAATGATGAAATCAAGAGGCAGATTCAGGAGCTGTTGCAGAAAGGTCACATCCGACCAAGTTCATCGCCCTGTGGGAGCCCGATCGTGTTGGTACAGAAGAAGGATGGGACGTGGAGACTCTGTATTGACTATCGGGCACTAAACAAGATCACTGTCCGGAATAGGTACCCAATCCCATGGATTGATGACCTTCTGGACCAACTCCAAGGTGAAAAATATTTCAGTAAGATCGACCTGAAGTCTGGGTATCACCAGGTACCAATTGAACCCTCTGATGTGTGGAAGACTGCCTTCAAAGCTAAGGAAGGCCTTTTTGAAGGGCTGGTCATGCCTTTCGGGTTGACGAATGCTCCCGCAACCTTCATGAGGATGATGGACGACATCTTGCGGCCATTCACCAACTCATTCGTAGTGGTGTACTTGGATGACTTTCTGATCTTCAGCAAGACTTGGGAAGAGCACCTTCATCACATCCGACAAGTCCTCCAAACACTGCGGCAACACAAGTTGTGTGCCAATTTGGAGAAGTGCACGTTTGGCATGACCCAGGTTCAATATCTGGGATACATTATTGATGAAAGGGGGTGCATGTGGATCCAGCCAAGATCCAAGTCATTCGGGATTGGCCAGCCCCAACCACTATAACAGAGCTTCGCAACTTTCTGGGTCTTGCTAATTTCTATCGGAGGTTCGTGTTGGGATTCTCTCATATCACTTGGCCCATGAGTCAAGTCACCAAGGGAGGAGCGAGAGAAAATTTTTTTTGGTCGGAACCTCAACAGAAGGCGTTCACAGAACTGAAAAACCGCCTCTGTTCTGCCCCAGTGCTCACTTTACCAGACTTGCAACAACCATTTGAGATCGAGACAGATGCCTCTGACTATGCTATTGGGGCAGTTCTTATTCAACAGGGACATCCAGTGGCATTTCACAGTGAGACATTGTCTGACACAGTTCGCAAGTACCCCACATATGACAAAGAAATGTACTCCATTGTGCAAGCTTGTCGATAATGGAAGAATTACATTTTGGGGAAGGAAACAATTGAAACAATCATCCACACAGACCACTGGCCCTTGCAGTTCATACAGACATAAGGGAAGTTGTAGAATGATCGCCATCAGAAGTAGTCCACATATCTGCAACAGTTTCATTTGAACATCAAGGACAAGAAGGGTAGCACCAATAATGTTGCGGACTGTCTCAACCTACCATCTATCGTGGCGCTCACCACCATTCTCAACTCTTGTGGGCACGAGACTTTTGATTGGC